>JABTTQ020001053.1:0-349932 GCA_016081115.2 Rehmannia glutinosa | reverse complement strand
GATCAAACGGGTTCTCTTATTCAGACTGCTAACAATAACCTCGTCATCTAAATGGATCTCAACTGAAAGGATCTTCATGTTCGCTGCAAAACAGATCCCTTGTCTGATTCCTAGCAATATGGCTTCCACTGAATTACAAACATAATCCCTAGAAGTGTTCCATGCTCGGGTGGACGTTTTTGTTCATCATAAATCCAACCCCAACAACAGAATTACCATCCTCGCAAATCACAGCACTGAGCATCATACAATGATGTCCTACTCTAATCTCAGCAAGGTTACAACTCAAGTTTAGAGGTCTCACACTTACCTGCTCCTCTTCTTTATTCTTCTCACTTTTCGACACTCTCACGAACTCACTCCATTCATGCACAGCTCCATTGACAATCTCCATATCACTCCATTTAACCTTATGAAAAATCCACAGGTTTCTTGTTTTCCAAAGCCACCAAAGGAGATAAATTGAAAGTTGCATCCTATCTTGCACAAATTGTCCCTGTTTCATATTACAAATCCCAAACCACCAATCAGCAATTTTGAACTCAGGATGGTTCGAATTTTCCCACTGAATTGGAGCAAGTTTCCAAACAATGCGAGCCCGATAACAATGGAAGAAAATATGTTCCAGAGTTTCTCGAGCTTCACCACAAAGCTGGCAGCGTTCCTCCATATCCATACCCTGAGCCACCAATGCCACACTTGTTGGAAGGCAGCGATTAAGTATTCTCCACAGGAAATGCTTCAGCTTACCTTTGATGCCCATCTTCCAGCTTTTGTTCCACACAACTTTGGCCTGCTCAGCCCTATCACTATATTCCGGAATATCAAGTCTATTTTGCTTCAAGAGGATAAGTTGCTTGTATGTTGATTTCACAGAGAAGGCCCCCTTGATACCCCAGTGCCAAATAAATCGATCCCGGCCCCCTGTTGGTTCACAGGAACCTGGAGGATTTTCTCAGCATCCTCATGATGAAATTCTTGCATAATCCTCTCCACATTCCACTCCAACCCATTCTTAGCCAGCAGGTCTTTAACCCAGATAAAAGGAGAATTCTGATTATTCATTCTTCTAGGTTTGAATTCCGGTAGATTTGGGACCCAAGGGAATCCCAAATACGGATAGACTTACCATCACCAACTTGCCATCGGAGCCCCATAGCTAGAGTCTTTTTAGTCCGACTCAACTCTTCCAAAGCCACGAATCCCCGCTTTTGGCTCACACAAGAACAGATTTCCATTTGGGAAATATTTTGCTTTCAACACTTTGCTCATTAACAAGTTGGGTTGTATAATAATCCTCCAAAGTTGTTTCGCAATCAGTGCCTCATTAAACAATTTGAAGTCTTGAAAGCCCAACCCCCACTTCTTTAGGAAGACTCATTTTATCCCAAGCGGCCCATGCAATTTTCCTTCCCCCATCAGATTTTGCACCCCACCAAAACTTTGAGGCAATGCGGTTGATATCCTTACAAACTTGTATTGGGAGTTTAAAGCACGACATAACATAATTAGGCATTGCGTTAATCACGGCTTTCAGAAGTACCTCCTGCCAGCACTAGAAAGAAAAACATTAGACCAATTATTAACTTTTTTTGCACATTTTCAACCACATATTGGAAAATTTCCCGTTTGGATCTTCCAATCACCATAGGTAATCCAAGGTAACGAGTGGTGTTGTTCAAAGATTCCATTGAGAATAGAACATATATCTCTTCTCAAATCCAAACTCGTATTTTTACTAAAAAGAACAGATGATTTTTCCATATTAACCTGTTGTCCAGAAGCAACACAAAATCTGTCAAGAATAGAAAAAACACTCAAAGCTTGAAAAAGAGAGGCCTCACAGAAAAGAATAGAATCGTCCGCAAAAAACAAGTGAGTAATTATTGGACTATTTCTACAAATTTTAAGACCCTGAAACAATGAAAATCTCTGAGCTTGTGCAATCAGATTTGAAAGAACCTCAGACAGGAGAATAAACAAATACGGGGAGGGGGTCCCTTGCCTAATTCCACGGATGGACACACATAGCCTTTCACTTGGCCATTGATATTAAAGGAAAATGAAGTAGTACTAATACAAGTGAAGATCCAATTAACAAAAATCCTATCAAAGCCCATTTTTTTAAAACTGAAGCCAAGAAACCTCATTCAACACGGTCATATGCCTTAGACATGTCAAGTTTTAGTGCCATAAATGATTTATTGCCCTTTCTATGTCCGTTAAGAAAATGAATGCATTCATGCGTAATGACTACATTATCAATAATTTGTCGACCGGAATGAAAGCCGACTGATTGGCACTAACACAAAAATGGAGAACTGGTTTCATTCTGTTAACAAGGACTTTAGAAATGATTTTGTACACCACATTACATAGACTAATGGGTCTAAAATGAGACATAGAAGAGGGTTTTTGATCTTTGGAATCAAGGTTATAAGGGTATGGTTAACACTTTTTAGCATTTTACAAGTATGAAAAAAAAATAACAGCAAGACAGATTTTATCCGAAATGACAGGCCAAAAGTGCTGAAAAAGAAGGATTCATACCATCCACCCGGTGCTTTGTTAGGGCTGAGATCGAATAGGGCTTTTTTGATTTCTCCACTCTCCACCTGGGCAGTCAGAACTCGGTTCATTGAGGTTGTGATACTCGTAGGAATACCTTCCAAAATGTCGAAATCTCTCCCAGGATCAGAAGTAATGAATAGCTTCTTGTAAAAGTCAGTGATCTCGTGCTCAATCTCTTCAGGTGAACTACAGACAGACCCATTTTGCATGACAAGGCGTTCGATGCTATTGATTTTTCTTCTCTGAATGGTCACAGCATGAAAAAACCTAGAGTTTTTGTCCCCTTCCTTAAGCCAAGCAATTCGAGCTTTTTGACTCCAAAATCTTTCTTCTTCTTTGTATGCTTTATCCAAGACACCTTTTAACTCCCCCATTCTTTCCAATTATGAATACCCCCACTTCTTTTAATCTCAGTTAGCCTTTTTTACAAGAATCGATGGTAGCCGCCGAATTGGTTTTTTTTTTTTCCTCTCTACTCCAGTTAATGAGAGCTATGCGGCAATTAGCAATACCCTTTTGGATTTGAAACATAGGTGTGCCACTGGCAGGAGTATTCCATGCTTTATCAACAACCAAATCAACCCCTTCCCAATGAATCCATCTCTTATCGAAAGTGAATCTTTTTTCCCTTGAAAGCCTCAGGTTTCGACTCCAGCAAAAGTAGGTTGTGGTCGGAGGAGTGCATCTCCATATGAATCACCTTTGCATCCGGAAATTGTAAGCACCAATCCGGGGATCCAAAAATTCTATCTAGTCTTTCCTCGACAAATCCTTCTCCCTCTCTATTGTTGGCACATATAAACGGATGCCCCTAAATTGAATCTCCCCCATTTCCATCGTTTTAGTAAAATTTCTAAAATCACTAAAGCTGGCAATACTTCTCAGATTTCCACCTTTCTTTTCTTCCGCTCCCAAAATATCGTTAAAGTCCCCACCGACAAACCAAACACTACCCCATTTTTCTTTAGCTCTTTCGAGAAACCGCCACTGCTCTCTTCTTGTGTTCCTATCCGTGCTTGCATACACAAAAACTGCCCAAAAGTTTCCTCAGACTCATTGAAACAACATTCCATCTCAATACAGAACTGTGAACAATGCACCTACTGCACCTTGATTTTATTAGACCAATATACCATTAGTCCACCGCTCCTACCAATAGGATCCACACTCATCCACCTATTCTCCATTCTTAATTTCTTGCACACCATTGTTACAAATTTTTTGTTTTTTTTTTGTTTCACAAATAAATATTATATCAGGAGGTGAAGCCTAATAGCCTCCTTTAACTGGGAAATTGTAGATGGTCCTCCCAACCCTCTACAATTCCACACATGCATTCATTGATCACTTTGGGCCCAATTAAGGCTGGCCACCTCCACCTTGTTCCCCTTCTTATTACCCTCCTCAGGCTCATCGCTCCATTTAGCTCTTTTTCGGCACTTCCATCCCCTTTTCACCATCTTCTTGAATCAGTAGGAAATTTCTCTTCTGTCCACACGGAATGAACTGCTTGTCATCACTGGTATCCATTGATCTCTGATGGGAATTCCTGTTCACATTTTTTCTCCCATATTTTCTCCCCTGAGAAGCCTGCATAGTTTGCTTGCCCTCCACTTCTGCATCTTGAATTTGGATCTCCTTGAGAGGGATTCTATTCATTATCCCCTGCAATTCGGAAGAAGTTGATTGGTTCCCTTCAATAATCATTGCATTCTCTTTATTGTTTTCCTGATCTTTCTCTCCACCCTTAAGATTATTATTATGAGAATACACAAGGCCTTCACAATTGCTACTTTTAATTTTTTCCTTATTTTGCTGAATAGCCATGTCACCCACAAGGTTTTCATGTATCTTATCTGAGGTCTTCAACTCTTCCCTATTATTAGAATCCTCCTGAACCGAGATATCTCCTTCCCTAGCTTTAACAATCGCATTCCCAAAACGATTCGCCTGACTCAAGTTTTTGTGGGTTGATACTTTTACTAGCAGAAGGGCCTGGGGAGCTCCTCCCCAAAGTTCTATTAGTCCCCAGATCTGCTGCCCTAATCCACTCCCCAAATTGACCCTCTATCAACCGATTATCCAACAGATCTTTCTTCCTCTGATTACATCCACGCTCATTATGCCCAATCAATCCACAATAAAAACAGAAGCTTTGTAGATTCTCATATCGGAAGTCAATCCAGTTTGCTTGTTCCCCCAACTTGATATTTGTTCCCCTCATCAGTGGTTTGTCCAACCTCTGTTCCACCAGAAGTTTAATATGCCTGCCTCGTACACTTCCAGATTCAGGGATCATGATATCAACAACCTTTTCAAATTTCGATCCAATTTTCTTTTCCCGTTTCCAGACTCATCCAATGCGTCGGTATATTCCATAATTGAACCCAAATTTCCACCGAATTGAGGGATTCCAAATTATTAGCCAATTCTTTTGTCCAGTCCTTTAAAATCAAATATTGCCCATCAAAACTCCAAGTTTTCCCACTCCGGACCCTGTTTTTATCCTCTTGTGAACAGAAGACAAATTGGAAAGAATTTGGTCCCAATTCTCGAATGGAGAAAGTCTCTTTAGTTTGCCAAATCCCAGTAATAGTATTTTTAAAGCCAGCAAAATTGGTCCTTTTCGAGCCATGGACCCTGTCGATAAGGCTTCGCTTACATTCCTCAAGACTCTTGGCAATGTCCTTTTTATCCAGAGAAATTTCCTCATTCTCTTTAGAGGACAGAGCAAAGGACCTGAGTCTCTCTGATATATCATTGTCCATTTCTATAGAACGAATTCCCACCTTAGGATTTAACCTCAATGAACCGAGATCTGCCACCTGTAGAAAGAGAGAAACCAAAACAAAAAGAAGACAAAAGAACAATGTGGGGACCAAGAAAAGCTAAAGAAATATGAAACCAGTAAAAAGAGGACAATAATGGCCGACCAAGGGAAGTGGGTGGGGGTTAACCAGCAACTCAGTCAACAAGGAATCTTAACATAAATGCATTCAATAAAACAGTAATAGAGATCAATATAAAGTATTATGGCACTATTCTCAACCATTAATGTTTACACACATAACCAAGAATGATGGGGTTCCATTAAAACACAGCCGCACAAGCTAATAAACGAGAAGCAGACAGCAAGAAAGGAAGGTGTACTCCAAAACTAGGGTTCTCTCTTCTAGAGAGAAAATTCCCACTCCAACTAAAGGAGACTTTTTCAAAATTCTTGTTCGATTATTAGTTTTTTTACTTTTGTTTTTTTTTTTTTAGTAAGTTAGGAATAGTGCGGAGGGGATAATAAATTTTATAAATTGAAAGATACAAATGAGCGAACACTGGCCAACACCTTTTAATAATTTCGATTAGATAATAATAAAAAATGAGCTGTAAATATTTCCATGAGAAATACTTGCAACACGTCTTGTCGTGTAACATATTTATTTTTATTTTATTAATTAATCAAGCACTTGTTTGTGATTGTTGATTGGATTATTAAAATAATTTGGATAAATTAGGATTGGATAATATAATTGAGGTTAATAAAGTGCATGAGAATTGTGATTATGGTTGTGTGGTTATTTTAGTAGGTAACAATATTTTGTTTAATATTGGTGATAAAATTGGATAAATTTTCAAATAACAAAATTACCCAAAATAAAAAATTGAAACATAATCTTTCCCAAACAGATGATGAACAAATTTGTCAATGATTGTTCACTGAAGGATTGAGATTGGGTAGGACTATTATCCGACTATAATTGCACCCCACAGCTTGGACCAGTTAGCTATCAACTAAGAGTCAGACAAAAAAAAATAGACCAAGATTCGCATCATATAGTCAAATCTCAAATAATTGATAAACTTAGATTAAACAATTTATCACGTCCAATCAAATTTCCCAAACGAGTCCAAGAAGATATATTCCAAAGCAATCCAGAAGAGGAAAAAGTGTAGACGTATGAAGGCCTGTTAAGCCCATTTACTTTGCAATTTTTTATTTTTTTTTTCATTTTTTGAGGAAACATTTACTTTGCAATTGGCCCATATTACCAATCAAAGTTCTGTAATTCTGTTGCCATGTACACCTTGACTTAATGGGCCCACGGTAGACATGAATTTTGATGGGTAAATTTAAATTAGAGAGAAACGATCCAATAAACTTCGGTTAAATAAGCAATTCAGATCCTGCGGGCTGTGGCGACAATCAAGAACCTCACAAAACATACAAGCCCATGACCAAATCACATCATGGCGGCCAGTGTCCCAGTTAAACATGTATAATATCTCCATCATTCTCATTTACAAGGTACGCAAATAGTAATTTCGAAACAACATACATTGATATAAACAATCATACGTGACACAATCAATCATAAATTATAGTTATTTACATCACCATAAAGAACAGTACAGAGAAAGAAAAGACAGTACGTACCTTAAACCAAAATCACCCCCACAAATACAAAAAATAGCAAATTCTCAACTCCTAAACCTGCAGCTTTCCATCAAAAAAAAAAAAAAAGAGAAAAAAACAATTCTCATCTTCAGATGCAGAGCATAAAACAATTGTTCAGCTAGAAAAACTACTTTGCCTTTTAAAGTTTCATCAACAAATAATACATTCCTGTCAACCATCAAAAGCATAACAAAGCACAGTTGCCGCAGGGGGCATTCCAATCCCAACCATTACTTGAGCATGAATCATGATATAAGATTTATGTACATAAAACATATATACAGCATCAATGAATGTGATCCTCCATGCATTACTTTCATGTGAAAAAACTGTTGCTCGTTTGAAGAGATTGTGTATGGACTTCTTGGTTCTTTTCTACATACTCAAATAGCTTCTGGAAAACGCAGATCAGCTGGACCGGGACCTAATATGCCTTTCTGCTCGATTATCTTACTCAGTCCTGAACTTGATTCAGGCGGCACATTCTTGTCATCCTCTCTCCAGCTTACCACTTGCCAATCTCTCTGTGGTATCAAGGTAGCCTGACTTAATCATTGGATGTAATATTAGTGCATAGGACGATTTGTTATCCAATAGTGCTATAGTAAACTCAAACATCCAATTAATCAAAGATATATTTACTTTGTTAGATTGACAGCTCGATCAGCACTTGAAAGAGTCAGCATATTCATTACGGAGCTTTGTGGAAACATAGAGGAGGTGAATACTATCATTAATAGCCCATCATACTAACTGAAAGATCAACTAAAGGGAAACTCGATGAATGACCATGACACTAATTCGACAAGGTTAGCTGAATTCGCGTCATAGTAAAATTGGCATATAGGGCGACCATGCACCCAATTTAACACTATTGACCTTGTAAGACGGACAGGTTCAGTTGAAAAACAGTCAGATTAATTGTCAAGTGAATTATCATGATGCATCAATCCCATGTCATTAATGCACGAAAATTCTTACCCACGCCAAATGATGAGGATAATGCCAAGTCAGCATTAGCACCCGCACTTGCTGGAATGGCATGATCCTCATTGTATAGCATGGAACACCTCGTGTAGTTAAATTTTTCTCATTATGGAGATGCCTAGTCATTTAACAATTTTGGATAGCGTCATGAATGGACAGAGTCAAAGAAGAGATGTCCAATGGTAATATTCATGCTACACCATATGCTCAGTATACTTGATGTATGGATGAAGAACAAGAGTTCCATTTTATATAAGATAGAAGACTTTGATGATGGATCTACATCAAGTGTATGTACACCAGATGCAGCATCTACATGACCATGTCCAGTGAAGTTGCCATGAAAAAACATGCTGTCAAACAACTTCAATATTATGAAAATATTGATGTTAATGCTAAAATGGCTGCATGGTGTGATGTGAAGATACAATAGTGACTAGTGAGACATGAACATTGTATACATGGCTGAAGAGTGAAGATGCGTAAAAGGCAGAAAAAAGTTTTAGGAACAGTTTCAGTTAAAATTGATATATGAAAGCATCACTTCACAGAACCTCCACAGTCAGCCTGATCATCTAGAATATCTAACCGTTTAGCCCTGTACTTAAACTAATAATTTTTTTCGATAAATGTATCTAGTGTGATATTATCAATCCAAGGTTTTATATTCACCACACCAAAGTACAGTTCAGCATTTCCTTCATTCTTCTAGGTCAATTTGAGGCTTTGTTAAAGTACCTAAAATTTCACTTACTTTCTAAACTCGTGTATTATCATTCAACAAGTTACCCTGATTTTCACCATCAAATCAACTTCAACAGTAAGTCCTTGTGTCCCAAGGCAGCTCAGAGGAACATTCTGACCTTGAACGTCGACGGATTGCACTAAAAACAAGTTGTAAACTGAGCTTTTCTTTCATTTTTCAGGCATTTACATCAGATAATCTTTTTGAAGTGACACCTTGTTCCTTGATTAATCGAATTCTCCTTTACTAATTTTCTTCACTTACTTCTCATTTAAAGGCGCAGGCAATTCCTGCCTAAGTGATTTGTAACACTTGTATCTTAACTTTCAAAACAACAGATTAAGTATAGCAATGGGAGATATATAACTACCCAGACAATCTTTGCATAATAAAACTGCTCTGTCTCAATACCTAAAAGAACTGGATTTTTTTTGTATAGAAACTCTAGTTGTCACTTGTAACATCATCTTCATAATGCGAATTATTTTTTGTTTTCAAACCATAGTGTGTGAAATTGACAGAAAAGGGGAAATGTTTCGACTAAACAAAGCACATAATAAACCATGATATCAGTTATAGAAAAAGTATATGTAACTTAATTATGATTTGAACTAATGAAAGATGCAACCTTATGCTAATTATGTAGACTATGCATCCATCAATAACGCATTTAATTATTTTTCATTGGATTTTGTTGATTCTAAACCCTACAATTGCATTTCTTTGAGAATGATCTTTCTCCTTAATTCCTGTTGGTTCACTTTCCTTTATTTTCATCTCTGGTGGACAATATAAGATTTTTGTCTTGCCCTTTACAGTATCTAATCTGTTAAACTAATAATTCTTTCTTCGTCTCGTTCCAAGTCTTTGATGTTATGATACCAAGTTGCAAGAGTAATTCACATAAGATATGGAGCTACCATAAGCACAAAAGACCTTTAGACTGACTCATGGAACTGAGGCCCCTCACTTTCCTCTCGAATACCCTGCCATCTGCAAGGTTTGATGAAAAAATACCTAATTAGATCCGACAATAAATGTTGAAAAGATATGTGTCAACAAGATCTTTCCTCGTATAGTAAATATGTCCCTAGGCCCCTTGCTAATGAGGACAACTATTATATTTCTTCCATACCAAGTTGAACTCTCTCGTATAAATTACCCCTTTCATATTTGGGAAAAAGGAGAAATATAAACATGATACTGAAGTATCCGGAGCTCGAGCTCCCAACCAGAGAATAAAGAGCAAAGGATGAAAACGAGGATATCAGGTATCTCCTTTTCTCGTGCAAGTCATGAGAATGTCAAGCATTCCACGACTGACTGCAAAGCATCATTATCACAATTTTTTGTACGTATCTCTCTTTTATTGTAGCAAACTCTTATTTTTCGATATATAAATATATATCTGTGTGTGTGACCATCATTAAATATTCCTAAGCATGAACAATAGGTCTAAATGAGTGATCTAACTCGATCTTTTAAACTAGTAGGCTTTAGTGAGTGTCACTATGGCCAAAAACATTTGAGAATATATTTAATCATCCAAAAAGAGAAAGAAAAAATAAAATCATGTCAACCACCATCCCGCCACCCTCTAAACCTAAGATAGATCTCTAATCATATCCTAGATTATAACCAAATTCCTCACGTTCCACCCTACTCAGAAATTGTAACCTACTTTCATTCCCCCAAATCCCTAATCTTCACCTATCCGTGTTAGATTTGCAGGCTAGATTTGTTCCTACAAACTTGGCCTTCACAATCGCCATCTCTTGCATCGGTGCTGCTCATGTTGATTCTCTACGTCTAGTTCAATGTGCAGTCAACACTGATCTCAGCCAAGAGAACTCCATTCACAACTTTGAGTCAGTCAAACTCTGTCAAAATATTATCGGCCCACAGCCTCATCTCTTTATCGACAAGGCTATCCCTGCAGATGTGCATGACTGGTGTCTATGTGTGTTTGCAGGTGAGATGGTGGATGTAATTGCGCCAACCGCAAGCAGTTGGACATGGGTGTGTGCCTATGCATATGTGTCAATCTGCATCTATATGTATATATATCCGTATGGTTGCTTGCATTTATTCAAGATTTTGTTAAAAATTAAAAATTGGTTATATAGATTGGGTAAATGTAATACATGTATCATCCAACTGATATGAGCCCATATATCAATTGCAATGACATTGATGAGTCATTCTTAACATATTTGCACCTGCCAAATTAAAGTCTTCTTATACAAATTATTACTTAGGAAACTGTCCATATAGCACAAAGTCCAAAAGACTTGAAGAAAGAAGATTGATCTGTTGGAGAATTGTTAAGCAAGCTTAACCTTCACAAAATCAGATATTTCACACCTAAGATATTTGTAATTTGTCAAGTTAATCATGCAACAATCACAAAGTAGTAAAGCAAGATAGCAATCATACAATTTGTTTGCTTTCATAACATTCCTAAACTATAATAATCTATTTAAGTCAGGAATACCATATCTATCGTTGGAGTACTAAAGTATATAAAAGATTTCTGCTCCGGATTTGAGAACCATAATTCTAGAAAGAGCAATGCATTTCATGGTCAGGAAACATGGCTGCTTTACAGTGAATCTCACATTGTTGGTACTTGAAAAAAATTCAATCTATGGTTTCTATATGCCTATTTTTGCTTTGTTGTATTTTCCATTATGTTTGGCTTTCTATTACATTTACCTCCCAAGAAGAGGAGGATTTGAAACTTATTCTTCACTCATATAAGGCATTTCCCAGGCGCTCTTACATTTGATCACTTTTTATTTTCTTTGAAGAAGACTCGCAGAAATCAAAGCTCAAGGAACGATGGAGTCAGAGTGAGCGCCATTTAAGTTTCTGAAATCAAACCTTTCCTACCACAGACGTGAAAAATTAGAGCCAACCTATGATTAAAAATCTTTTAGGGACAAACTACGTAACTGAATACTCAGTTAGTGATAGAACAAATAGCTGCCAAAAGTTAAGTTCCATATGGTCTTCTTAATACCACAACACTTGCCTCATCGTGATTGTGGCTTCCATCTTCCAACAATGGGGTCATGAGAGGCGGGGTAATATCTGGATCTGGCTTTTGAAAGATGAATGTGGTATATAGACCTGCAACGGATCACATAATCAAATTATCCACATTATTTAAATCAGAAATTTCTATGAAATAATGTGTAGTAACTAGTATGAAGTGCGGAATCACCTAAAACATCATATGATCTCTGAAGAAGTCGCCCCCTTTGATCAACGAGATTATGACCAGCGTCCACGAGCATTCCTGCCAATTGTGCTCTTAAGAGCCAAGTTAAAAATGTGAGCGCTCTAAATGATATAATAAACTAGAAGCATAGAGTTAAAAGTTTCGAAACAGGAGCCACAAGAGCTGCTTTGAACATTGAACACCCAACAGCTACACCATTACAGAATTACGATGTTCAGAATTTGAACTAAAAAGTTAAATATAATAAAAGATCGAAACAAAGTACAGCTACCTAGTAATCTTTCCTCAATGGTATCAATCTGTCAAACAAAGAAACTTTGGAAAAGGAGTTGACCCACTCAACATGCCAGAGTTTATAGTTAGAAAAATAATTAAATTGCTGCTAACTGTATACGACCATATTTGGTAAGACCATAAGAGGTCACAACATCGAAAATCCCAGCACAAAGCGTGGACTACATATGAAAATAATATTAATGTCCAACATTCTCTGCATGTGATGTTTGATATATTATGTGTAAGTTGATTGAGGCTGATTTTAGCTGTACTAATTGATTGCTTGAGGGAATTAATGACAGTTCGATCCAAGAAAACTTGTTGAAAAGCGAAAACTGAGTGAATAGCAAAAAATATGAAGAAATGCGTAGAGGATTGATGCACTATATAAATGATTGAAAAAGAGTGTGGTACTGAGGTTACATTAAGATTCCTACTTTTAAACTACCAAGGGTCATGAGAATCTAAATATAAATGCTGGCCTACATAACATAATATTACCGAAACATTTATAAGAAACAAAAACTCCTGGAAAGCTATTATATGGCAATATGACCAAAGTACCCTTATTTGAGTGACTCAGAGAAACTCAAATCAAATTAAACCAGAAGTTGCAAAAGACTCTTAAGAGGAGAACAACCTGAAGGCTGAAGTAGAACAATAAACTTGGAAAAAACACTATTTATGCTCCTCAATCAATTTTGCAACAACTTAAAGAGCCCGGCTCTAACTAGAAATAAGAGTATATTTCCATTACCAATGACGTACTGGACACAAACAGGAAACAAATAAAATGCCAAAGTTGATGAGAAATATATCACCTGTTGTCATCATAAAATTCAGTCAAGTTTTGTATCTCCACATAATCAAGACCAGCCTCTCTAGCCAACCTGCAGAACATAGTAATCAATCTGATAATAGAATTTGAAATATCGTAGAAAAATGAATGAGAATTCCAATGTACTATTTATATATATTATGCATGTCCTAAACACTGAAGCTTCAAAAAGAACGGGGAATATTTTTATTTATGTTTTAAAAATCCTTAGATTATGATTTTTGGCGAGTATAACAATATACAACTGAATACAATGCAATTCTTTCATATGTTGGCAAGGATGAACAATGTCTCGTGGAAGAGATGAAGTGACCACAGGCTATAAAAGTATGATGCATCCATCTTAGTTCAGAAGTTTCTTCTGACAGAATAAGAGCAAGAAAATTGCTTCAATAACCTAAGTCTAAAAGAGAAATGTTATAACTGCCAGGCTTAGGGCCCTAGTGTAATGTCCAAAGTAAGAATACTGATGGCTCAGAGCCTAACCCATTGGGTTCTAATCCATTGGGAGCACAAAGACAAGGATTTCAACTTTCTTCCCATCATACACATTTTTAAGTCCTTCCCCCGCTCACCTGACCCACCAAAAACAGAAAAAGAAAAAAAGAACTCTAATTAAATAGATAACCAAAAAGCGAATACTTTTCTGTTGTTAATCCCTACTGGTTCAGGAACATATAATTCTGGACAATTTACCATGAAATCATAAATCAAAGATTTTCTTCTTTCTTTTTCTTTAAAGAAACAAAGAAAGCTAAGTGTTATGCTGATGAATCATCTATTATACTTTTACAATCAAATTATAGAACTAACCATATATGTTCAGTTACCATCATATAGAACAGGTGCATAGTGATTGTGATGAAAAATGAAACTAGTGTTGATAAGAGTGTCCAGGCTCAGTATGCTAATCGTATTCAATAAGAAGTCCTTTTTTGCACTGTTGTTCCAAGATGAGAAGCATGGATACATTTACATAGGACATGGTAAGACATTGACATCTAGACATGATTTTCCAAGAAGTTAAACTAAAAAGATTTGGGAAATAATTATTAAAGTCAACGTATAGTATGCATGTATTTGCATGAACCTATGTGAAACTTGTCGGTGGAATTCTGTCTGAACGAAAAATATATAGGTAAAAATAAGGGTAACATGATTATTCTTGCCTTGCTACAAATTTTAGTTAAATCCTTAGATAATTAGGAAGTCAAGTGTAAATAAATTCTCAGATATTAGGAAGTCGAGCAAAATGCATTATTTCATCTACATACATGACACCTTACACCTTTTGACAAGAATTGCATATCTAGTATTGAGGCAAGCAAATACGGTCAAGTGTTACAGAAGTGGCCTAATCCCAATTTGACTTTACTTTTGGACGATTGAGATATGTCAGATATTCATTACAGAGTGCCCAAACATAGTATGTGAGAAAACATTCTGAAATGAACACCTAACCATCTTGCAAGCCTTCAGTTTCACCCAAAGATATCATCAGATTGTGGAAACATCACTTCAACATTATCATGCATTAAAATTGGTATTGGAATGTATTCTAATTTACACATCTTAGAACCGCCAAATAGCAAGCTCCAGATAGATAAATGCATAGTTAGAATGCATGAACCCTAGAGATGTGTTTATACCAAAACAGCACTGAGAAGGAACAAATGATAACTGTCATATATGTGCACAAAATCATATGACAATATCAACCTGATCAAACTTGGGAAATGGACTAGGCAATGAGTTTCACCAGACATGTCACCCGCAAATTTCAGCTGGTACTTTTTGCCAAAAAATGGGAACCTTGAAATCATTTGATTATATCAGAGATCAAGTGTCACAAGAAAATATAAAACTAAATGGAGAGCAAGATCTTATTGCACACATACTTCTCTTCCTCAACTTCAAAAGTGATCATGTAGCTCTCCGATCTAATGGAGTTTGGAAAAATGTTGGGCTTCATTCCACCACCCTTATTGTGGTATGCTTCAACATTTTTCTGGTACTTAGCCCTAGAAATCCATATGTTAGTTCAGTAAACCATAAAAGTCTCAAGAAAACCTTAGATCATTGCTGGCAAAGCAAACATGTACAAAAAGTGGATAGACCGCACTGACAGCTTCCCTGAACACTGCTACCACAGGATCTCATAATGTAACACAGGAGAGAGGAATGTTCAATTCAACGCGTGACTAGTGGCAGTCGAACTACATGCATATGATAAATATAAGAAAATATGGAGGAGATTAAGAGATTTTTTATATTTTACTTAGCACCAGTGATAATAGCACCGAATTAGCTACCAGTACAAGATATGGTTGGAAAGGGATACAACTGGTATCACACAAGGGAGATAATTGACTATAAATTGAACTGATATGAAGTTCTGAACCCATTAACGTCAAATTGTTGACACTCAAAACTCAAAGTAATATATAATAAGGTCAGAAACAAACGGCATCCAATGAAAGCCCAATATAATGATTGTATATGCTCGGAAGAAGTATATGTTAACAAAACAACAAAGTCTCATAATTTAATTCCATACCATATAGTAGATGAGTCGGGAGTAATACCAAGAAAGTAACCTCCTGGCTTCAGCAAAGATGAGACATTGTGCAACAGTCTCTTCAATTTCTCCTCAGTTTCAACACATAACTGTCAGCAGATAGGTTTAAGGTTATGTCTAATGTTGTCTTTTAGCACATACATGCCAGGAGAAACCGCTAGAAGGATATCATACCGGCAAATGCTGCATGCAGAAAACAATATCAGCCTGGTTTTCCTTGTTCTTCCAATGCAAGTCTATATCTTCCTGTAGAAGACATGCATTTGTCAAATATGAATTATAATGGAACATAATAACTTAAAGCAAACAAAACCAAAAAAACAAGGATTTGTTGGGAAATGAGAACTAAAAGCTCAGAAATAATCATACAACCAAACTTTTCGGGAAATAGAATTGACAACAATGAAAAAAGAGAAAAAAAAAATGAGCAATTGGTATCAATGGAAGGAAAGAACAGGCAAAAAGAGTTCACAAGAAAATAAAATCTTTATTCTTCCACACTGTTTTTCAATGAAACCTCCCAACCTGATAAGCTTCTGCACTCTATGGTTATAAAAGGATTTATTGTAGGTTTTGTTCCCTTTTCAATCTCAAACAAAAGCACCTATTTTTTTTTCCTTTTCTTTTGATAAAAAAGAAACCAAAAGAAAATTCTCCGAGTAATTCAATTTCATCCTTCCTACATTCTAGTACTCCATTTCCCTTCCATTGTAGAATCAATTGCATATGAACAGGAAATTACTTAATGCAGACATCAACTCATCCGAAAGAAAGCATTTCCAGATAGATACTCCCATTGAGGATTAACATCAGAAAGTATAGATCATATTAGTATATAGAGGGGTTTAAATGGCTCACAATGCAAGGATCAAACTCGAGAAACTCAGAAGTGTAAGCCTTGCGTCGACTCTCCCAGGCTTCCCGCACTTCACTCACTCCAGATGTTGTCACATCTGCACAGATAAATTTCACATCATGTACTAAAAATCATCCTCATTCAATACATTCAACACACAGGAAATAAAAAAGAATAACACTAGGCCAAGTAATAGAGTAACAACATAGCAAATTAAGTGCATGTCTGGGAACACTTGTGGAATGAAGGTCCATTTATAGAATAAAAAGAACTCTTTAAGCGTCTGTCTAAGAAATTCATTGCTATTACTAAGAGTTTGGGACCATTTTGAAAAGTGATTTAGAACTAGAACTCCATTGTTCATATGAAAGTGCAGGAAATGGCTTATGAGACGACTAATAATTTCGCAAATGAACTTCTAAATAATGTGTTTCCAGAACAAGCTGTAAGTAATCAATAATCCGTCCAGTAATCAATAAACTTGTTAAGCACATTAAGAAAATGATAAGATCATTGAGTTACCAATGCCAATGTAGTGACCAATCTGAGCTTCATCCCACTTTTCCTCATCAGGTACTTTCCCACAATAGAGATCACATACCTATCCAAAACCCATAAACAATCACACACACAAATAAAGTGGAAAAAACATATATGTAAAAGATACGAGCATGTACATGAAATTATACAAAAATAAATCAAAAGAAAAAAGACAGGGAACGAGAAAGCAAAAACGGCATACAGTGGCGTAAGGGGAGACGAAGATGTTGATGAGGGCAGTTTTGACGAACTCAATTAGACGTTGGTGGGTCGACTCAGCGGGCCGGTGAGGTGGGAACGAACTCATCATCGTCTCTATGAAATCTCTAAAACCCCAACAGTGCACCAGAGAACTGACAGTGGGAGGGAAATTTCAGGGGTTACATATTACTAAACAACGGCCCATTAGTTTTGGGTAATTGTATATTAGTCCCAAGTGATTTCATTTTAGTTTTTCACTACATTTTTATTATTTTTAGGATTTTTTTTGAGAAAATATTATTTTTAGGATTCAGTATGCCATTTCAGCTCTATTTCTACTAAAACTTCTCCACTATTTGAATTCAGCAAATCGAATTTTAAAAGAAGAATAAAAATAAAAATAAGGGTAAATCTTACTTTGCCCCTATACTCTCCTTGAGTATCACTTACCCCCTTATATTCTTAATTAGTATAACTTTATCCCAATATACTTTTAGAATATTATTTTATACTAATATAGTCAAAACAATGATCATTTTATCTTTACCTATTAGTTTATTAAAATAACAAAATTATTTTAAAAGCAATTAATATTAATAATTTGTACTTATTTTCTAAATTAACTTTCACAACTTGACTAATTAATGCTTAATATTAAATCTATTACATTTTACATTTAGTTGCTAATTATTTAAACTTAATATAGTCCCTATTAAATTAATTTATAATTGAATATTTCTATTAGCCAATACATTTATACTTTTAATTTATTATTCATTACAAACTTAAAATTATATTATATATGTAATATAATTTTTACTAAAGATGGGAAATATTATTAGTAATTTTATAATTACTGGTTGAATAATAATAATCAAAACTATGTTAAATAGAAAGTAATTTTAGTGGTTAGTTTTTTTAATACAAAATATTATTTTATAATATAATATATAATTTTTAGATTTATTACGAAAAAATGTATGAATATATTAGTTTCAGAAAATAACCTACAATATAGTTATTTAATAGGAACTTTATTAATTTTAATAAAAAGCAAATAAGTTTTTCAAATAAAAGTTAAGTTTTAATTAAAAATATTAAGTATAAAAATAAATTTAATTAAGAAATAACTTATTATTAGTTAAATTAAAATATTAAATTCTTAATTGTAAAAAATAAAATAAATTCAATTAATTATTTTTTAAATTCGATTAAAAAACTAATTAAAAATTAATATATCAATAAAAAATTGATATAATTTTCTTATTTACTATCTTAATTTTAATTTTTAAATTATTCAATATTCATGTTAATTTTCAAAATTAGTTAACTAAACTAATTTTTCTTTTCAATTAGTTAAATTTTAATTTATGTTTATTAGTAACATAATTAAATTTATTTTTTATAAATATTCATTAATATTTTTAGAAATTTCTTTTTATCTTTTATTAATTAAATTAATTAAATTGATTTTATAATTTAAATAAGTATACTCAAAAATTTATTTCGATTATACTTATGTTTCTTGGGATTATTTTCGTAATTCTTAAAAGTGTATAGAGACTAATTTATAAAAATATGAAGTATGAGTCTTAAATTGGTAGAATCAAAAAAAGTAGGTACCAAACTAACAGGTACTTAAAAAAAAAATAATAACCCATTTCCAATCCCCATTTCTCTCTCAAATCCTTTACGTTTTCATTGATGTTCCGTTTCTTCTTCGTCAACTCAAGAAGAGATGAAAGAAAGCAAAGATAAAGAAATGGCCCAAATGGGCAGCAGCGGCAGCAGGGTCGGAGAAGAGACTCTGGTGGAAGCTGCGCTTAGAGTGCTTAACACAGCGGATCCATTTGAGAAAGCTCGACTTGGCGATGAAGTTGCCAACAAATGGCTGCGAGGCGATATCAACATTCCTTATGACGCTTCTATGGACATTCCGGTACCTGATCGCCCGGCCCGGCTCGCCAATGTAAGATAAAACGAAGCTCTTGTTCTTTTTCCTTGCCAAGTGCTCGATGAAATGCCGCAACGCAAGGTTTTATGATATATATTTTATGGTGGTGTGATTTGTGTGCAGATGAAGCTGGTGTCTCCAAGTGAAATGCCGAAGCTAGGAAAGGCTGGGAGTTTACAAAGTAGACAGGCCATTGTGCATAGTCTTGTGCACACTGAGAGCTGGGCTATTGACATATCTTGGGTACTTGTTTCCTTATTTTTTGTGTTGGTGTTCATCTTTGCTTCTGGTTCACTCCCTTGTTTTGTTACTGTATGGAAGTGATGTGGATTGCTCAGTGAGCAAACTTTATTTGTTAAATTGTTATTAGGAAATAATCTTGTGATATTAAGTTAATTAAGTTAGGTAAATATTTGTTATGGAAGGATTGGAATGAATATTATGCCATTTATGTGGGATTACACAGAATTTGATGAAGAGTAATTATAATCTATCTATGCAGAACCCAAATTGGAGATGCAGGTATTTGATGGTAAATGTGTGGTCCAATTCGGAGGATACATTTATGTGGTACAAGAATAATGAAGTGCTGATGATAAAAAAATTCATAATTTATAGGCTTAGAATCATCCCATTGGTCTTCCCAAGTGTGTTCGTCAATTATTTCGGCCAAAATAAGAAAGTTGTCAAGCATAGAGCTTGTGAATGGATGATTTTCGACCTTAGTTACCTTTTTGCTTATTGTTATCTCGAATGCAGAGTAGTGCTTGTTTTACCTAGAGACTATTTATTGTGCTTTGGCTTTCTCCACCTTTTGTAATAAGCAAATTGCTTATAACTTTTGACTTTATGCTTTTTCTTGAACTAAGTAATACAAAATCACTTCTTGATGCTTTTATTTCTTCGTTGTAGTCCTAATACATATCTCAATTATGTTATCTATAGGATATAATCGCTCGATTTGGTATGCAAGAGTCCATGCCAAGAGATTTTTTCACGGATTTTGTGAAAGTGGCACAAGACGAAGGTCGGCACTTTACCCTGCTTGCAGCACGACTTAAGGAAATGGGATCTTTCTATGGAGCATTACCTGCTCATGATGGTCTGTGGGATTCAGCTGCTGCTACTTCAAAGGATTTATTGGCACGTTTAGCAATTGAACATTGCGTTCATGAGGTATATCCTATGTTACCTCTCACTGAAAGAATTTGGTTGCAAAACCTCTTTTGAGTTTCATATAATTCATTGACTTGTTGCAAATGACTGTCATTGAGAATGAGAACCAATCATAACCAGGCTTTTGGATGTTTTGAAAGGCATCCTTAACTTCTTGCAATAATTACATGTACCACCTTGAAGTTTAGTCTAATTACAGAAGGAAAAAAAGGGTTAACTTTCAATACTACAAAACCCTCCCTGACATTTGTTTGTATTTTACAAATGGCACCCTATTGAGGGGGTCATTTGTACCATAAATTCAAACCTCAAGGGGATAATTGTAATATATTGTTTTTTTTATGGGTAATTTTAAAGGATAACTGGGTTTTTTTGTAATTAAACTAAACCTACATGGGGGGGGGGGTTGTAATTTTAAACGATAACTGGATTTTTATTTTGTAATTAAACTAAACCGTAAACCGTAGGGATAGTTTTTGCAAGTATCCCTGACTTCTTTGGCATTTTTTGGACTTACTTGGTTAATGTCAGTAAAGATGTTGCGTATTGATTCTCAGGCTAGAGGACTTGATGTGCTGCCAACAACTATATCGCGTTTCCAAAAAGGAGGTGATGACAAGACTGCTGAGTTATTGGAGAAAGTTGTTTATCCAGAAGAAATTACTCATTGTGCCGCTGGAGTCAAGTGGTTTAAGTATATCTGTCTGCGGTCAAAAAATCCCGTCATGGTTTGTGACTCGGTGGTCTCTGAAGAAAGAGAATCGGAAGAAGCTGAAACTATTGGAATTGATAATATGCATTCTGAAGTAATACAGAAGTTTCATGCAATTGTGAGGGCTTTCTTCAGAGGGCCACTCAAGCCACCTTTCAACGAGGCAGCAAGAAGAGCTGCTGGATTTGGGCCTCAATGGTATGAGCCTCTTGCTGTCAAAGACTTCCCTACAGAATGAGAGTATTCTTCCATTTCATTTTTGTCCTTTTACAGTAAAATAGGGGCCGAGAGAATTAGTTGGAGAATTAAAACAATCGCTGTCTCTTTCTCTGTCTATTTGGATTTCCGCCTCATTTTTCTTTTTCCGTTCACATTCCATTTGGCATGATTTTTTGTTGACTCAATATCCATCTTTGGTCGAAAGTTTGGATTTCTTGTCCATGGCTTCCATCTGATAAGTGTGAATTTAACACGCCATCTGGCTGGTTCATGCTTTGAATCTCATCTTTATTTTTTGTCCTCTTTTTTATCCTTTTCCGCTTCCTTTTTCTTTTTCCATTCACATTCCCGTTGGCAGGATTTTCCATTGGCTCCGTATCCATCTTAGTCTGGTCGATACTTTGGACTTTTCGTCTATGGTTTCTATCTGATAAGTGCAAATTTGTTAGATTTTGCCAAAGTATCAAGACCGGACTAAGATGGATACACAACCAAGATAAAATCTTGTTAAAGGGAATGAGAATGGTAAAAGGAAAATGAGGCGGAAAATGATCCAAAGCATGAACCAACCAGATGACATGTTAAATTTGGACTATGGAAACCATGGTTGATAAGTCCAAAGTAGACCAAACTAAGAGAATTTTGAATGGAAAAAAAATGAGATGGAAAAGGCAACATCGGATTCTAAGATAAGGATGTCATTATCATTTTGTTATTAAGGAAAACAATATGGTTAACATAGTTCTGATCTTAGAATGTCATTTTCATTTTGTTGTAATAGAAAATGAGATGGTTAATTGTAGTTCTTCTCAGCATGTCTAAATGCATTTTATGGTTTATAATCTGTTTCCCCAAGTGAAAGTGAAAACTTATTACTACTGATTTGTGTTGGTACTTGATAGATGAAATGATCAAGAAACCACTCAACTAATGGACACTGCACCACAATTGGCAAATTAACTTGTATAGTTTAGCTCTTAACTTTATGAAAAAGGAAAGACATGCAAAATCTTGGTCAGACGTATTAAGTATTTTCAATCGCTAAAGATCGTAGCCAGCCACAATCTATAGTTTGTGTCATACTAGATATTTTATAAAGATAAATATAAATACTAAAGTCATGCTAATTAAGAATACTTTGAAAGTAAAAGATGTTATAAGATTTTTCTTGTACCCTTCATATATCTTATATTTTCGGTGTAATTGCTTATTTTCTGAGATAATTGGATATGTTAATTTAACTCAACTCAGGAATCTGTAATGAGTTCTTATTCTAACTTAAGATATGTGTACTCAAATAAGATATGTGGACTCACCAGATCCAAATCATATATATATATATATATATATATATATATCACTAAGAGAACTAGGAATTCAAACAATTATACTATATAGAAAATATGCTAAGGAAAATAATTTCTTATAGTTAACTTCAATTATATTTTTAACGTTAAATAAACGCATAATATAAACTTTTGTTTTTATTGTAGCATCCGTATATTCTGTTGATATGTAACCTTACATACAAACTATAAATTTGACGAACAGCCATGATTTTGCAATTACTCAGATGTGTGAGCTCATTTGTATTTACAACTGAACTATTAATAAGATAATGCTATGTATGTTTAAATTAGAAATTTTAGGAGCAAATTTAAAATATAAAAGCAATAGCAAGCGAATAAGTAAAACTTAAAATGGCAGGATGAATCTAATTGATACAAAGTGTAACCCCTATTCAAAATCTCGCTTTACCAACCTACAAGTTCTTCACTAGTATGAGCCATTTTTAAGTGCGATCATCTTAAATGGAGGTAAATTGAAATTTTAGTCCTGCGGTCCTTTTTCAATTCCGATTTGCAAAATCACCCTATATCATTAAAAAAAATCTCGAATTTAGTCCTCGATTCGTCAGAAATTTTGCAAATCACTCTATATCATTACAAAACCCTTGAATTTAACCCTCGATTCGTTGGAAATCTCAAATTGCTCGAAAAAATTCACGTGAACACAAAATATTGGGATTTTCGCAATACCTTACTCAACAATTAAATCGACGAAAACACTAATTTTGCAGAGAGATTCGAATCCCAACCATTTTGGGTTCACATGCTAGTCACTGGAGTTTTTCGTACAATTTTAAAACTCGTCGAACGAAGACGATATAAATTAAAAAGAACAAAGACAACAAATCAATCGGAGCAACGGGCAAGTATCAGACATGAAGATTAGATTAAACAGCACAAAGACACCAACAAACTCAGCAAAAACAAAACTTGTGATAGATCGATTTATTGGCAGCAAAAACAGACAAGTACCTCGCGTTTATTTTTTTTTATCTCTTACACGAGAAAAGAAACAAGAAAAAATTTGCGATTGATCATTGTAGTTGCTCAGGAGCAACTGATGCTGGAAACTTGAGGAACTCGAATTTATATGGGTGCTTGCCCAAAAAATGTTACTTATCAGTCAAAAAGTAAATTCTGCAAAAGGTAAACTACACAACAGAAGAATGAGCACCGGGAAGCTCTGGTTGAAGATCTTGACCGTTCTAAAGAGATTTCCGGTTGCAGTGGTCATTCAGTAGTGTTACAATTTCAGAGAAAAAAACTTATATGCCATCACAAAAGAAGCCTTTGAATATCGCGGAAATTTGATTGTAATGCTGCCACGAAGGAGCCTGCAAAACAGATTATTTTTTTTACGTAAAATAAAAGAACCACAGTAAAAGGGGAGATGACCATACTGGTTAGTGGTAAAAGCGAAAAACAAACCATCATTAATACAACTCATCAAGTAAGATGAAAATAATTGAAAAGAATGACTGGAGAAAAATAATTGTTGGCTTGTAATCAGTGAACAAACAGATCTACATAATCTCATATATTCCTTGGTCGTCATTGAAAAATCACATGCCAACCATGTCAGAAGAACAAGGGATAATTACAAAAAAAAAAAAAAAAAAAAACTGAGATTTGGGTAATTACAAAAAAATCCAGAGACATTTCAAAATTACAAAAAAAAAAAAAACCCTCAGGTTTGATTATGTCTTAAATAAGGAGGTAACTGTAATATTTCTAAAAATATTAGGGGTTTTTGAAATATTTTTTGCTTATGAAGGGGGAAAATATAAGATGTAATCAAATCTCAAGGGTTTTTGCAATTTTCTTTTGTAATTAGCCCGGACCTTAGGTTTTTTTTTTTTTTTAATGTAATTATCCCAAGAAACAATTCTGAGCATCACATCAATTGAAGACCAATAGTTTTTTGAAGTTTTAGCATTGGCTTTAGAGATCAAGAGTACTTAATAGTTGGCAATCTTAAAAGACTCTCATATGCATATATTTTCATAAAGAATATATCAACACACATGCTAACATTTTGTGTTTTTTTCTTCTTTGGTTAGGAGAGAGAGACGACGAAGAGGAGGGTCATACCAACACTATCAAAATATCTATGATGTGGAAATGCAACTACATTTCTCACAACAAAATAGAAAACTAATCCTCATTGCATTAAATACCTCCAACTTTTCCATCAAAAACGCGATGGTCAGCAGACAATGTCAAATTCATTTTCGTAACAACAGCAGGCTTCTCAATCCCTGGAAATGAAGAATATACAAGTTAAAAATAATCGCAGAATTGATTGCGACAAAATCTTGGATTGAACAGTGAGGATTGAGCTGTGAGCATTGATGTATTACCATCATCTCCAATAACTGGTTCAACAACTTGGTTGCCACGACCAACAGCAAGAATACCAGCCTTCAAGAAGGAAATGGCCAAATTATCAGATACATAATTGAAATCCACAGTACACCCCAAGGCATATATAGTCAACATGAATTTTCCCAAAACCGTACAAGCTAGTTTAAGTAATAGTGATGTTACTAGAAAGTAGAAACCAAGTTCAGGTAAACTTCCTCCCCACATCATAAAAATCTTGGCCCCTGGGGTTGCAAGCTGATATATTCAGATAAAAATTGATGTTTATGTGTATATATATATTAGACGCACACACACACAGACAGAGAGAGAGAACCTGGGGCGGATTTATAATTGCACAAAAACGATCCACGGGATACATCCCCAAGTTTGAGATGCTGCATAAGAAGGAAAGTTATGGTTTCGGAAAAGAAACAAGAACTGGCTAATTCAGTATGTCAATGTACGAGTGTATGACCAAATTAAGCGTAACAGAAAGTCACCTGAAAGTGCCGCCTTGGAACTCATGTGGCTTAAGCTTTCCAGCCCGTGCTTTTTCAGCAAGTTCTTTAACCTACAGAAACAGCAAAGTGGAAAGATTAATCTAGATCAAATGAAATCATAAAATTAAAAGGCCCATAAGACGACAAGACACTTTACACGGGAAACATGACTCGGTGCAAACCTCTAAGGAAATTGATGATATAGACTTCTGATCTGCATTTCTAACTATCGGAGTCATCAAGCCCTGAAATTGAGAGAAAATATGGTGAGAGTCGTGAGACCAAGTCTAATAATTGTTGAGGAACACAAAGTGGATATCTCGCAGAATACCTTCTCTGTGGCAACTGCAATAGATATGTCAACTGAATCGCATAAGACTATTTCATCTTTGCTGGTATCCCAGTAAGCTGCATAGTTCATTATTCAGCAGAAAATTATTGAAGAGAATCAGAAGTAAGAGCAACATTTAAAATGAACAGAAGAATTTATTAACTCAATCTCATGTAAACTGTTACAGGAAGGCACTAAGAATCAAGGAACTCAAATTCAGCAAGCTGAGAAAAATGAATGATGTTCAAAAAGCTAATTGTATTCAATGGACATCGAATGACCAAATTATCTAAAAGTTCAAGCTGTTAGAGACTAGAAAGCATAAATATTTAATATTTATTGTCTCCAACACACACCCTCAGTTTCAGGCAAGTGTCTTTTTTAAAGTCAAGCATGTGGAATTCTCCATTCCCTCACCCCTCTCCCAATTGAACGGCAATAACACTCGAACTGTGGAAAACTAGTAGGCTATGTGATCGTGGATATGTTTCTGATCTTGAACTCAAGAATAAATTTTTTCTTTACAGGTAAAGGTTGGATACAATATCAGTGTACTGAACTCAAGATGTGCAACAATAAAAGCCACAACATAACCATAATCGCTTGGGACAATAATAAGGATCTTCTTGTATTACACAATGATTGCTTGTTGTTCAGATTTACTTGGTAGGGGATCATTACACTAAGAAGATTTCAACCAACTTGAAGATATGAAGTAGCGGGAAGTATTGAGCAATAAATGGTTAATATACAAGAGAGGCACCTATGTATTCAAAAACAGACTGCAGCAGATATTTGTGGATCTTCTAATTTCCCAAGTAAGCTGACACTACTGAATGACAAGCACTAAGAGTTTCAATTGTAAACATGGAAACTCTTACCATTTGCTTCTGGTACATTTCTCAATGCAATAGCAACCGCTTTGATCACAATATCATTTACTGAGACTTTAACATCATACTTCGCTGCAAAGCAAAATAAAATGAGATCACAGCTCACAATAGTGCTCCCTTCACAATAAGAATCGGTAGAGATAAGAAAACTCCATACCTTTAAGCTCTTTTCTGAATGAGAGAAGAGGATCCAGTATAACATCTGGTACAAACGATTGAGAAATAAGTATCACACGTTTACCATAATACGTAATATTAAAAGAGAACATATCAACGATTTATTGAAACCTGTCGATAAATACAAATGAGGTGTGGATTGTTTTGATTCCAATAAACGTGTGGCAATGACCTAGAAACATTCAAGAGAAACATTGTTCATATAATTATGAGAAGAAATGTAAGCAAACATAATGAACAAAATGGTAGTATATGTATACAACCCACCCCAGATAAAATTTACAACTTATGGAAGAATCCTACAAAGAAAAACTTTCCAGTTTAGACACAAATCAACAATTAGGCATCCATTTCTACTCTTTCCAGGCTAATCAAGTACCACATCTGTCCTTTAAACCTTAACTCATCAGACAACCTAATTCTAGAGAAGTTCTTATGCATGGATGAATAAGTAAGACAACTTCAGGATGAAATTATGTGGAAAGATGCTATGGGCTCAGGTTCTGTAATGGTGTTCAGAAAATGCATAAAAGAAAGCAAGATTATTTAAGATAAGATATGAACCAAATTAGCGGTACATAGACCAAAATATATGTCCACATGAACATCAGTTTTACAGTCCATCAAACACACATCTCATGTGATTAAGGCTTCTGCATCTTCTTCAAATGTGGGTGCATTTAGGCATTGGAACTGATTTCTGTTTCTAAATTGGTGATATCTACTGAAGTAGTAAAAATATCCAATGATTAGGTAAAGAAAGAAGGAATATATTTTCTGTGGTGAAATGTGAGGCAAAATTGATTAGTACCAGGCCTATGAAAAAGCTAACCTATAAATATGTATTTCCCAAGAGGCACATGTAGGCGGTAGCAGGATCACATTAGCACCTCTTTGGTAGCATAAAATCAAAAAGTCCTTCTATATTTTTCTAAAGACAGGGTCTACGCAAGCGAATTACCAGTGTGCCTAATGTTAACAATGTTTCTCAGACTAATAAATACATTCCTCTGACCACCAGACAAAATTCTACTTAATTTCTCCATATGCTTCAACAATACCATGCATTACATTCAATTAGAGCAAGATTACTCCTACTCTATCCTTGAATCATCAGTTAATCAATTTCTTCTGATTAAATAACAAGCTTGTATTCCTTCTCTTAATTTGGTAGCTGTTAATCCTTTCAAGTGAAAGCCGGAATCTTTTACATGGATTCGCAACTTGCAGGAAACATTCCATCCACAAAAACTTTGAATAAATCAAAGTACGATGAAAGGAATGGGAAAATGGATGCGAGGAGTCCATGTGAATAGATTCGGAAAATATAGAATCCCAGTCCACGGAGTCAGGTGAAGAGAAAAGGACAAAAATAAAATATAACCATGAGTATCCATAAGTTTCACACAACTATTAATTGCATCAGTACCTTGCGTATTTGACTATTTGGCAAATCTTCGTAAGCATCTGTGTCCTGTACAGTGGATTTTGATCCCACCGGCATGGAGGAAGAAGTTTGAGGGTGGGTTGGAGGTGACGAAGAAATCCTTTCCTTAGATCCAGAGACACTGGAAGATCCTTTTCCAGACTTTATTGCAGTTAAAACATCCCCCTTTAGCAAAGTACCACGGGGACCAGATGCTGTTATTGATGATGCATCTAACCCATGTTCTAGAATTAGCAACTTTGCGGCAGGACTAATTCGATTGAAACCTGTTTTCTGAGTTTTGACATCCTTTGCAGTACTTTGTTCAACAGGCTTTTCGTCTTTGTCACTCAGATTACCAATAGATGATGCTTTTACAGCTTCAAGGTCATTAGGATCCTCAACCTAGCAAAGACATATATACCAATATGAACTGTGATCATTTGCTAATGATGCATAATCAATTTCAAGTTTTTGCATTATGAACTCACAGTAATCGCAATGGGCTGCCCCACAGCCACCTCTTTTGATCCTTCTGGAGCCAAAATTTTGGCCAAGAACCTGCATTCAACAATCCAAACTATATTAAAATACACTTTCTAAATATGAATCACATTACTCATGCGTCTGCTATGCAAATGAATACAAATAACCTTCTGATGACAAAAAGCATTTCAATCAACATAATAAAAATAAGAGGACCCCCCCTCCCCCAACCAAGTGGGTGGCAGAAACACTTAAAATTTTAAATAACTGTCTAGCAGTAAATAACCACCTTATCAAACAACTCAAGACAGATGACTTCAAGGAAAATAAAATAGAGATTGGGCTTCTTTTTTTCGATTGTATTTTTTAAGGTTATCATGTTGGTATTTCCATCAGAATTATATGGCCGATGAGCAGTTGTCACGGAATAGTAGGTATGTTTTCAAGATTCCAAACTCCTAAGAATTCAACAAATAATGTTGAACATTTTTATACCCTTCTTCAAGGCTTTCAAATTCAAGGGTCGCCTTGTCTGTTTCGATTTCACAAATAACATCACCAACCTCGATCTGCAACAAGCAGAGAAAAAATATGCTGTCAAGTCGCTAGAAATAATCATACACATAGAATACGTTTCGTTGATAAATAATTGTATTACCTTATCACCTTCTTTTTTCCTCCATTTTACAATATTACCTTGGTTCTGTGGATCAGAAAAGAAAAGAAGATAAAAGGAAAACTCTTAAGCAGTGAACAAATGATTGAAAGATAATATTACAGCCTACAACTTAATAACATGAGCTGTCCTAACCATAGTTGGTGATAGTGCTGGCATGTCAAGAACAATGTGAGGAGGAAGTTCGGATGTGCTGATGTTCACAGAGCTCGATTCCTGGTTCCTGTCTCCATGTGCCACGGTTTGTTCACTGGATGTTTTGTCTATGACTTCTGACCCACTAACAGTTGTAGGAATATTAGCTATATCATCTGCATCCTCGACCTAGTTACCCAGATCAAAATCAGTATTCACAGATCCAGATGCTGTTGATAACATCAAACATAACTAATCTCTAAACAAGGCAAAAAAGAGTAACAGCAGATGTGTAATGTTGGAAGACTATTGTTCTAAAAGCATCTTCATCAGCACAAGCTTGGCAATGATACAGTAGCATTTGAATTAGCCTTGATAGGGAAAGATAGAAAAGAGAGAATAACATAAGAAGTCTAGGGCACATAACTGTAATTGCTATAGGCTGTCCTACAGGCACATCCTTTGAACCTTCAGGCACCAGTATCTTAGCCAGAAACCTGCACATTATGTTCAATGGGAATTAAATGTGCTATCAGGTAGACTGCACAAAGTTTTTTTGGGGTGCGTAAGGTAATCATATTAACACCCAAGAATCAGCAAGAACATCAAAGCAATCACAACCTAACAACAGCAATTGAGGGACGTCTAAATCAAGAAAATGAAAAACATAACCAATTGGGAATTTATCGTGAAAAAACATAACTAAATCAAATCACACACAATAAGCACTACTAACATAAAACTATATGGAAACTAACCTAAAAGGCAAATATAATGAAAAATAAAATAAAATGCAAAGAGAAGGAAGAAAAATGAAAAACAAAAACAACAATGACAATGAACTTAAAATATGGATATGGAAAAGGCACAAGAAAACATGTAATGTAATCGCATAAAAGGATGCATAATGGACGTTCCAATTTACAACATCGATCCATCATTAAATGATACAAATGCTCACTAATCTTAAAATTTTGAGACAGTGTTACTGATGCAAGAAAACATTTAAAATTAATATAATTGCAAATGTTTCAATTTAATAATAAATTCACTTTTCATGGGAATTGACAGCCTATCAACATGCATAAACAGCTTGAAATCCAGAATTTACCCTTCTTCAAGGCATTCAAACTCCAGGGTAGCTTTGTCTGTCTCTATTTCACATATCACATCCCCTACTTCAATCTGTTGGATCCAGAAGCAGAAAAAAGGTCATATAAACTTACATCTACTTAGATATCTCACCTACACTTTGCAGTAAACCCTTCATACTTTGAAGCATCAAACAATTTTCTGCATTTACATTTGAGTAGTACAGTATGCTGGAAAATCTATGAAGAACATAGTATTTGCAACTGACCTTATCCCCCTCCTTCTTCCTCCACTTTGCAATGTTACCTTGACTCTGTAAGAAATGGAAAAGCACATTAGAATTCTCAATGACTGAGCTAAAAAATTCCTTTGTACGTACAAACATCATAGTCATGGTACCATTGTAGGTGACAAAGCTGGCATTTGAACCACTGTATGCTCAGGAAGCTCTGCAATAATTCAAAACTTGATAATAAGTATACATCAGCAAGAAAGGCCAACAGTTTCGCATCTATATTTCCAGAATACTAATACTCCAGCTTTAAGGGTTGACTTGGACATGATAATCTTTAGCAGAAGTCTCTGGAGATTGAAGACCCAGCCTTTGGATATTACATTTCTTCTATCCTACAGTTTCTTTTTCCAAAAAGGCTTCCAGAACTCTCTTAAAAAGTAGTAAGCTGACGAAGGTACGGATATTGAGCTCTATCTGCAGCCTCAAAATTTTAGACTTATGCACGCAATCACCCTGTTACTCACCAAACTCCCTGTACTTTCTTTTCCAAGTCTTACAAAGCAGTACATTGGATTAAAAATTAACTCCATTGGAGAGGGTTTCAATGCTAGATGCCAAAAATCAACAGACGAGTTCAATCAACAATAATAATCTTCTATGCCAGAAAAGGGGCCACACACCTATGTACAAGAGCAACAGCAGACAGGGAAGCTATTTTACTTCACAATTTGAGTTTAGTCATTGATTATCAGAGTAACTTTTGTGCATTTCGGAAGTTCAAATCGCTAAATAATATTCAACAAAGAACTTTCCTAAGACGGTAAATACTGAAATACAAATTTTTAGATTGACTCTAAAAAATTAGACATAAAAATATCGTCTGATAAAGAAGATTATTAAGCAGGATAAAAATTATTAAATGGATGGAGCAACATAAATGGTGGCAGAATTTTATTTAAGCCAGCTTCATCAAGTTGACACAATGTCAAGAGATAAATTTACATAATAGGTTTATGTTGAATGAAAAAAGTTGCACCTGCAGATGAATAGCAGCGGACACCAATTTGAAACTGTAAAATCCACATAACTACAGTTAGAAAAAGAATGTACTGGTTAAAAGCAAACAAAAATACAATTTCACCACAAACCTTAATCTTAGAAGAATCATCATGAATGCCATTGACCAATGAAAAAGGTGCTGGCCTGCTGAAATTCATCAGAAGTTAATGGAAAGAGAATATAAAACAATGCATTTACATGTTCAGTTAATTTGAATAATATACCCAAGCAAACCGTCTGATTATAAAACACAGGACTGGAAATCTTACTTTTCTACCCGAGGCAATGATGTAAGAACACAAGGATGGGGACCAATTTAGGACTACAAGGAGGTTAGAACATGACTGAAGTGTTGACATATATACCCTTTACTAGGATGATAAAGTTGTGCAATATTGTTCTAACTGTGAGCTGCCACCCTGACTTATAACTCAGTGGTCAAGTTGGAATCCATTTTAAAAAAGAAGAAAAAAAAGAAGAATGCAGAAAACTCCTGAATTTTAAAAAAAAAAAAACATTGGATGCTATCATATAGCTCTGCAGCTAAGTTCAAGGCGGAATTGAACAATTGACAACTGGTGAAGGGTAAAACACCTGTGAAAACTAAATTACCCTAAACCCCTCTTTGTAAGTAATATATAGCGAGAATTTCAGCATAAAAATTTAAACACCTTTTATTCGCACCACCAAGAACCACAAATCCAACAGTGATAAAAATATTCACATGAAAAATAGAAGACTATTTAAGTGGTCTGCACTTAGTGGCAGCTGGAAAAAGTGCGCTCGTTTGACAATTGGCTTGGTATTTAGAAGCTGTAGGCTTTCTTCTACTTGGTGTTTAATCGAAGAAGACAATATACAAACAATGTGAACTCAGGAAAAGCAGCAGTAAAAGCTAAAACTAAAGATTACCTTCTACTTATTGTTAAATCAGATGTGACAATGTAAAAACAATGTAAACTCAGGAAAGTCAGTAGTAAAAGGGTAAAGATTGAGATTCATTAAATGTATCAAAAAGCAAAATGTCAACAAGTATAATACAAAAGAGAACTACTTGTGAATAATGAGATTACAAAACAAGGAAAGGAATAGTTGATAAGCCTTTTGATGCAAACCTTAATAATGATTCCGCAACATCTGTGCAAGAGTTTAGCCCCCTGGTACTGCAGCACACATTTTAACATAATGATTAGAAAAAATGTAAAACTGATTTGTAACTACAGAAAGGCATACAACAAACATCACGAACGCTGTTATGACTTGAGCATACTTCGGTAGAAGAACTTTACTAATAAAAGAAGATCAAATATTAAAGTAGCAAACTCAACAATTTCACATATTTACAAACTGCCAGGAAATGGCTGTCTTTTCAGAGAGAAGATGGAGGTAATGGATCATCAAAATTTGTGTAAATTGAAACAACCAAAAATGTCCCAGCAACATATCTCTATTGCATGTGAAAATGCAATCTCTGCTATCCATCTTAAACTATTGCATTAAAATAGATAGAAAAATTTGACCTCAAAATTTATTTGTATATGATCTATTAAAACATTGTTAGTCTTAAGAAAAGGAAAATGTCAATAAAAAGTTTGTAAAACAAGTCAAAGAAATTAAACAATGTCAAGTTTCATTGCTTTAGCAATGTTCTCATTACCTGGGAATTAAACCAAATATTGTATCCCCCAAAGGCCAAAAGGCATTCCTCTCTTCCCAAAAATATTTTTGAAGACAACCGTAATCAGTATTATACATATACATATATATGTTCTAATTATTAAAAATTTCTATATATATCTTCACATATTCAAATCATTACACCAAAAATAATAAATATAAATGTTTACATTTTTCAATCATTGCCTTCATATACGTATATATTTTTATATGCATTCTAGTTATTACATATATATTCACACATATTCGTCACAATTAAATATAGATATTTACATCATTCAATCAATACCTAAATATGAATATATACTTGTCAATCATTACACTAATATAATAACAACATATGATAACATAAAAGCTTGAGACAAATCTTACATGACATGACGAAAAATACATCGCATTATCCAATTCCAAAATAAAACCAAACATACTTTCTCTCTCCAAAAATATTTCCTCGTACAACTCATCGATATACATTTCCCCACAATACATTTTTCCAAAGATAGAGAGGAGTCTTTAGAGAAGGTGTGGTACATAGTTAAATAAAACCAAACATACTTTCTCTCTCCAAAAATATTTCCTCGTACAACTCATCGATATACATTTCCCCAAACACATTTTTCCAAAGATAGAGAGAAGTCTTTAGAGGAGGTGTGGTACATAGTTAAGTTTAGAGTAGCTTGGTGGGTCTCAAACCATAAGGAGTTTAAGAATTTGTTCGTTTTTGAAATTGCTAGAGGTTGGAGGTGTGCTTTGTAGGTCTTGATTGTATTCGGGACATCTCGTCCCTTTGTATTTTTTTACGGACCATTTTTAATAAAAAAATTGTTTCTTATAAAAAAGAAAATCCAAAGCACTCCATCATGATACCAACATATCATTGATTCACATTTCTTTCATGAAACACTATACCCAAACGGACTGTCAAAACTCAAAGATTATCAGCCTTAAGCATCTACTACTTGCCACTCATATTATCTACCTAGTAGCAATCTTTCATAAATAAATTCTAGTACTATTCATTAGCTTAAACAACAATCCCAAGGTAAAAAGTGTTACCACCTGACAATAGTGAAGCCAAAAACTATACACTACTTGCATGATTAGTGAGATCAGGAGCCAAAGGCAGGCCTCTCGGGTATTGATTAAAATATTTTAGACACCACAGAAGATTGAGACCCACACCATTTAAGTAGGATAAATTGAAAATCTCACTTCATCCTAAAGAGAGAATCAAAATTGAACTGCCAAATTAGCAATCAATTTGTGGGTTTGCCACAATCCCAGTAAATGAAGCAATTCACAGTTCACAGTTCACTAGCATTTCAGTGTGTTTACAAGTAACTTAGACTAGAGCAAATTGATATCTTAAAAATTCCACGAATTCTGCAAAATGAAAGGCTCTAGTTCTCTTTCAGTGGCAATGAAATGCATTATTGAAAAATAAACTGAGTGCATTGAGATTGAAATTAAGATTTACGAATTCCAATCCCCCATGTCAAACCTCATGCTGCTGATAATTTAAATGGATTTGAAGCAAGTCAAACGGAACCTTTAATTTCTGTACGTTCTAGTACAACAAGAGCAGTAATACACTAAATAGCTTTTCTAGAAGAAAAACAACCGCCTTATGATTCTGAAAATCAGCATTTCTCTTCACCCAAATTCCATTTTCCACAGAAGCTACAACAGTCTAAAGTGTTACATCAGTTTATGATACAACTAAGATAACCATCTTATAATCCACTAAATTGCATCTGCTTTTGCATATCAAGACATCACAACAAAAAGAAATGCGCACATCCATCAACTTTTCTTTCAAAATTTTGGCCATTTCCAGTGCCAAACGCATTCGACCACTCCACCAACCACCCAATCTCTTTCAAAATTATTTCCTCTCAAATTATATTAAGATTCATGAAATAATAAAAAATAACCAGATTAAATTGCTCCAAATTCAGGGAAACAAAAAAAAAGAGTTACCGAATGAGGGATGGGTGAGTGGAGGAGAAGGAAAGAAATCGAGCCCTGATGAGAGACGGAGCTCGGCGGATCACCGGATGCCGAAGCCTGGACAACGCCATCGATCACTCGCTACAATTTCACCTTTCTTTGTAAAATATTTGTATATATGCAGAGAACATGAGAAAGATGAATTTTTCTTTTTTATAATTTATTTTATCGTCTTTAATTAATTTATTTATTTATTTAGTACAAAGAAACACTTAATTTAATTATTTTGATGAGCCACTTTTTTTTTTTTTTTTTTGTTTCTTTGTGGGCTTTTTGTCTTTTCAGGTGATGGCGGGCTGTCGTTGACTAAGGGGTGACGGGTCAAGGGAGTATGTTATTCAAATTAAACGAATTAAATCGACCCAAATAAAGTAGTTTTTTAAATTTCGAATTTATATTTATGTTAAAAATAGTGGAAACATGGACATAAAGTAATTGCAAAGCAATATTGAAAGTAAATTTGACACAAATTTGGAACATTATGGTCAAGACATTGTTAGGTTGATCAAGAATAGTAATATCCAACCAATTCGGCCAAGGAATATAATGTTACTCTGATTCCTTCTAAATAATATAGCAATAAAGCTTTAATTAATCAAGTTAATTACAAAAATAATATTAAACTAACCTAGGTTTTGCATAGGGTACCGGCGGTAAATAGCAACAACTTCATGACAATGGAGTATATTTGCGAAAAATTAACTTTTGGATAAAGTGATTTGTTGTAATAGAAAAATATGTAGGAATTAGATGTTTGTAGTGTTTGCAAATAATTGTTGAATAATATAATATGTTATACAAGGTAAATACAATATAATATAAAGTGAAATAGAAATATAGAACAAATCTCAATACATTTAATAGAGACAATAAAGTAATCATAAGGCTATAGAGATATCCAATGTGCGTATAGGTTTTGCAACCTGTAGAAAATTTTAAGGTTACGATCTCCGAGTCATTTATGGTCCATTGGTCCCCAAGTAACAATCATTTGCTCTTCTCAGCTTCCCGAGAGATAAACTATTTGAGTATCTAAGGCCTAAGGGCTTTGGACGTGGAAGATTCTAATTACGGATTTAAAGTACGCTTTCAATTTAGGCACTGTTTTCAATTTGTGTTTCCAGAATTCACATGATGATTCCGAGTATGAATTCTAACAAGAAGTACAACGAAATTTACAGAAAGGAAGTCTGCAAATTCCAATCTCAATTATAGTCTCAACAACAAAATATACACTGCTGACAGAGAGATTTTAACAAAGTGTTTCCTCTCCAAAACCAGAGTCCACGAATAAAAATAAAATTGTTATTGCTTTATTCGACAACAGGGAAAAACAATCGAGTCAACATGAAATGGAAATACGGTACAGCAAAAGTCGAATCAACATCCATTCCACGGTATCGATATCAAGGGGAAATGTGAAACCACTCAGTTGCAATACACTTTGCTCAACCAAAGACTTAGTTCTTTACTGTAGTCACCTGCCTCAGAAGCATGGAGACAACATCGGGAGAAATTCTTGAAGCCTCTGTCTTCAGGTGTTGGATCTTTGCATCCGTTTCTAGTTCAAGGCGCTTCACATTAGCACCTGAGTCTCCGCTACTCTGTACAATGAAACACGAGGAAAAAAAGGGATAAAGCGATGAGAAATATAGACTAATTCTCAAATCTCAATTAGACAAGGGAGGTTAATAATTCAAATATTGTAGAAAACAGCTAATATAATTCTGTGCAAATTACAAAACCATCATGATGTATAGCCTAATTAAAAAGAAAGAAAAAAACTCAGTTAGTTTTCAAAATTACAAATACCCCCTTGAAGTAATACAAACATCACCTTGCAGTTTGTATTTGTCTTGCAAATACCCCACTCAATAGGTGCAATTTGTAAAATAGAAAAAAAAAATGTCATGCTCGGGATGCAATAACACCTTTTTACAGAATATCTCTTCATTATTCCTTTAAACTCTTACCTCTGCAAGCTTCCTCTGAAAATCAGCCTCCATCTGAGCACGGAAATCAGCAATTTCCTTCTCGGCCTCCTCTTTTGCCTGTTTCAGTCTGGCTTGTTTTGCTGAGCATGAAAGCAAAGTAAATGTAAATCACCAGTTGGGAGAATAATCCAATGCAGACTTTGGTATCCAAAACTAGAGTAAAATAAGCCTGAGATAATTACTACAAAGTTTCTGTATGAGCTTTGTGACGGCAAACGGGGCAAAAGTACAAAAGATGGTAGAGACTGAGCTCAATAGCTTGAGGCTTATTTGCATTAATATAAAGGACACGGGAATTTTTTTTATTGTTGGTCAATTTTCTCTTCCAACCATCATTCTGTTCCACCCCAATCCCCTCCATATCAAGCATATGTTAAAAGGAAAATTTGTCACATTTGTCCTAGGCGAATGAAATGAAGCCCTACCATGCATAAACCACTAATATGACAGTGATGGGAATCAGTTTCCTCATCATTACAATGTTAATTTCTTCATAAATGGGCTCTGGCCCTCTGGGGGTTCTTATAATGTGACAAAGCAAGTGGAGAAATATTTAAGCAAGAAATTCCAAGAGTAAAGAGTTATCACCCGTTCTAGCAGCATTGACAATGTGCTGAGCTTCTTGTTCTGCAGCTAGTAAGAGCTGAATTCCATTCTGGCTAGTGCTGGCTGCCATATTGAGAGATATTGAAAGCAAGGCTGCACATATAAAGAACGCAAGTAAATGAAACGCAAACCAATTTGAGGGCGAAACGAACAAGAAAACACCATCTAATCATTGAGAGCTTCAAAATGAAATAGCTAAGTGCTTCCAAGTTTCAACATCATGAATATATTGAGAGCTTGCTCTATCTTATGAACATCAATAATGTCAAATCATGAAACAGAAGAGAAATTTCAGATTTATTTAATCCCATTAAATTTAGAAACTGCAAAAGCATTATCTATTCTCCTTTCAATATACTCCTCCAATGCAATGTGATGCTGAAAATGTATAACCACTATCAAGGGCCACCAATACATTCGACTTCTATGTTTTTTTTTTGCCCCTTTTGTTGTCAAAAGCATCTCACCCAACCATACTGGTAAAGTGTTACACAGTATCAGAGATAACAGTAACTATTGTCTTTTAACAGAATCTATAGACTCGAGGTTGCTTAGAGCCTTCCTATCTAAGTTGGTAGAGAATCCCGAAAATCACATACTTCATCTAGAAACACAAACTACAATTTTCTTTCTGATCAAACCAACTAAAAGTTAAGAAGATAGGAATCTTAGTTGCATTTAGATGGAAGGATTTGAATTTGAGGGAAAGATTTCAAATGACTCCATAAAAGATGGATTTGAAATTCACCGTGATGACCCCAAAGAAATAAAAAAATAAAACTCAAAATAGGAGCCTAAGTATTGGAAATCCACTGCATCCAAACAAATCCATCCATCCAAATGAAGCCTTACACAGATTGCAGAGTGATCTGAGTAACAGGACTACAGGAGTATGAGTTGATGCTCAGATTTCCCTCATTACATCCAAATCTCATGCCATGACCCCTTTTTACTTGAACTAAAATGGTTTATCGGTCAAGCCTGATTTTGTACCAACAATATTAATTCATTCATTCAGGAAAGTAATAAATCATCCAATTGCAGAACAAGACCAACAAAATAAATAATCCTAAGCAACTAACTAAGCTTTCAATGATAATCCTCATCAAATCACCAAAACGCAGCGACCAAAATTTTGTATCCATACAAACAAAACACCAACACACCCTATGCCCTTGTGCTAAATTCAAAAATTGATCTATCCCAAAACCAGATCTAACCATCCCAAGTTAACTGCTGGTTAATTAAACCAGAAACGTGTCTAGCACAACAAGATCTAACCACTTGGGATTGAAGAGAATCAGCAAACTCCCAAAGTTAAATAAAAAAATTAATAAAAATTGAACAGTTACGAAACAGAAACAAGGACAGGAAAAGACATCGGAGATTGGGGCAGTTTTACCTGAGCAGAAAAGACTAGAAACCAACTGGTAAGGGCAAAGAACGTGAAGGAGGAAAAAACCAGAGACACGCACAAACAAGGCCACAAAAAGAGAAGAGCCTTAAAACCTCGACATTACCCTGCGCCACCGCCAAGCTCCGTCGTCTTCCACAATTAGATCCAATTATTACACAAAAAATAGGGCAAATCCAGTTTTTCCTCCAGTCCACGCACATCGATATTTCTGCGGGAGAATCAGAGAACACTCGACGATTCTTTTTGGAGAGTTTTTCCTTCCATTTGCTGTGGAAATTGAAGATTGGAGTTCAGATATTGAAGGGACAGATCTTTCAAGAACTTAAAGTGGGTTTTGCTGCAGAGGCTAAGAGGATTAAGCAGCATACGTGAAATCCACCTGCTGCCCTCAAACCCTCTTACACAGTGAGGGGTTGTATTCATTTATCACTGTGCTCACAACCTGTTCGATAAAATTCCCCAGGGGTGATTTTGGGGAATAGGCAGAGGTAATGGGTTGACTGATCGGATAAAGACGATGCCTCTTCCGGCCTCCATCTCCGGCTCAGATATGGAGTCCGGAAATCCACAGTTTACTCCGGTTCCGATCCCATACCCCTCAACGTCACTTGATCGTAATACTTTGGACATGGTTGCGGCGTATTCTCCTCTGTTGCTTCCTTCCCACGACAAACAAAATCTCTCCTCGCTCGACTACTTCTTACAAAGTGGTATATTGAAACAATCTTCGTCTTCTCGATTCCCATGCCGAATGTTAAGGTTTCATCTCCGCTCATTCCCAAGAAAACCGGTAATATCTTTTCTTTAGAAATTCTTGATGAGATATATGAATCTGAACGTCAATTATGCGAAAATTCTTTGATTGGTAGGACTTTATATGCTAAGGGTAGCAAGCCCCCGACAATTTCGAATCTTTACGACAAATTGCGCCTTTTATGGCGTATTGATTCTTTCCGTATTATTTCGTTGGGTAAAGGGTTTTATAACATACATTTTTCTAATCTTAATGATAGGGATATTGTGTGGAAAAACGCTTTTATTCTCTCACCAGGCACATTTCGTTTGCGGCCATGGACACCGGATTTCGATCCCGACAACACAAACACATCCATTGCTCAAGTATGGGTTCGTATTTTTGGTCTTAGTGGGAATATTGGCACCCCGAGGTGCTTATGGGAATTGCTAGAGCTATTGGCTCGCTTATTAAAATTGATGAGAACAATATTTCCGGGTCTGGGGTCATTTCGCACGCGTTCTTGTGGAGGTGGATCTAAGAATGAGTCTTCCGGAAAGATGAAAATTGATCGTGCAGGCACACCGGATTTATTTTCTTTCAAGATTTAACGCTCTACCGGAATTCTAAGTCATTGTCAATTTATTGGTCACTCCACACCAGGTATGCCGACAAATAAATAACGAGCAACCCCTTTTAGAGCTCGGAGCCGTTCTCGTAATCCCAAGCCACATGGCAAGTCGGCGAAGCTCCTAATTCTAAGGTTTCGTCTAATGAGCAACTTTCGAAGCCAAAGGATCTTGATATTCTTTGTCCCCCCGGAAGATCGAAATCTCCTCTCATGATATTCCCCACCGCTTTGAATACTAGTAATGCTTTTGCCATTCTTGAAAGTCGGGGATGGAGATAATTTGGATATGGAAATTGAAAATGTAATGCCTCTAGAGATGATAGTTCCTTCGGATAGCCCTATTTTAGCGATAGAAGCTGGGCCAGGAATGATGGATTCGATTTCAAAAGAGGATGCGTGTGGCAAGAACAATGATGCTATTATGGTAATTAATCCGCCTTCAACGGAAGTTGCTTTAGTTGAAGGTGGACGACCGGATCCCCTATTAGGTCCGGACACATCGATTATTTCTTCCACCTTCGTATCCGGGGGATGCACTTGTCGATTTATTAGCGGATAAAAAGTTACAAGAAATTCGTCAAAAGTTATCGTGGTTCGAAAAGAAGGCCCTTTCTAGCTTTCTTGGGGTGCCCGTAGGGAAATCGAGAATCATAATATTATGGATGTGGTTGTTTCTAAGTCTTGGGGTGATGAAGTTAAGGAGGAATCCCGACATACTAAAATGGCTCCGCTTGAGGAGCTTTTTCGTAAATAATGAATATCCTTCATTTGAACGTTAGAGGGATCTCTAACGATCTCTCTAAAGTGCGCTTACGACATCATTGCTTGATTACCAAACCAGTTGGCTTTGTGCGGTGGAACCTAAAACGAATATCTCTTCGATTCACTCCTCTTATCGACGGCTATGGGGTTATCCGCTCGACGGTCAATCATAGGTCGGGCGTCTTTGGCTAACATTTGGATTTTGGTTTCTCTCGTTTCACTTCACCGACCTCAGTGTTGCATATGATGACCAATTTATTTTGGTTGAGGCCGCTCTTTCTTTCGTGGGTAACTTCGAATGGATTTGTTCATGGTCATGCCTCGTATGGGCGCCGTCGGGAACTTTGGCGTGATCTATTAGCTTCCCGGGTTTCTAATTTTCTAGTGGTGGGGGATTTTAATGCTGTGTTAGGTGCTCATGAACGGCGTAGCTCTCACGTTCCGAATATGACTTCGTGTCATGAATTTATGCGTTTTATCGAAGATTGTCAGTTGATAGACATCCCTTCGTCTGGCCATAAGTATACTTGGAAAGGACGCATGCATACGGGGAATCACGTGGAATCTAAAATTGATAGGGGTCTTATGTCAGAGGGTTTCATGAACTTATGGGAGATTGTTCGTTGCTATGTTTTGCCTCGCACTATGTCTGACCATCATCCCATTTCCATCACTTGTAAGGATTCATCTCCTTCTCGTCCGCGCCCGGTTTCAAAGATATGTGGCTTCTAGATGACGACTCTTTCTTTGTGATCGGGAGTCGTGGAATACGCCTATCTTGTCTAATTCCCCATGGGGTCGCATTACTGGTAAGCTTAAGCGTCTCAAAGTTTGTCTTAAAGACTGGAATTCTACAGTCTTTGGTAATATTTTTCAGCAAAAGGAGTCCATTTTATCAGATATTGCTGCCATTCAAGAGTCGATCGCCATAGATGGTTATTCGGATGAGAATTTTTGCCAAGAGGTGGAGTCTAATGCTCATTATCGGAGCTAATGCATAAGGAATATGATATGTTGCGCCCGAGCCTAACACTTGGCTTAAGGATGGAGACAGAAATACTACATTTTTTCAAATGGGCGCCTAAAATTCGTAAGTGCGGGAATTCTATATCTTTCTTGGTTATTGATGGGAGAATTGTAGGAACCCCATTGCTATTGCGAGAGCATGTGGTTCAATTTTATGAGAATTTGTTCACGGCTTCCTTTTCTCCTACCTCTACGTCGTTGACTCGTATTTCTCCATCATTCACCCATCGGTCACGCCTCACCAAAACATGAGTCTCATTAATCGCCCTTCCATCGAGGAGATTAAACAAGCGATTTTGAGATGGATCTGCGAGTGCTCCTGGACCCGATGGCTTCCCTAAGTTTTATCAGGTTTGCTTGGGAGTTGGTTTCGTCGGATGTGGTTCAAGCTCGTTAAATTTCTTTGATACGGGCGTCCTCCCTCCGGATTAACTCTATTTTTGTGGTGCTCATTCCGAAAGTAGCGAGAGGCCATTAAAAGTCGATCGATTCCCGACCCATTGTACTTAGTAATTTTACTGTTCAAGATTATTACTAAAATCCTTTCCAAAGAGTTGGCTCGATGGCGACCTCTATCATCTCGCCGGTTCGGTTTGGGTTTATTGCAGGCCGTCGTATTCATGATTGCGTTTCTCTTGCTTCAATGCATTAATTGTTTAGATCGTCGGGCATATGGTGGCAACATGGCCATCAAAGTGGATATTCGCAAAGCTTTTGATACCATCTCTTGGGATTTTTGTTGGGCGTTATGAGAGCCTTTGGTTTTTCGAACAAATTTTGTGGTTGGATTTCTAGCATTCTTGATGCCCGCTAAGCTTTCGATTTTCTTTGAACGGCTCCCGGTTGGCTATTTTGGGTGTTCGCAAGGGGTCCGTCAAGGGGATCCGTTGTCCCCGCTTCTGTTCTGCATTGCGGAAGAGGTTTTAAGTAACCTCATAAGTCAACATGTTCAATCTCGGGCTATCTCTAGTATTCGGTGGTCATGGTATCTCCTATCCTACGCATTTATTGTATCTTGATGTGATCATTTTTTGTCAAGCTTCCATTGATAATCTGCGACTATCTCTCGTATTCTCTCGGATTATGAGCAACTTTCGTCGGTGTGCTAATCGTGACAAATCCACCATCTATTTTGGCAAATTTGTTCGCGGAAGAGGTCTATTCTTCGTGCGATACGGATGAAGGAGAAGTCTGCCTTTTATTTATTTGGGTGTCCCGCTTTTTAAGGGGGTGCCAAGACGGATTCATTTGGAGCCATTATTGATCGTATCATTAGCAAATTGATGAATCGGAAGAATCATTCTTTGTCTATGGTCGGTCGGGTTTGCTTGGTAAATTCGATTATCTTGATTCGGGCCCATTCATTCTATGATGGTTTACAAATGGCGATCACGCTCATCCGCGATTGGACCGGGCTGCTCGAAATTTTATTTGGATGGGGACATCACGAAAAAGGCTTTGTTACGGTCTCTTGGAGTCGTATGTGTGCGCTACGGAGGAGGGTGGTTTTGGGTTTGCGTTCTATTTCATCTATGAATGAGTCCTTTATGATGCGTTTTGCTTGGGATATTTTGGCTCACGGATTCTCGGCTAGATTCCTTCGTGGCCTGGTTCTTGGATGGCGATCTTGAGCCTTAAGGTCACTCCTTAGTTCCTCTTTGTGGACAAGTTTTTCGCCTTTTATTTCTTCTCTCAAGACAGACTCTAGATGGATTATCGGGGATGGCTCCACTATTTCTTTCTGGTGGGATAATTGGCTTGGGTATAGTATTGCAGATAAATTGGGTATCCCTCGTCGATTTCGCAGGATTTTGGCTCAAAAGGTTTCCGACTATCTGTTTGATGGCACTTGGCATCTCACTTCATTGTTCATTTTGAATTGTGAAGATATTGTCATGGACATGTTGGACATGCCTGTTATTGGTGGGAAAGATTCTCGGATTTGGTCTAAATCGGTTCATGGCGCTGTTTCATCTCGTATAGCCTACTGGCATATTCATACAAATTTTCCCATTGTTCGTTGGGGTAAATGGATTTGGCACACGAGTATCCCATCTCGTCGTTCCTTGCTTGTTTGGCGCCTTATTCATAATAAGCTTCTTGTGGGGGCCATTTGCGGAAGCGGAGGGACTATTGGGCCCGCGATTTGTCACTTTTGTTTCCATCATTCGGAGGATTTGGATCATTGTTTTTGGATTGCCCGATGGTGCGACCAACCGGGATTTCTTTTCTCGGTCTCTTCAATGTTCATTTGGATTTCTCTTGGCATTTGGGGTGTTATCATTCGAGCTTGGAGGCTAAGGGAAGCTCTCGAGATCCGATTTTTGTGGAAACTTACTTTGATTACTCTCATTTGGGTCATCCGGACTTGTCGCATAAAGCGATCTTTGAGGATTACAAGATTTCGATTATGGCTGTTCGGGCTCAAGTTTTTTCGTTCATTAGAGAATCTCGTCATACTCTATCGGCTATATGAATAATGATTCGTTGGACCTTTCTATTTTGAGCAAACTAGCCATCCTGGCTATTATAGACGTAATAATTACCCTATTCTTGTGCGTTGGAGTCTCCTCCGTTTGGTTGGATTAAAGTTAATCATGATGGGAGTGCAATGGGTCGCCAGAGACTCTCGCTTGTGGTGGTGTCTTCGAATTGCCATGGCTTTGTGGTTGGCTTCACCCCATTCCGGCTTGTCGGGTTTCGCTTTTCGCGAGGAATTACAAGGGGCTATCACTTTGCTTTGCAAATCGCGTTGGATAAAGGATTGGATTTTATTTGGTTAAGTCGACTCGTCTTATGTGGTTTCGATATTTTCTACCTATTCTATGCAAGTTCCTTGGGTCATCAAAGCGCAGCTTATTCTCTTATTCCGCCGTCTTCATCTCGTTCATTTCCGGCGTCTCATGTTTATCGGGAGGCTAATCGAGCGGTGACACCCTTTCTAAGCGGCGTATGCGGTTGGTAATACTTGGTGGGATGCGGCGCGCGATTTTCTTGAGGAGGTTATTCTTTGCGGATCGCACTCTACTTTATCACCTCGGACATTAGTGGGAGGTACCTTTGTTCTTTGTTTTTAGCGTCGCTTTGGGCTATTCATCAGATAGTGTTTGCGATTTGTTTTGCCTTTATTTCTGGGGTACTCTTTTTCCTACCAAGGGTTTTTCCCACAAGGGTGGGTTTTACTTTGGTAGGTTTTAATGAGGCCCCATTTTGGCTTCCAGGCCGGCATGTGACTTGATTTCATCTTTTTTGTCTGATTTCCTCTTGTTTTCCGTTATTGCTAGTTGTTTGGCTTTGTAAACAACATTTTACTCTTTTATTTTTATATATTCCGAATTTATTCAAAAAAAAAAGCCCACAGAGGTTTTTATATGTTGGTTGGTGCAAAATTTACCTCTGAAAACGAAAAAAACAGTTTGACTTGTGGTTGGAACTTGCCAAAAAAGGAAGAGAAAAGGAAAACTACAAAGATTTACTTTGAAATATTATTTTTAAGACCAAAATTATAATAATAATAATAATAATGATAATAATAATTTTGTTCTATAATACATAAGTTCAATTGATTATACTTTTTTCTTTTATTCTGAGTCAATCCCCCCTTGCGACATACGACTCTATCAATGGAGTACAATATTGATCCAATTTATTTGATTACTTCGATATACTAAAATTTATAATCTAATCAAACACCAACATTCCATGATACTCAAACCTAATATAATTTGTTGATTTTATGGGATAATTCATCCCATCTAGAGATGTTAAACGATTAGCCCGATACTTATAAACCGAGAACAAAAACGACAGGGCCAAATTATTTTGATCCGTTTAAATCTAGGCCAAACAAGCTTATTTCTCGACAAAATTATTTTTTTAATTGTTGTATTTGTTACTTAATTAACCATTCCGATATTTATTCTAAATAAGAAATTATCATGAAGTTTGATTCGATTATTTAGGATATAAATTATATTTCTAAATGGTATGCTAAATCATATTCTATAATTTTATTAATGCAATGTAACTACAGATTATGCATGACACTTGTAACGAATATATAACTTTAAATGTTAAATTTAAAGTTATTTATATTCAAGTTTAAATTTTAGATTCAAATAATTAATTTTGAATTTTTTTACTTACAACCATATGAGTAATTTTAGAAAAAAGTATTATTTTCTCTCATTCTATATGGTTATATAATGCTAGTTTTTATTATCATAGTTTTATTTTTAAATTTTAGATCATAAAATATTTAAATTTTATAATTTTATTAGTGCAATGTAATTATAAACTATGCATGATTTTTTTATATATATATATAATGAATACTTTTAACTTGAAATGTTAAACGTAAATATTATGTATGTTCGAGTTTAAAATTTTAGATTTTAATATATAATTTTTAAACATTTGACTCATACCCAAATAGTAGCCCTTTTAGCCCAAAACACGATTGGGTTGCCCGAGAAAATCTAGGGTCAAGCCGTTTAACATCTAACCCCACTTATGAGGTAAGACCACTTTTTTTGAATATCGGACCGTACCGTCCGGTTCAATCGGATACCGATGATCGGTCCGATATGGTAAGACCCTAAAAACCATTTTTGCGGTTAAATTGGACAATACCGACCAAAAACTAGTTGAATTGATTTCTACTATTTTTTTATTTTCGTATTTTCCACTTTTTTTTTATAAAAATAGAATTCATAAAGTTAATATTTAATATATTAATGTCATTATTTGAACATTCATATTTTATATAATATAATTCCAAACATAATTTTTTTTTTTTAAAATCGGTGGTTGAGTCGATTTGATCGGTTGAACCGCTTACCTAGGTAATTTAGCCGATTTGATCACTGATATGGTATTTAAAACATTGGGTAAGACAACCATTTGATCTAAAATATACTATGACCAATGCCTTTCATTTATGACCACGTATAACGTAATACAATTTAAACATTAATTAATTTAGTAGAATTTATAAGTAACGTATATTAGTCAAAAACATAATTTTTCTACATAATTACCAATCAAATAAAAATGTTGACCAATAGATCACTCCAATAATCATTTCAGGTACACAATAAATTTATTAAATAATTACATGTCAACTTTTTTTTTTTTTACCAATCGTTGAATCCATCCAAAAAGGGTGACGATCCTTAAGGCAGCCAGAAAGTGAATTCTTTCACGCATACAGTAAAAACCTCGATAATTTAATACTCGATTAATCAACAATCTTGCTTAAATAATATTTTTTGTCGATCCCGACTCATGACAACATACTAAATAATAATTCACTAAATTTATAAAATAATACATATATGAGAATTCGTTAAATTCCATGGAATATATTTAAACATGTCTATCCATCGGGTTTGGAGTGCAGGACCTTACAACATTACACACATTTGTGGGTTGGGTCTCCCGATCAAGACGAACCGACCCATTGAAAATAAGTTGTAAAATAAACAATGTGGTATTTCATGAAAATAAATTAAAATAAACACATTTTCTTATATATAAACAAGTAAAAAAATCTTTCTAAAAATGATCCAACTCACCATATATATTTTTAGAGGAGTGTCTCAAATGTGAGGCATCTTTTGAATCTAAGTTAAGTGAGACAAATCACTAAATACATAAAAAAATACGGATCATTTTCATCGGTATGAATTTGGATCGAATTTTTTTAAATATAAACCGTTTATGAATTATATCTATAAGACTATTCTCACATAAGATTTTGTGATATTTTTATTAGTTCAAAATGTCATAATTGAGTCGAGTGGAAAAAGTTTTCTAATCCAAAAAAGTTCATCATCTCTTTGGCCCATACATGCAAATTTTGACCATACAAAAATTGGAGAAAAAACTAGCATGAAAAAGAAAAGCATCACAAGATAACTCAGTCTACAAGAAAACAGACAAACCATCCTAAAGTGTAAAAAAAGTAGAATCACATGTCTATCTGCTTATAAAGAACACATAAAGCATCAAAGAACAGGGACTAGTATTGAAGTGGAATTATTGTTTATGATCACTGTGCAAATTGCAATAGTTTGTTCATAAACTAAGACATCCAGAATAGTATATTTATCGAATAATGTATTTATATATAGGGATAATTACGAAACTACCCCTGAAGTTTAGCCTAATTAAAATCAGCCCACTTAATTTCCAAAATTACAAACACCGATATAACATTCATTTTTATTTTACAAATTGCACCCTCAGGACGGTAGCAAACTCCTTTTGTAATTAGGCTAAACCTCAGGGGCAGTTTTGTAATTATCCCTTTATATATATCTCAAATGCACTACTAGTCTACTACACATTTCATTCAGTTTTGTAGATCTTTGTCTCCCTAGCTTTTGAATCTGATGAAGAAATAAACATATATAGAGGTCCTGCTATAAACAAATGGAAGTCGGTCGCAAGATTACATATCAAAAATGGTGGATAGTCACACGAACGAGCAGTCGTATTAGCCTTATAATATCAAAAATGGTGGATAGCTTGAATGACTTTCTACAGCAAAACTTCCCATGAAAGCAAAATCCTAATTGTTAATCGAACGCTTGTGTTTTTTTTCTCTCTACCACTTTGTGTTGTCCTACTGTTTATGTTATGTCCAAAGAATGTGTGGTCGAAATCATAAACAAAATTCACCGATTCTGAAGTGCCTCGATCGCCTTTTTCCACTGCATTGCTCGTTGTTTTGCATCCTCAAATGACATAACTTTCTTTGGCTGTATGCATCAACACCACATTTAAGCATAAGATGTATATGTATTATAAACAATGATATATTGATCCGAATGCAAAATGTAAATAAGCATAAGCACACATCTAATGTCCAGATCATAGTTTTTTGGCATCAAAATTGTCCGAAACCGATGTAAAAGGAGCTACAGATCCTACCCTAAAATGAAAAGCTAGATTATAAGATGGGAAAATTACAAAAGATACCCTCAAGGTTCAGCTAATTACACAAAAAACCCAGTTAATTTCTAAAATTACAAATAACCCCTTAAGGTATTACAAACACCCTATTGACTGTTGAGGTTTGTATTTACTTAGCAAATAATAACATCTTAAGGGTTAATTATATGATGGGAAAATTACAAACGATACCCACAAGGTTCAGCTAATTACACAAATAACCCAGTTAATTTTTAAAATTACAAATACCCCCTTAAGGTATTACAAACACCCTATTGACTGTTGAGGTTTGTATTTACTTAGCAAATAATCACATCTTAAGGGTTAATTATATGATGGGATAATTACAAAAGATGTCCTCAAGGTTCAGCTAATTACAAAATCTAGTTATTTTTCTAAATTACAAATACCCCCTTATATTCATTTCTATTTTAAAAATTACACCCTTAAGATGTGGTTATTTGATAAGTAATACAAACATCAACAGGGTGTTTGTAATACCTTAAAGGGGTATTTGTGATTTTGAAGATAAGTGGATTTTTTCTAGTTAGGCTAAACGTCGTGGGTAGTTTTTGTAATTATCTCTTATATCAAAATTCTCGCCATGTCAAAAGCGAGTACTGGATGTGATCTAATTGCTCGACTAACACTCAACGTGTCAATCCAATTAGACAACCATTTCAATGTTTAAAGACATCGACAAGTGTTTTAAAGACAGTTGACAACAAGAGCAGTGATCGAAGGAGATAATACTCGGATGTGAGGACTTACAGTGCAAATCTTGAAATTTGAAGGGCTTGTGACTTGAATGCTAAGATCGTTAGGATTGTCTGACCATATTATATTTCCTTTGACCATCAACTTTGCAGGATCGACATAAATTAACTTCGGTTTATTCGTGAGGATAAGTTGCACTTTCTTGTTTGTCAGTTTCTGTAGTTTCTTTACCATGGAGATCATAAGAACAGATTCCCCAGGCTCCAAGAATTGTTTCCTGTTCAACAGTAAGAAAAGTAAGTTAAAAACAGAATAAAGTCCAGATATAACAACAGATGGTTCGTTTAAAGATGAAACAATAAAGGAAAAATACTTCAAGTGATATAAAACTATCTCAAACCATCATCCCGTGTCGTATACTCCAAATTAAAAAAAGGGATGATTACAAAAAATACCCTGCGGTTTGGGGCAATAACAAAAAAACCCATAAAAGTTTTAAAATTACAGAATCCCCCTCGAGGTTTTGTTCCATCTTACATTCCCCAACCGTTAGTTGAACTTACGGAATTTGCTTATGTCACCAAATATTTTACAATTCCATCAGTTTTAGTATTGATTCCTCTTCTTGGCACAAAACATCTCTAAAAGTATGCAACAAAAGTAAAAGAATATTCATGTTTTATGTGAGATACTCCTCTTGTGAAGCAACAAAAGATAATTTAATCTGAGAGGATCTCAGCAAGGACCCTTCTTTTTAGGTCAGCGAGTAATTGAAAAAGAAACCAAAAACTCTTTGCTCTCACCATTTTGAATCAAACGAATCGATCGAAGCAAGCCTAGTTATGCTACCAGCTTCAGAAGCTGATGCACCACTAGCATTTCCATCATTTGTTTTGGCTGAAAGAGAATCTTGGTCTTGACCTCCAGCAGACTGAGCCTGAAATAATGCAGACGAACATAATAAAATTTGAAATGTAGTTAACACCAACGAAAACTTCATCGGCTTTTCATTTCCCTTTTCTCGAAAAGTGAAAATTATGTCAATCAGTTGTTAAAGAGCTACTTTATCTTCCAGAAAGATGTGGACTATCGACCTGTAAGGTTGAATTTGGATGATTTGAGGGGTGGATTTGTGAAAAGGATTTCAAATGACTATATAATATGGATTTGAAATCCACAAAAATAACTCAAAAATAGCTCAAGAAAGGAGTTTAAGGATTTGAAAATCCACTGAATTATGTGATTACTCAAACAAGCTCAATTGATTTGTTATGGATTTAAAATCCTTAACTTTAAAATTTTCATGTTTCATGCAATCCTAGAGGTCTAAGAAAACCCAATAAATAAATAAGTCTTACTCTTGGCTCCAAAGCAAGTTTAGGTGGGGTGGTTCCGTCTCTCAAATTCGTCCAATCAATCCCTTTGAAAAACGGATGGCTCTTGAGTGAAGCGTAACCACCAGATCCCGCACCTGGTCGCCTACTGGGATCTATGTCCTGCACCAAACATTGCATACATGGAGATCACACAGTCGATTAAACAGAAACCCAAAAATTTACAGCTTAGAATAGAAAAAGTTAGACAAGAGGAGAAAATACATATTCACCATTATAGACACTTGCTATAAGGCACGACATTAAGTATATGTTGATATCCTCTCTTTTAAACAAGCTTTGTTGGTGAAACCAATCAAATAAATCAAGGTGAACAATCCAATTTCTAACATTTCTTGATTAAAGAGCAGACAACAACATATAAAGCTGAGAAAACCTCTAAAGCATAAGAATGATGAAATAAATAAAATACAATACAAAACTTAGAGAGCTTATGCATTACCAATAACTGATCAATGAGGTCTCGCGCTTCTGCTGAAAAGTAATTTGGAAACCTGATATCTCTAGCAATAATTCGTTGGAAAATTAGCCATTCGCTAGCGTCTTTAAAAGGAGAAGTCCCTGAAAGCATTTGGTACAATGTGCATCCAAGTGCCCAAAGGTCATTCCTGGTTACATGTGTTCCAATAAAGAAAGTCATGCAGACAGCCAAAACAGTACGGGCAAGTCAACTTAGAAACAAGTTTCACCGAAAAATATTCAGGAAAGAAGATTTTGAGAAAATTAAACCAGTGGAGTATTTTACAAACATTTTCATTAACCAAGAACGAATAATTTGAAAAATACAAGGTAATTACCCAAAAGTCGCCGGGGAGGAATTTAGAACTTCAGGAGGTACATAAGCAGCTGTCCCCACAAAGGTGCATGCCTTGTCATCTGAGGTTTTTTTTTACCAAAATAGAGAAGTGCAATGAGTCATTCTTCAAAGAATAATACTTCTAGGGATAATTACAAAAACTACCCCTTAGATTTGGCCTAATTACAAAAAACTCCAGTTATCTTTCAAATTACAAATAACCCCTTAAGTTGTCCTTGAGGTTTGTATTCACCTAACAAATACCCCCCTCCTAAGGGTGCAATTTGTAAAATAGAAACAAATGTCAAGGGTATTTGTAATTTGAACGACAACTGTGTTTTTTTTTTTTTTTATAATTAGGCTAAATCTCAAGGGTATTTTTTGTAATTATCCCTAACTTCTACAATTTCTCAAAAGTATAAACAATACCTGATGCCGCATTTGGAAGGACAGTTATCCGGCTACCTTGCATAGGCTTTACGCTACCAAAATCAGCAATCTTGATATGCCCATCTGTAGTAAGTAGCAAATTCTCCGGCTGCCATTTTTAGAAACTATCAGCATTTTCAGTGTGATAATGGAAAAGCTTACAATCTCTCTAAAGTACCTTAATATCTCGATGTATCAATCCCATACTGTGTATGTATTCAAGAGCATCCACAACTTCAGCTGCATAGAAACGAGCCTCATCCTCAGACAAACGGCCTTTCTGCACCATAAACCAACTAGGTCAACATTGCACAGATGTGAGATGTTGAACGGGCAAGAAAGAGTTGATATTTATTTACTAAGAGTACAACATAAAAGTAAGAAAAGATAGACTTCTTAACAAAGAGTATAGTGTTTATTTTCCTTTTATTATACCCAAAATTTCTGAGTTTTCCAAGTTAAAACTGGAAGAAAAGGACTGCTATGCTTTAACAAAGGGTATATGGCAAAACTTAATCAATTTGATGTTACATGTTGTAGAATTGATTAATTTGTTAAAAATTATATGATAACATTTGGGCTATAGTTTTAACTAAGTTTTATTATTTATTGCCACAAAAAAAAAAAGAATACATGCTTCTAAGTTAAAAGAGTTCACTTACCCTGGTTATTTGATCAAAAAGTTCTCCGCCATCACATGATTCAAGCGCCATGTCTTCAGAATATTAAATGCAGGAATATCAAATTACCCCCACGACCAAAAAATAAATAAATAAATAAAAATCAACCACTATAACAAATGAAACATAGTAATGCAACGAAAATACTCACACAGTGAGAAAGTATCTTGAAAAGTGAAAAACAACCGCACTACACCAGGATGATCTAACTGGTCCAATACTATGCGCTCCAATTTTACATAAGCCGTTTTATTTTCCTTAGTGATGAACTTTTTATCCATGATCTTCATGGCATAAACAATTCCGTGTCTTTCTTCCTTGCCCTCACTACCTGTTGACATTAGAAATTAAATGAAATAGATGCTTGCCAACACTGAATAATAACTAAAATGAACAATATAATGAGCAATTATCGGAACAGTAGTATAGACAATGGACGAGTCTCTGTTTATTACCACATTGAACTGTTACCAACCCACAACTTAAATGATGAAGACAAAAGTTGCTATGAAATTTCTAAAAGAAACCATGTAAATTTTTCAGCATATGCAAATTACATTTGCAGTACCACGAAGAACTTTCTCCAACATTTTTCAATTCTATATCATACCCATCATAAATAACTCACCAAAGTAGCATAAGAATGCTTCTAAATTTAAATGAAGGAAATTTCCACGGCTAAGATATCTTATTGGACTGGAGAAATTGTTAAGTCGTTCTCCACTCGTATAGGTTGCAAAAATTTAACCAATAGAGGCAGAATAACATCCTTCAAAACCACATCCGTAACTATTTCCTAAAATTTATGTTCGTGCATTATTTGCAAGCTCTAAATTCTTGATGGTTCATGTTCAAGAAAGTTAAGAGTCCTATATGAAGCCATTTTTTCAAATGACAAACATGATCGCTGAAGCTGCTTTCTGGAATTATATACTCCTGCATAACTTCCTCCGATTTTAAGTATAATTGAAATCCTTTTTCTTTTCTACAATGTTAAGGTCTTCAAGCAACATTTTTTTCCCTTCGAGTTAAAATTTTATTTCAGGCTCCACTGAAACTCAGTATTCAGGAGAGGCCCTACAGAAACTTTTGATAGGTTAGGAAATTCTTCCTGGTTTTGCAAAATAACATTCTCACTCTCAGTTAGGATTTTTACTGCAAAATTAATGCAAAGAAAACAACTACTGTGCAGTCTGTGAGGAGATGATTGAAATTCATGTATTCAACAGTCAGCTGAAGAAGCTCACATTACAATCAGGGCAAAAACACATACCCCCTTCACTTATCCAATAAATGTAAACAATAGGAAAAAAATATAATTGAATCCCAATTTGATTAACATAGATTTTTTTTGAGGGACACACTCGTATGGGATCAACCCGGGCCAATTGACAAACTTCTACCACAGAACCACAGATGTTCATCCCTAATAACAGACCAATTGGAGATAACAAAAAAGGACAAATGAAGAGGGCCCATCACACAAAATACAGAGAAACAACACAAGTAAATGACAAATATTCCAAATAACACAAAGAAACAGATTTAAAAAAAAAAATTGAACGGTAAATATAAAGGGGAAAAAATATGGACCTTAGAATAAGAACCAACACCATAAATCTTCTCCAATTCAAAATCTTGGATGTTAAAATTCTCCTGAGGCGCTCTAAAGGCAAAGCTCTTAGATCTCTGAGGATGATTATTATTATTACTAGTATTGGGTGCAGAGCTGTTGTTTTCTATCCTCAGCTTTGAATCAAATTCCTTCTCCATTTTACCTTCTCCAAACAATGCCAACATTATTTCCCCCAAAATTCTCTAATTCCCACCTCCACACCTACATGCAGAGACCAAAATCAATTCCATATATGTTTTTTTTTTTTTTTGAATCTATATCTACCTGTATACAAAACAGTCTTTTCTGTATATTTCTCTTTACAGACGGGCGTTTTCAGCTTTCTCTCACTGGAAAAAAAAGAAAATCTTGGAATAAGAGTTAAAAAATTTATTTTTGTTTTTCCCACAACCCCCAATGAAAAGGGGAGATGAAGACCGTTGAACAGCAGAGAAAACAATCTGAGAAACCACCACCCTATTTCAAGAAGACCCAAAAAAAGCAAATGATTCCATACACAAGTTATGTATAAATCAATGTAATATTCTTTTTTTTTTCCTTTTTTTTGTTGGGGGTGGGGATGGGGGTCAGTTTTGTGTATTTGTATGCAAATGTATACGCATATCTGAAAAAGGTGAGAGCTTTATGAAATTTTCAAGGCCCCAAAAAAGGAAAAGCTATGAAGGTGGGATGAATGGAAGGACTAAGGGGAAATGTGTGTAATGCATGTATGGGGATTGAAGAGCACATGAAAATGAATGATGGGCATCATCATGACATTGGTATTTTCACTTAATTCCATCAATCAATGCTATTAAAGCATGAAGCGACAATTCCTTTTTTTCTTTTTAATTTTATTGTCCTTTTCTATTTATATAAATATTAAATATGTCTTATAAATCAAGAAAATATAACGTACTAATCAAATAAATAATATATGTTTGACAATCAATTATTATTTTTTAAATATTAATTTTATAGGCTAAATGGGTTTAATAGACTCGGGCCGAGCCTTTTACTTATAAATAGATATTTATGATTTTTTGAAGCTATATATATAAATATTAAATATATCTTATATATAAAGAAAATATAACATACTAATCAAATAAATAATGGGAGAATTTTATAATAGGGTCCAAATTTAAGAAAATCTATCACTATAAGATCTAGAATTTCAACCTTCTCAAATTAAGACCCAATTTTTTTTTTTCTCAAATTGGACCTCCCTCAAATTTTGGGTTCTCTGTTCAAGATCCAAAATTTAAATATTCTCAAATCAAGACCCAATTTTTATTTTATTTATCAAATTGGGCCTCCCCCTAAATATTGGGTTCTCACTCTAGGTTTTAGAATTTAACAAAAGAGAATCTATCACGTTAGTCACAAAAAATTATTCTTCCTTTTTCGCTTTTTTCGCTTATTTTTTTCTACTTCATACTTATTATCAATTTTGTTTAACGCAGCAGATCTTTGAGATCATCCGTACATCTAAATGTATGAAGCTAACAAGATAAAAAAATAGTAATTAAAATATTTGTCGGTTACTAAAAACAATAAGATATCCAAATTATGAATGAAAAAGTAGTAGAAATATTTTTCGGTTACTAAAAAAAAAAATAAGATAGGCAAATTATGATTGGATTTTAAAGTTTAAAACAAGTACCGATTAGGAAAAAGGGATGAGCGAGAAAAATGAAAGAAAAAGAAAAATATTTTTATGGTAGGCGTGATAGATTACATTAATATTTCTCTTTTTATTAAATTTTAAAACCTAAAGTGAGAACCAAAAATTTAGAGGTCCCAATTTGAGAAAAAAATAAAAACCGGATCTTGATTTGAGAAGATTGAAATTTTGGGTCTAAGTGAAAACCCAAAATTTGAGAGAGACCTAATTTGAGAGAAAAATAAAATTGGGTCTTGATTTGAGAATGTTGAAATTTTGGGTCTTCAAATGATAGATTTTCGTAAATTTAGACCTTATTATGAAATTGAGAAAATTGTCATTTTTACCCTTTTTGAGATAAAAACACTTTTTTTACCCAACTTTCATAAAACCACTTTTCTACCCGCTTTTTTCAATGGTCATAAATACCCTTATCCTCTTCCTCTCTCTTTCTTGGTTTAAAAATATAACTTTTCTTTCCTCTTTTCTTTCTTTTTTTCGAAGATAACAATCTTCTCTTTTTTTTTTCCCTTTCATGTTTTTTCGATTTTTGAAGATTCAAGACACAATTGGAAATAAGTTTAATTCACTTGAACCAAATTAATGTATTTCTTGCTTCAAATATTTATGTATAATGCGGAAAATTCGCTTATTTTCAAGAAGAAAAAAAAAAAAACTGAATGTTCAACATGACACGATCGTGCCACCAAGTGAGCGCGACCATGCCACCATAAACATGAACACGATAGTGTCACCATAAACGTGAGCACGATCGTACCACCATATGGGGCGGCAAGACATTATGGGGCACGATCGTGCCACAATAAAGGTGAGCACGATCGTGCCACTCTAAATGTGAGTACGATCGTGAAGCCCTATAGGGCAACACGATAGTGCTACTTTAGTAAGGGTATTTTTGTCTTTGTAGGTAAAAAGATGTTTTTTATAAAAATGGACAGAAAGTTGTTTCACTATCCAAATAGGGTAAAAAAAAAAACCCACCCTTATGAAATTCTCCCAATAAATAATACATAATTGACAATCATTTATTATTATTTTGAAAATATTAATTTTATAGGGTAAACGGGTTTTCAATAGGCTCGGGCCGGGCATTTTACTTAATATAGATATTTATGATTTTTTTTGAAGCTATATATATAAATATTAAATATGTCTTATATATATAAAGAAAATATAACATACTAATCAAATAAATAATACATAACAATCAATTATTATTGTTTTTAAATATTAATTTTATAGGCTAAACAAGTTTTAAATAAGCTCATGCCGGACCTTTTAATTTAAAAGGTCGGTGAGTTCTGAAAAAAGTCTATCACAAGTAATAAATCGATTTGAGCTAAAACATGAAAGTATGAATATGTCATCAACACATAGCTTTAGTTTGGCTAATCATTTCCACCCTAGTGGGGGACTGGGAGTCCTTCAAAAGGGTGAGAATTAAGATGTTACTCAATTGGCACCACACAACTCCGTTATTATTTTAACATATGTACCATTATCATATATGCATGCATTTTAAAAAAATCAAAATGATACATTTGAAAAAATCACTATGGATTTTGGAATTTAAAATAAGGGGCTATTTCTTTAAAGTAAAAACTAGGTTTTGGAATTTTGCTTTTTAAATAATTTACAGTCCCACAGTCTCATTGTTATGGTCTAATGTGATTCTACATATACATATTTTTATATATATTTTTAAAAATGATTGATTAATATTACTATTATTTAATAGAGATGATATTTAATAGTACTTGTTTGGCAAAGCAGACGTGTTTGGTGGATATTGTTTGTAACATCCAAAAGAGGTGATGGTGATATATAGCTGCAAACATGCTTATTATTTGATTAATTTTTTAGCAATCAATCCAGACAATCACAATCCACTCTATGCTAAACAAATATGTTATCCTGTCAAAAAAAAAAAAAATTATGGTTCACATATAGTATAATAAATAAATTTATAAAGTTCTTAAAAGACATTAGAAAATATTAAAAAAAAAATTATAAGATGTTTTTGAAGTGTTAGAATTTTCAGAAAATGTGTACTAATCTTCAGGCTTCAACACCTGGGTATGAGCTTTTTAAGACACTATATTATTTTTCAAATCATAACAAACTTCTTACTCTGTTCATATGAAATGATAAAATTATCGGAATTAATATATTTCAAAATTCAAACCCATGCTTTTATCTTATTTATATATTTTAAAAATTAATGAAAATTCTAGTGAAAAATAAAAGTACACACAAAACTATTAATCTTTTATCTATCTGCAAATTATTAAAAAAAATTAAAGTCCATCGCTTTAACAATGACAAAAATTTGATTGCAATTAAATGTTTATCCTATCCGTGGTGGGCAGCCATGCATGTCAAAACATTAATCACATAATGCTGTCAAGAAATGGTCCAAAAGTACAATAAATATAGTTAAGCCCAGCTGCAATTAGGTGACCATTTAATATTTATTCTCATAAAATCATTCAAGTGTCTATAGATCATTAAATATGTACCTAATAATGTGATTAAGTATAACGAAAAATCATCATCATGCTATAACCTCAACTATTATCTAATAAGTGACATGGAATCAACCTAAAACTCCGCCTGGATCTTCCTTTGCAAAATGATATTTCATTTTGTATTTCATATTAGCGATATTTACAAAAACACCCCTGAGGATTGGGCTAATTACAAAAAAAAAACCAGAGATGTTTTAAAATTACAAAAACATCCCCAAGTCTGATTTTGTCTTAAATTCAAGAGGATAAATGTAATATTTTCATGGTGTCAAGGGGGCTTTTGAAATGTTTATTGCTTTTGAAGGGGAAAATGTAAGAGAAAATCAAACCTGAGTGGAGTTTTTGTAATTTTAAAAAATCTTTGGGTTTTACTGTAATTAGCCTAAACCTCAAGGGCTTTTTTGTAATTATCCCTTCATATTATAAAGAGTGTATTTTGAAGATCCAAATTGCTTTTCCACATGCTAAGCTCATTTCATTCCAATTCTTCTCAAAAGAAAGAAGAGAAGAGGATGTACAAAATAAACAAGAATTGCACTAAAGAAAAAAGATGTCAAAAAAACTAAAAAAAACAAAGAAAAGAAATATTACAGTTACATTTTTACCTTAGAAACTTTCATTCACTATAAATCCCACCCATCCTTCCTCCTGCTAAACTCCACCTTTCTGGTACTTAAACTTCCATACATTTCTGAAAACTTCCTCAGGCAATTGCTTCTAATCTCATAGTGAGCTTGAGTGTTCCTACTAATTGCAACTCCCGAAAACTTCGACATATCGATCGCCCACACAGGTCTCACATACTCGACTACGCTAGACGAGCTCGCGTTCGCATACAAATAATTCATCAACACATCCTCACAATTGAAATAACGATCGACCAACGCTCGACCCCGGCCGCTTCCGTGCTCCAATACCTCTCGAATGCCACCCGGCTGTCGATAAAAGCAGCCCCGTCAAAATCATGTTGTATCCGTTGTGCTGACGAGCGTGTTTCTCGTTTCTATACTCCAATGGGCCGCCACTAACGAGCCGAGGATAAAACCCGACTATCCGGTCTGGATGCTCACGCCAAAGCCTAAACCCTCGTTCGACATCATCACAAGTCATCATAATATCATCGTCGAGCTCGAGAACCGCTCGAGTCTTTATTAACGGATCCACCTTGAATCGATTGTTCAACGAGTTTTGATCCTCTACTCTTACCCTCACTGGCACTGCTGAATCAAAATCACTCGATTTCGGAGGTACACCTTTATTCCAGACGACAACTATCTCATGCACCGAGGAGCATCTCGAGTAATGTTTTACATACATGTTCAAATTCCAGAGACGAGCATCGTGCGTCATCGTCAACAAAGTGAACTGGGAGTAGTGACCGTCCAACGAGTACGGTTCTTGTGCACCACTTCCACCGTATAAATACTTAACTCCAACACACGTTAGCGTCACCATCGCTATAATAGTTACTGTGAGGATAACCATTCCGGTGCAAGTGTTTGGCCGTATTTTAGCATGGAGAATCAAGCTTGCTCGGTTCAAACGACTGCAAAAAAGTCTCAGCTTGGAAGATATGTTTGGTCTCTCCCTAGCCAAGAAAGTATCACTTCTCTTTCCCATGTTGTGTGGGCACCAACTTAACGGTACTATACACTTTACAGCCCCAAGTAGAATTCCGACAAGTACAACTAATGCAATAACAGAAACAACCGAAGCCGACCCAAGAACGAACTGACGAATTACATCTCCTGAGGAAATTCGATCCCCATCAAGAACGGCAATCCATTCGCCCGAACCGAGTTGTTGTACGTCTAAATGATGGTTGCGGGCCCCATTCCAAGAGTTTATACCCTTAATCGACTCTTCTAAACCCAATTGAACCTCGGCTTCTTTGAACTCGTTAGCAGTCAGAATTTCGACTTTGAACACACGTGTCCTATGCCCATAAGTCTCACCGCAGTCTTGCCCAATACGATAAAGATTTCCGTCATACACGAACGGCCTGCCTCCGTTCCTAGCTCCCATGGTCTTGTCGGTGTTGTAAATAGGGTTGTTTCGATGAGGTTTCCAAGGACCAAGAGGCGAGGTGCTATGCCAAATCCCGAGCTGTCCATTTTTCTTGGTGCCAATCTTACTGTGATCTGAACCGAAAAGCCAGAACTTACCCTCATGAGGAATTATAATAGAATCGACGAGCGGCTTTTTTAGAATAATCCGATCCAATGTCCATTTCAAAGGGAAGTCAATTGCGCGGTAAAGACGAAGATCCCCTTTCGCACTGCCCTCGGGCATCATATATATCTATGAGAAACGATAAAAAGTGACATCAATGGAGAAACAAAATGGGACTGCGAATACATCACTGACTTGCATTGATGCAGCACTCTTGATAGAACTTCACTGGATATTATACCTAATATAGAGTTGAATATATGATGAATAATTGAATATAATCGGTGATCCATCGATAAAATGGTGCTATCAGGTATTAACATTATGGTATAACTACAAACATTACCCTTGAGGTTTAACCAAATTACAAAAAAAAAAACAAAAAACCAGCAATCTTTCAAAGTTACAAATATCCCCTTGACATGTGTTCATTTTATTACAAATTGCACCTAATGTAGGGGGGTATTTGCAAAACAAACAGTAACCTCAAGTGGGTATTTGTAATACTTCGGGTGTATTTGTAATTTTAAAAGATAATTGAATCTTTTTGTAATTAAGCTTAATATCATTGGTAATTTTTGTAATTATCTCTTAACGTAGAAGGGCATTAACTCTTTCCAATGACACCCTAAACAAAGCCAGATGTAATTACAGACAGAATGATACATAATGAGCTTCAATATTAGCATTCCCTTTACAAACAAGAACCACCCCGAGTGCGCGCGTTGGATCTGCCATGTCTCAAGTGCCAGGGTATATAATTTTACTCACCATGTAAAAGAACATGTATTGGACAATAGACAGACTACATTATATAGGTTAAAATCTGTGCATAAGTGCATAACCATGTAGTATGCATGATATAAAAGTTGAGGTCTTACGTTTCCATTGTATTCAAAGACGAACGGGTAGGATAGATGCCAATCTTCATCCAGAGCAATACCCAACTGCTGCCATGTTGCTCCATTGTCTATGCTTTGAGCTACTCCAATATCTCCTTGCATTGTAATTGAGTTTTTTGCTTCAAAAAACAGGTAAAGGATATCACCCTGAACAATGTGATCAAACATTACTACATTAGATCATATTATGTGTCAAGTCACCGACAATAAACACCTAAGACGCCACTGGGATGGGGGATAATTTTCCAACACAGAAGTTGCAAATTTTTTTATTCCAAAAAACTATAACATGCAATTCTTCTCCACCTTGATATCGCCATTCAGTAATTTGGCAATCCGTCAAAATGACAACCAAGAAATAAATAACTCCAATCAAATGCAGGTATTGAAAAAGTAGCTACAGGCGAGAAACCTGAAGATTCAGAGAGCCAATGAGCAGTAAAAGAGCGACTGTTTTCTTTATGCAATAACCAACACCAACTTAGAAATCAATTTTATACCGTGAATGGCCCAATTTATCCATTCTAAAGAAAAGCTCTCACCTTTCTTGTTAGGACTAAAATTTCCATGTCCGATATCAGTTCCAGTTTGCTTCAAATACTAACTAAAGATTCAGAACTCTCTCATATCATAATATCAACAGGAAGCATAAAATGGGTTTAAACTGTTGCATAGAGTATGAATAAATAAGAAAACAAGCAAAAAGAAGAAAAGGAGAAAAGGGTGGAAATTATATCATATATGAAGGGGCAGGACTTGGCAGCCAATTGCCTGCTGAGCAGATGAATACAACCAATTAGAGATTAACAACAAATATAGAAAGTAGTTCCCATGATCTATGTACTTCTAAAATTTTATTATCTTGGTTTTGTGCGTCAACAAGTAAAATAAACTCTATAGAGTATAATGAGTTTACTTCAACATTTTTCCATTATAAGATTGTATAGTACTTATATATCTCATATCCTGTTAATTTCCTACACGCGACACCTAATTACATGCCACGCGCCTTGTTATACTACTCTTGATGTCTACTATTGTCTTCTCAAGAAATTAGCTCATATAAAAATACATAATTTGCTCCCCAAGGAAGCCAATCATTCAAAATCTCGATGATGGAGACAAACGCACCACATTCCAACCCATATATGCACATATACATGTAACACATGTCGGGTACAACAAGCAGAGTTTGTTTCACATAAAGCGTCAAGCACCTAGGCATCACGGCCAATGATTTTACACCTTTAAGCACTAGTCTAAACAATCACAGACATAGATGATAGAGGCCCAATCTAACACAAACTGACATTTCTTTAGTTTATGATTGTAATCCTTATATCTTATTCCTCTTTTTTCCCCAAAAAAACTTCTCACGAAAGTTTAAAACTTGACTAAACAAAAACTACCACAGTAAACATATTTATAGCGCGTGCAAACCACCAATGATTTTAATGCCCCTAATGAAACACCAGTGGTTATAAAATCTTGCCTCAAGGGCTGGCTTACCTTTGTCTTGGGCCCTAATATTTCAATTATACCCCGAATCTTACATTAGTAACAGCTTATTCCTCACCCACACCTCCCCTGGAAAATATTAAAAAGAAAGAAAGAAAGAAGGTTCCCAAAGGGCCACTAGATTTGAATGTCTAATTTCCATTCCAACATGGCGGAGACACTTGCAAGTTGTTTGGGGGTTAAGTACGTGGATAAGCATCAAATTTATTTGGGATTGCCGGCAACAACAGAAAGAAATAAAAAAGCCATTTTTCAGTCGATTGTGGATCGAGTAGCAAAAAAATTGAAAGATTGGAAATCAAAAACTTTATCCTTTGCCGGAAAACTAACACTCATAAAGAGTGTGGCCCAAGCGATTCCAACATACGTCATGAGTTGCTTCTTGATCCCACAAGCCGTGTGTGAAAAAATCAACTCGCTTATCGCAAATTTTCTTTGGGGACAGAAAAATGATGAACATCGAACTCACTGGGTCTCATGGGATAAGCTATGTACCAGCAAATGCGAAGGTGGATTGGGTCTAAGAGACATTGGAGCCTTTAATACTGCGATGTTAGCAAAACAGGGGTGGAGACTTATCACAAACGAGTCTTCGCTTCTCGCACAATCCTTTAAAGCCCGCTACTACCCGAAGGAATCTTTTCTTAAGGCTACGAAAAGCTACAACCCCAGCTTCACTTGGCAAAGCATCCTAGCCGGCAAAAAGATTCTCGACGAGGGTATTAGATGGACTATTGGAAACGGCTCAAGTATCCGGGTTTGGACTGACCCATGGCTACCTGAACAACAGAAATTCCGCACAAGGATACACGCAACTAATGACCTGTCGAATCTAAGGGTTAGTGACTTAATCCTTGCAGAGGAAGGGATATGGGATGAAAACAAGATCCTCCAAATCTTCCCGAGTAAGGAAGCTGAACAAATACTTCGCATCCCACTACGGCGCTTTGGGACCAACGACCACCTAGCTTGGCACTTCACACCAACGGGGCGCTATACGGTAAGATCGGGCTATAAAATTGCTATTTCGCTTACTAAGGGGACAGATATGCCGTCCTCATCGGAGTCATCGGTTTCACTTTGGAAATGGATTTGGGCGCTCAATGTACCACCAAAGATTCAATTCTTCATTTGGAGAGTAGCCAAAGGACGCTTACCAGTGAACACAAACCTCCTCAAAAGACACATGCAAGTTGACCCCTGGTGTAGAAGATGTGGAGATGAGATAGAAACTGCCGAACATGCTCTCAGGGACTGTGCGTGGAGCCATTTTTTCTGGCAGGCCTGCCCACTCCGTCTGAACCACACGCTCGTAAGTACACGCTGGGCTACAATGCCCGACATGCTCAACGCTGTTTCGAAGATTGGTAATGAGAACTTCGAAAATCTTTTTGCAACCTTGCTGTGGAGTTTGTGGTATTCTAGGAACAATTTGGTGTTCCAAGGAAAAATCATTTCCCACCTGGAATGTTTCCAAATGGCCACCAAGTTACTTCGAGAATACCAGGATAGGGAGAAACTGGGGTTTGAGCGAACGCATAACTACCATCCGGAATGTGCGTGGATAAAACCGCCTCTTGGTACGATTAAACTCAACGTGGATGCGTCTATTAAAAAAGGGTCGGGGACGGGAATCGGAGCGGTACTAAGGGACCATGAAGGCAAGGTGATCGACAGCCTGTCCAATCACTTTAGCCCGGAGTATCCAATCGACATTGCGGAGGCGATAGCATGTCGAGAAGGAATGCTCCTAGCACGGACCACACAATGCTCCAACTTATTGATTGAAACAGATTGCCTCCACCTTGCACAGAGTATCAACAACAATCAAGAGGATCTTTCCTACTTGGGAAATATAATTGAAGACATACGCAGCTATCGTTCCTCTTTTAGCTCGGTTTCTTTCTCTTATATTCCTAGAGAAGCAAATAATCTAGCCCACTCCCTTGCTCGGCACGCTCTTACTCTATCTTGTAATAGTTGGCATTCTGGACCCCTACCCCCTGAATTTGTACAAGTTGCTGTATCTGAGGCGAACTCCTCGTAATTTTAATGAATGTTAATGTTGTTATTCTCAAAAAAAAAAAAAAAAAAGAACTCATATATTCTTTCCTAAAGCATAGTTGGTACATGCTGTCCCAAAAAACAAGCATATCTGAAACCTAAAGCAATGTATCAATAAAGCCCCAAAACTCTTATATAATAATCTAATATCGTTATCCTTTCCCTCCACATCCAATTTACACCTCAATCCACTTGCCCTAATCTGGAAAAGGTGCTCTGCTTTATCCCTGTGAGCATCCTTCCAGCAGGATATAATACTAGCAGATCTCATGACCCCATCTATGCATAATATAATACTAAAAGCAATACAAATCTTTGAAATATAAATCAATTGTTTCTAATCACTATTTGACCTGTCTGTTGGAGATGACATATCCCACTAAGTTATCCAATCAATTAACAGATGGAAAAGATGGAAAACTAGAGGAATAGAAAGTGAAGTGATGCCATGCCCACTATTGCATTGTCAATAAACAATTACTGTTGTGTCACCCATTACTGTAAGTCTGTAACCTATTTGACTCAGAGATAATTAAACAGAATAATGCCCAAAAGCATACATAACAGTTCACAAATTCTTCTAAAGCACATCTTTAACAGATAATTGGACAAACTAAAAAGTAACTACAAAGAAAGATTAGAATTACCTGCACATAAAGAAAAGGGTCAGCAACAAAGTTAGTTGGAAACCCGGCATCAGAAAGAGATGCACAAGCGAGCACTGGGTTGGCTACAGGCCATGCTGCACTCTTGTCCTTCCATACATTCATCTGCAACCAATTTTCAAGAAGTTGAAATACTATATAACAAATAAATAAATTCCAAATCCCCAAGTAATTCAAATACAAAACCAAACTAATCTTGAAAATTGATTAAAAGTTAACTGACATGCGGCCTCCTACTTTTTTCAATTAGTTTGTCTCAATTCCTATATCCATCAGTTCTATGGAAATAATTAGAGAAAATGTAGAATTTGTACAAAGCATTAGTACAATCATCATACTAGTTATCTTATCATGATTCAATCTTGTATAAATAATGACACAGTATGAGATGGCAAAAAGTGACAACCTAAAAACTAATCAGATAAATATGTTTTGAATTGGCATTTAGTTTAGATAGATTAAGATACTAATTGTTGGAAACCAGCAAAACAAAGTTCTCTTGAAAAGACATTTTCTCGAAAGAAGAGTTTAATCTCAAATCAATAGGAAAAACAGTAGACTGAAGGGATAATTATGTCCACACAGACTATATATGATACTTAAACCAATTCAGACTATATATCTTTACAAACCAATTTATTTCTAATTTACTGGTGCCCAAAATTGAAACCAATAGCAGGGGAAAATTATAAAGAGATAGAAATAATCTTACATTCTTAATACTTATCCTATTATATTTCATAATATTTTGTTACACCTTACAAGGACTAGAGTACTTTTCCAGTGTAGACTTTTTATATATTAATAAACAATCTTTCACGAGACCGCACTTTAATAGGACAAACAAGTATGAAAATGAAGGTAAATCAACATGATCTTCAAAACTATCAAAAAGAAAAAAAAGTTGTAATCTTCTCATCTTCCACCAAACAACTGAAAAACAGGAAGAAAAAGAAAGGAAAAAAAAAGGGAAGAAGAAGAAGAGGAGCTGAATAAACAGTATACAGCAGACAAACCCAGAACTTCAATTTTAAGCATTCATTTTTCTATAAATCTAGCCCATGAAAAACTAGAAATCAATTTATATATAAATATGTATAAGAAAAAACCTCTCTCTCTCTCTCTCTCTCTCTCTCTCTCTCTCTCTCTCTCTCTCTCTCACACACACACACACACACACATATGTATGCAATTTTTTGCTAAATAAAAAACTTACAGCTTCAATGGGTTTGAGAGAAAAAGGGGAATCCCCATAGTAAACGCCCACAGCCCACGACCCTTCATTGTCCTCTCGACACCCGTACGCCGTGATCCCCGTGCGCACATTAGGCGTGAGCATGTACCTCGCGTAAAACCTCCCAATCGAACCCAAAACGACAAACGAAATAAAGAAATACGCAAAAGTTGACGATAAAACATACGACTCTTTATTGTGATTTCCATTCCCATTCTTGCTAATAACACAATTACTCCTCCCACCTCCATTGCTGTTGTGCCACCGCCACCCACCACTTCCCCCGCCTCCGGCGGAGGTCCCAGAGGCCACAATCGGGCTCGAACCCATTTCTTACTTAAATAACGGCACCCCCTCCCCCAAAAAAAAAACCAAACTCCTGTGAAGGGCAGTCGCCGGAAAATTCTCACTGATACTGTAGCAGCGGCGGCTTTGCATGTACCGGAAAAGCTAGAAAAGGTTGCATAAATAATTTTTTCCTCCGAAACGGAACGAATAATAAAGGTTGTAACAGTGGGGGATTTCAATTTTTTTTTTTTCTTGTTTTGGATCGTTTGGTTTCTCTGTGCCAAGTATTGGATTATTGAAATTGTAATGGCACAAAGAGAGTGGAAAGTTGATGAAAATCAGGGGCAGTTTTGGGGAAGGGGAAGGGGTTTGTGGGGCAGAGAGGGGTTGGCACCTTCTCTATAAATTCAATTTCGTTCCCATCTGTTAGTTAAGTATATATTGGTATCTACATATAGGGATATAATACGGTTTAATATGTATATGTATGTGTGTATACCCTTGTAGATTTTGTTTAAAACCACATTTTTTTCATACAAATACGATAGTAGAGGAGGGAATACACGAACTCGGATGATATCGAACTCATGTCAATCGCCCTACAACACAAGTCTTTGAATTTTTAATAAGTAGCGATTAAGGGAAAAAAAATCAAATTTTAATTGTGTATTATAGATGTTGGATGAAAAATATATATAAAGTATAATTTTTTTAAAAATTAATGTGGAACGAAGAGTTAAATCGTAAAATAACTTTTTAACTAATTAAATACAATATTGTTTGTATCAGCTTGTAGTTCCAGCTTGTAGTTCAAGTGGTACCACTCATCCTTTGTAAAAGTATTGATCGGAGCTCGAACCCGATATCTTTCTTTGAAGTTTATCTTCTCCCCTCCAACCAGTACTCTCAACTTATTAAAAACAAATACAATATTGTTTGTTGCTTAGAATATTAAAAGGCACAAAAAATTATCGATTTTTTTTCTTTGACAGCAAATTATCGGGTATTGATTATTCTCTAATATGTAAGGAATAATTGTCATCGTACATTTGTACTATTTCATAAGTTTTTTTCTGTTGTTTTTTCAAGTACTATATGCATGAATATGTACTTAAGATTCATGAACATTTTTTCAATTCCAAATTACACTTATTATATTTTCTTGTTGAGAGTCCAAGGGCACCATTCAATCTACGATATTAGTAATTTAGTATGAAATATTGTCCATTTTAAGCTTAAACGACCATGGTTTTGTTTTGGGTTTCAACCTAAAATGCCACATACCAATAGAGATATTGTCCATCGTATAAACTAATGAGTCATGACCTTTTTCATGTCTAGTCGATGTCGGAATTTCAAATTTGTTTGCATAACTTACATTTTTCCTCATGGTATCCCCATTAATGTCCCTATCATTCATATAATTAAAAATAATTAAACAAAATATGTCCATATATGTATATCACTCGTAATATAATAATAGAAATCTTTTGAGTTTTCCTTAATATAGGAATTTATTCTCGAATTATACTCATATTTAATAAATTCATATTATATAAATCTCATAAATATTTAATAAACTTATTGTTTGTATTGAAATAATGGGGAAAAATAACAATTTATTAAAAATCTTCTCAAATAAATATATTAATTTTATAGAATAACTAGATGAGGCTCATGTGCGATGCACGGGCTATCTACGTAGATCATCAAAATGGGTCGGTCGGAGCTAGTCCATTGGGCAAGGAGAAAATTTGGATTGAGGTTGGGCTGAAATTCCATCTAGCGTTATTTTTTAGATCGGTTCGACCCAACCCATGAAAATACACATGAAATGAGCGGGTTGGTTGGGTCGGCCGAGGACTTTTTGGATCGAATGGACCGGACAAAATAAAATGAAAAGTCAATAACTTATAATTTAAAATTAAATGCAAACGATTGTATTTTACAATTTTAGTTGAAATATGATCTAAATCTTTCCAAAATTTAGGGGATGATATGCACACAATCGAGCAACAAAATCCTTCCAAAAATCGTGTATATTTAGTTAAATCACTATTTTCTTTTATCTTTAGTTCGAAAATCCCGTATCTTTATTTTAATATTACTTGTGTAATTTAAAATGTTTAATCTAATATACATATCAAATTTTATTAAGGTGTATATTTAGTTCAAGAATAGCGTGTATTTACTTTAATAGTACTATGTAATTTAAATATTTTTCTTTGTATGTATATCAAATTTAACTACGATATGTTTAGTTCAAAAATATTGTGGCTTTACTCGATAAGATCTTGTGTAATTTAAAATGGCTTACTTTATGCATGTCAAATTTAATAGAATTAAATAACCAACCACCAAGTCAAACGTTCCTAAATTATAGGAAGTGATAACCACAAAATAATGGCAACAAAATCTTACCAAATTAAACCCATAGAGCCCAAAAAAAACGGCGGATAATACCGAAATTTTCGAACCCATGTAGTCAACGTTTCCTAAATTGTAGGATGCAATTCAATACACAATGAAATAAATATATATTACGGTGAAATTTCAATTTTTATACGAAAGAACATGCCCTAATCGCACAAAGAATATTAAAGTGAATAAACAAAATGATTATTTGGAAGGATTAAACACGTTCTTATCGACTTAGTATGTATATTGTATATCATCTTAAATTATTTGGAAGGATTAAACACGTTCTTATTTTTTTGTATAAAATAAATGCACTTCAATACACAAAGTGAAATAAATATATAGTACAAATGAAATTTCGACATTTATACAATACAACGCTCTTAACCACACAAAGAATGTTAAAGTGAATAAACAATATTATTTGGAATACTATACACGCAATAAAATTGCACTAATTATACAAAGATTCTAATACTAATTACACAAAAACGCACTAATTATACATCATTGTTATACTATGCACGCATAAAAACGCACTAATTATACAACATTCTAATACTATATACGCATAAAAAACGCACTAATTATACAACATTCACAAATTCTTAACAACACGATTTGTCCCTTCTCATTTTCTTAGCCGAGCATTTGCTTCCCTCGCCCCACTACTCGTACCACCAATATTAATCCTTTTTTGTTGTCCTCTAGCCATCATCACAAATTAGCAAATCGCAATTAAGAAGACAAAGAAAATATCATCATAATACTGATAAAATTATTATAACACTACACAAACATTTGATGTCAAATACATTAAAATGTATTATACAACTACAATTGAAGTTAAACTATGTTGAAGACATACAAAAAAAAGCGTCTTTGCAAAGAAAAAACATCAAAATTGTATTAAATAACCACTAAAACTCAACTAAGAATACAATAGAATAATATCCGAGAAAAGTCGAAGTTGAAAATACAAACCCAACCATGAAATTACTAGATATCGAAATCTCCGGAAAAATCGAAGATAACTAAACCCTATAACAATAAATCCCCAACAATCAAAAGATAAAAACCCTAGAAACTGCACAAACTACTTCTAAAAATTTCAAGATTTGGGTAAAAATTACATACCAAGAAATTAAACAAAATGTGTGAAACTTAAATGCCCGCCATGATAACTCACCGCCCTGTTACACCATCGCCATCGTTTTAATTCCCAAGTCCGAGAAATTAATAAAGAAAATAAAATTAGTGCAAGGCAATATCGGACCGTCACGAAGTCGAACGATGGAGGAGAAGATGGTGCGATGGCGGATTTGTTTTTTTGCGGGCTGCGTCCACCGCCCTCTTCAACGTCATGATGGTCTTCTTCATGGCGGGTCTCGATGGAGGATGGCGGTGGCTCAGACGATTTTGGTGCAAGGGACGGTGATGTCAGTGTGTAATACGCAATCTGCAATGGTAAGAAGATGGAGTGTGAGACGGTGAGAAAATGGAGTGTTTGAAGGTGAGAAAAAATGGTGAGAAAAAATGTTTGAAGGAGGAGAAGTAGCGTTTTTTTATGATTTTCTCGGTTTGATTTGGTAAGATTTGAAGCCCCTTAAACTCGGGAACCGAAAAATAAAAATTAAAACTTACCTTCTACACTCAAATAAAAACACGTTTTACCTCTAATTAAAAATCCGGAAATAATATAAATTACCTATTTGACCCACTTAAAAATCCTGCATTAACTACTTGCTAAAATAAAGGGATTAATCTGAGCCATACAAAATATCAATCAAATGGCTTGGATAAATCCCCATCGTCTCAAATAAGGGAGTGTCCCATTTGAACCAATCTCTCTCTCTCTCTCTCTCTCTCTCTCTCTCTCTATATATATATATATATATATATATATATATATATATGTGTGTGTGTGTGTGTGTGCGCGGCAGCGTGTGTGTGTGTGTTACTTGACCAATAATTCACTCGATTACTTTTTTATTAATTATCCGAATAAAGAAGACAATATATATTGATTAAATTAAAATAGAAAGTCAATATTTAATAACTAAAGTTAAACGATTACGATTGTATTTTAGGATCTTGTTGAAATCGGTATAAATTGTATAATTTGTATAGATTATATTTAATACAAGATTTTCGATTAATAATCTTACCAAAATGGATGGAAATAAAAATTTAATGATATATGATAGTTATTGTACTTTTTAATATATTGTCAGTCAATCTTTTTAAATAAAAAAATCAAAAATTATTTTTAGCAAGTGCATTTAGGTTGAAAAATGAAATTGGAAACATATTTGTTATATATATGTATATACTAGAATAATACCCTACTGTTACATGGGATTTGTCCAAATTATAGTGTCACAAATTTAAAAAATAACAATTTTAAAATATAGTTTAGATAGAATCTTGATTTAGATTATTTTTTTATCTCTTAAACTTGTTATCTTTTAAATTCAAATTAAATTCAAAAATATATATTCTGAACTAATAAAATATTTCTCAAAAAAATATCTTCTGATAGATTTAATCTTTTCCAAATTAATCGTGAAAAAAATGTTTATTTTTAGGATTATATTTTACCTATCTTGATTAAATTTGTTATCTTTTAATTTATTATATTTTAATTTTATACATCAATTTGTCACATAGATAAATGTGAATCTGTCATGTGGAATGATAGAATGAGAAGTTGACAAATGTCTTTAATGAGGTGGTGACATGTGTCAACTTGTTTTTTCTTTAAGTATATATGGTAGATATATTAAATATCTTAAATTAATTAATACATTATAAGGAAAATTAATTGAGTCAACAATTAATATATAAGGAAGTACAGATATTTAATTAATAGTAAATCAATTTATAATTGGGTCAATAGTTATACATGGAAAATCAATCGAGTTAAGAGTTATATACGAAGATATGGAAATTTAATTAATATATTGATATTTGATTGGATTATTTTTTTGATAAAATCAATGGAGTCAATAGTTAAATATTGATCTGGCCAAATTGATAACAGAATTGTCGATTAATTATTTGATTGGATTAAATATTGATTAGATTAAATATTGACTGGAATTACCGTATATATATAATTAGATTAAATTAATTAATTAATACATTATATGGAAAATTTCTCAAAAAATATTGAATACACATACATATACATATATAAATATATTAAATATTCGATTTTGTCGTAACATTGATTTTGTCAAATTGATAACTTTGTTGATTAAATGTTTGATTGGATTTTAACAGTTATATACGAAAATATGAAATTTAATTATTAAGTTGATGGTAAATTGATAGTAATTTGATATAGTAAATTAATTTATAATTGAAAGAATAAGGTGGTGGCAGGTTTGCCACGTGTGGTTAAATATAAAGGCGACACGTGGATTTGGAAGAATAAGGTGTTGACGTATGTACCAAATTGTTCGGTGAAAGGCATGTGGCAACTTGTTTTTTTCTTTTAGTATATAGGATTGATTGAACATATTTGTTATATATTAGTTATTTGTATCGTATATTCATGAATAATTATCACATTTTATAAACAAGGATTTTAGTTGTATAACAAAGATTTGCTCGAATATAATTGTTCCCAAAATTATCTCCAATAATACTCGAATTATTCTTTTAAAAGCTATATATCGAATTATTTTCAAATTCCTGATTTGCTATTATGGTTCCTAATTTCCTATTGCTAGAACTGTTGATAGATTCTGCATAATTTACCCATATAAGTTTTCCACAAATAAGAGCATCCTCTAATATAAATAATAAATGCAGGCACCATTATTTTGTCTTTTTTGCATTTGTTCAACCAAATGCATGCCAATTACTATTTCTTCTTGGGTAGTCAATTTTAGAAATTATTTACTGTGAAATCATTTTCAGAAATTCCCAACTAAACATGAATTGGTTGCAGTTCATTCTTTTACCAAAAATGCTTGTCAATAATGACATATCACATTTTGCCTCAAAAAAGGAAAATAATAATAATAATAATAATAATAATATTATTATTATTATTATTATTATTATTATTATTATTATAAACAAAAGGTAAGTTGCAAAAACTACCTCAATATTTTTTTAGTCTAATAATATATATAAAAAATCTCATTTTTTTCCTTTCTAAATTACAATACTTCTGAGGTGTATTCAAATACCCCTAAATATGTGCAATTTGCAAATATAAACTAAAGGGATGGTTGTAATTTTGAAAGATAGGAATATTTTTGTAATAAGACCGAATCTCAAGGTAATTTTTGTAATTTACCCGAACTAAATATCTAAAGTTTTAAAGCTCGAAATTGAATTAGTTTCAAAATTTTGAGATTTTTTATTTGAATCCTACACAAAATGTGGTATTTATTATTTTGTTAATAATTGATTGTTGATAGTTGGTATTTATTAATTTTGATTGCCAATTTTTTTATTAAGTTATTATTCAGTGGTATAATAATGTAAGATACATTTGGTTTGTCGTTCCATTTGAGATGACGAATATCAACATTCCTGAAAATAGTATTTTTTTCTTTCTAAAAGTATCAAAAAGAATAAAAAGTAGGAATTAATGAGTTCGTCTACTAGATGCTAACAATTTTCTCCACGGCAATTATATTTCTATAAGAAATGGAATATAGATAATGCTTCCTATGGTCAAGATTCTATCAGTTTCTCTATCACATTTTTTTAAATGTCAAAATGAATTACATTCATCGGAAAAATCTTACAACTAGTATAGTAGTATAATATCAAGTAAAAACAGTTCTCAACGAGACGTTGGACAAATGCGTACCAAATTTTGGTTCTTTCACTCCGAAAGAAGTGAATCTGGAAGTTCCGTCGCTCCTTGGAGAGCTAATTGCAGCAGATTCAATAGCTGCGGGTTCGTGAAAAGAGTCATTCTGCTGAGGAATGGAAGAAGAGCTTCTCCTTCCTGATACATCCAATACCAATGATCTGTGTCTAGAATGCGTTGCTAGATCTCTGCTCTAGAAAGCTATACAGGCAACAACGAACGCGGTTTAACCCCGGCTTTTCTTCTAGTTTTCACGAATGCCTTAGTCAAGGGATTAGGGGCTCAATGTCTTATTGAAAGTGATCAGTCTTCTCCGATCAGAGCTTCCTCTGTTCTTTTGTTCTGAACCCTTGCTTTTCTTAACCCATTTTACGCATTATTCTAGATAATTCGTTGGTAGAATGGAAAGAATTAGGGGAAGAGAGGCCTACAGGGAATGAATGGGAAGATCGAAAGGTTGGAAGAAGAAAGGATTTTTGGTTAGACGCATGGAATTGGCTAAGCATTCTTCGAGACTTGCTGGTCTGCTCTGTATGGAGAACAAGTCCTCTCCCAGCCCAGCTGTACATCTAGGAAGTAGATCGAATAGTCTCGTTACTCATCGGATAATGACTCATTTAAAAATTCTGTCAAAGGTCCAACTATGGAGACAGTTATTTCACTAAACAAAAGTTCACTAATGTAGACAAGCTTATTTCATTGACGAAAACTAAAAATGCCCATGGTGGGATATACAGAAACTCCCATAAAAGGAAGACTAAAAATTATGTTCTAAAAATCCCCGCCTGCCCGGGACACCCGTTTCTCGCGCCGGCTGACTCTCCTTGTTCATCTACGTTTGTTTTCCCGATTAGGCCCGCCTAACCCCATCCAGTCCCGTCTAATCCTGCGCAGAGTAGCGCCGCCTAACTAAAGAACTAAAGACTTTTTAACACTAATTAAAAACATTGGAAATCACTTCTACGTCCTCCATCGGAGTATGTGGGAAAAAAGAGAAAAAGAAGATGAAACAAACTAAATTTCTATGTCACGTCAAGCTGTAAATTTTTTCATAGGTGCCCTTATTAATTAATGTAATTTATTTCGCACTATATATGTTGAATTTTTAAGTAGTTCAATAATTAGCGTTGATAAATTGTGAAAGTAAGACTTCATTTTTTGATTGTTTTTATATAGGCTAAAAACAGAAGTATTTATGACAATTAACAAATAATAATCAGCGAGGTAAAAAAATAATGTCCATTGTGACCCCAAACGTGTTTAAACTCATAATCCATTGACTTGAATTTCATTAATTTTGTTATTCAAAATTAAGAAAAAAAAGTCTTTCGGTTATCAAAATTGGAGTTTGTTTTATATAAATACACTTCTGTAGCCAAAAAAATGTAAATCAAACAACAGTTAAAAGTATCAAATTCCATCATAATATAATCTTTCAATTTTCCATTCATAAGCATTAATATATATATATATATATATATATATATATATAATTAAAGTCATATGTGAAATTTAAATTATTTGTTACAGTACGAATTTACACTTACCTCAAAATTTCTTTTTCATTATACTCAGTTTGAATTTAATCCAAAATTTGTTGTTATTTTAACAATTATTGATCGTTTTGAAAATCGAATTGTATTGAAAATAAATAACAAGACATAAGGAGATATTTGATGTGTATTCAAAAACAAGTAAAATGAGGGGATTAACCTTGTGCTTTAGTGATAGAGGTTGTGCAAAGTGATTTACCCGAATTAGATCTTTTTTTTTTTGGTCGAACGATAGTATTTTATTAAAACAACTCAAAAACTAAAATTACAACTACAATCGTAGCCAACGGGCTAAGAGCCGAAGACAAGACTAACTAAAAGCGGCGGAGAATTGGTAAGACCAAATTCAAATTCACAACATGGACTAAAAACTACTCACCCCAAACTGAACCACTCCACGAGACTTGGCACACCTTAAAGAGACAACACACCAAAAAAAAACTAAAACCGGGCGCTAGCAACCACTACATACTTTTGAGAACGAAAAAAATGATCCGCCTACGAGTTTCGCAAATCAACCAGGGAAAAAAATACAAACAAAAAAGAAAACAACAATAGCTAACAAACGAGAGAAAAAAAAAAAAAATTGCATCTCCTCTCCCAAGTCTCTTTCGCACCCATCGTCTTCTTAGCTCCGAGACACCTCCGTGAAGCTCCGACCCGCTTTCTCCTGGACCAAAAATTTCGACCACCTTCGGACGCCTGCAGGGGACCAGTCATTGTTGGCCCTCCAATAGAAAACATGGAGGGGAGGGGAAGGAGGGAGGGGGAGGGGAGAAGGGAGGGGCGACCGTGAAAGGGGAGAGGAGGGGAAAGAATATGCTAGGGTTTTCTTTTTTTGGGGTTAGAGAAAAGGGGAAGAGAAATAAGGTTAGAGAGAAAAAATATATCCCTGGATTAGATCTCATGTGAGCGTATGTGTTCCTTTCTCTATTTCCGCCAATTGTACTAAAAAAACAGTAGAAAAAATAAAAATCATCTGATGGACAGCTAAAAATAGGTAGCATTTCACATAGTTTTTCTGTTTTTTGCCACACCAATCCGTTTTAAGCTTTAATTTGCAACAAACTTATCTAGTATTTTGTTTAGAGATTTCTCCTGAATACAATTTTCATTTTAAAACCAAACTACCTAAAAGTAGTATAAATAAATAAATAAATAAAGAATAAAGAGAGATCATAGCTATAGGATCTGTCAAGTCTAAGCTAAGCTAACATTTCTGGAAAGATGTATTGTATTTTTCATTTAATGAAAATATTAGTCAAGTGTGCTACGCACATATAGAATGAGGATTTGCATAACAACATGTAACTAACTTCTAACTAATTTATAACTAACAAACTCTAGAATCTTCTTGAAACTTATGAGCTCTAACTAAGGGCGCAAACGAAAAACGAATTGAATCGAATATCAAAATATTTAATTCTTATTCGGCTCATTTAGAGAATATTTTTATTCGTATTTTTTTAATGTTCGAATACGAAAATTGAATCTTATTCTTATTTGAACATATATTTGAATCACAAAAACTCCCGTCGATCGCAATGGGTCGACCTGTTAGACGGATCGACCCACGGATCCGGTGGCATTTCCGTAATATTAGCAAAGTGGTGTTGTAGTAGTTTTCGGGAGCACCAAGATTAGCGATTAGCTTGAAATGTATTAGTCGTCCTTCTAAAAAGTATTAGCGATTCTTCCAAATGTATTAGTAGTTTCTTGAAGAGTTTTTAGTATTTCTCCTTAAAGTATACTTCCGAAAATGTATTAGCAATCCCTCAAAAAGTATTAGTAGTTCCTCGAAAAAGTATTAGTAGTTTCTTGAAATAAATTAAAACTGTCTCCAAAATGTATTAATAGTCCTTCGAAAAGTATTAGTCGTCCTTCTAAAAAGTATTAGCACTCTTTTGAAATGTATTAATAGTTCCCCGAATATAATTAAATTTTTCTCCCGAAATGTATTAACAATCATTCTGAAAAGTATTAGTCGTCCTTCTAAAAAAGTATTAGCGCTTCTTCCAAAATGTATTAGTAGTTCCCAAGAGTTTTAGTATTTCTCATGAATATACTCTTTCGAAATGCATTAGTTGTCCACCGGAAAAGTATTAGCAGTTTCTCGAAAAAGTATTAGTAATTTCCTATAGAGTATTTTAGTAGTGCTCTAAACGTATTAGTTTTTCTTATAAAATGTATTAGTATTTCTCCATAAAAGTATTAGGCGATCTACTAAGACTTGTATCATGTTCTCGGAAAGATCGAAAGTCCATCCGGTGATTTTTGGTCTAATGATGGCACATCAAAATCGAATTTGTGCTCATCATATGTTGGGCCCTTATCAAACCCATGATCATTGATATATGAATCAAATTTGTCAAAAACTACATCAACATTCATGGGAGCTTGTCCGGGGCTTCTCCATGAATGCTTGTGACAACTTATGTTTACCAAAACTCCAATGGTAATTAAGTTAAAGCCATCGGTGGGCATTGGTGAAGATCGAGGGAAAAAAGGAGAGATTTCTCCCGAACGTTGCGGGCTCCGTTCGCAATTTCATTCAATTTTTGCCTGATTATTTTGTCTTGTGCAAATATTGCTTTGGAGTCTTCGTCTTTGTTTTTTTTTTGTTTGTTTGCGGATCCTGGTCAGTGCGAGATGGGTAGGATATTTGAACCCATCTAACGGATCTAGATCCGTTAGACGGTCTGACGGGAGACTAACTCTATTTGAATACATCGAGAATCAATTCTTATATTTGAATCTTATTCCTAACCTATATTTATCTTCTTTTTTTCTAAATAATTAATTTTGGGTCTTGAAATTGTTAAATACATCAACAACATATTAATTGTCAAATACATGAACAAAAAAAGAGTCAATTTTCAAGTTCATCAAGAATATATTACAAGAATATATTATATATGGAATTATTAGTAGTGAATATATGGCTTACTATATAGTAATAATAATCTACATAATACATATATACTTATATGTATAAGGATTAAAGATTATATATAAGTAATTTGTATAAATATAAATATTATTAATATAAATAACATTCACCGAATACTCGAATCGAATATATGATAATCATATTCAAATTCGCATAATATGCGAATCTGAAAAAATATTCTTATTTGGATTCATATTCTAATTTTTCGAATCGAATTTCAACATACGAATTTGATTACCAAATCGAATAAAAAAGATTTGCTTCTTTTACACTATTAGTTCTAACGGATCACAATATTGTTTTATTGGCTTATTTATTATGCATTAAAAAGTGTAATAGGTTTTTCTCCTTTTCAGATTTCTCTAGAAAAACAAATATATCTTTCATTAAGTACAAAGTTTCTTGGAATATCATGAACAAAATGCTATAAGTTATAAAAAAAAGTTTATATTCTTACTTCTATTTATATTTGTTAGTTTTATTTATTTATATGTTTCATTAAGTATAAAGTTTATTGGAATATCATAAAAAAAAATTATTATATCTTTCATTAAGTATAAAGTTTCTTGGAATAACACATCGTTTACACCCCTGGTTAGTTTGAAAATGTTGGCTTGCGACATTGAAAAAAAGAAACCCAATTAAAATAATTATGTGTATATATACGAAAAATGATTATCAAAAAGGATGAACTCCATCCCCGAGGGCTCACTCCCTACCAGAGAACCGTGGAAGAAATAAAGCGCGGGTTATGCCGATTAGTCAGTCGTCCTTGGGTAAAGATCGAGTCACCACAAAAGAAGTTCTTCCACCTCAGAAATTGTTACCAAAGGGATTGAACAACCACACCGCTGTGGATGCTTAAGTAAGTTAACATCACGTCACTCAAGTTCTTTCTGGGAAATTTATCTTTCCGGAGCTACGAAAAATGATTATCAATATTGCATTTGATGGTCATCTTCTTAATTTGTCATCATTACAACATTACAACATTACAATCATACCCAAAAAACAAGTTACTGGGACCAAAATAATAAAGTTGGTGTATTAATTAAAGTGCTTGTGAGTTATGACAAGATTGATAATCTTATGAAACTTTGATTTCATCTATTTTTTTTTTTTTGACACCTGATTTCATCTACTTGTATATTGTCAAAAGACAATAGCCATAATTACTAAGGATAAGAGAAACACCGACAGTATTTTCCAAAGGTAAAGTGAGAAAAAGGGAACATAAAGAAAAGCAAGACTTGATTACTATTGGACCAGATTATAGGATTGTTTCCTTTTGGAGAGTATTAATTACACAACAATAGATAATGGCAAAAACTTGTGTGCACAGTCTGCCCCATTTAGATTCGTGAGACGGTTCTTACACAAAAGTTTTAAAGGTTTTTTTTTCAGATTTTATTTTTCTTAGAGTTTATATTTGTTTTTTTAGGGTTTATTTTGTTTCTTGGGTTTATTTTTAATTGATTTGGGTTTTTAGGATTTTTAGTTTTTTAGGGTTTATTTTTTTATTTTTTTTTGGTTTATTTTTGTTTTTCGAGTTTATTCTTCATGGTTCATGTTTTTAGGGTTTATTTTTGTTTCTTCATGGTTCATTATTATTTTTGAATTTATTTTCATGGTTCATGTTCTCAAGACGGAGTCCGTCCGTCTCACGGATTTAGATCCGTGAGACCGTCTCACAAGAGACTTGCTCTAGACTAATAGACTAAATTATCCCTATTTAATTCACTTTGTTTGAGACTAACAATAATATACTTTCATTTAATACAATAGCAAAGTAGGAAGAATATGAAAAAAATTATGATTCCAATTATATTTATTATGTTTTCTTAATCTGTGTGAAAACTCTACTTGCTTATCTTATTGGGATGGAGGAGTAGTAAATTCTTGAGGCTCAAGAAAATTTCCAATGTTTTCTCAAAAAAAAAAAGAAACTTTCCAATGTTAAGGGAACTCAGTTAAAATTACACTTATTTGGAAATTTTCATTCAAAATCGATTTTTTTGTGATATTTAAATCATTCATAGAAGAGATAAAATTACAACTGCCATGTACCTAATTCAATGACAATTATTATATATGAAGTATTCACCAAATTTATGCACTCATTTTCTCATATTATGCCGATAGTGTCAACGAACAGTAGCAAAACCCAGGAAAAAATTCATTAGAATCAAGATTCAATTCGTACGTAAATTCATTAGAATCATTTTATAATATAAAATACTTCTCTAAAAGCAATTACTAATAAGATTTTTCTGAAATATAGTTTCTAAATAAAATACCATTTAAAAAAATATAAAGAAATTGAATGGGTTGGATCAAGTCAGGTCTGGCCTGAAAATAGAGAACTAGACTCATTTACACTATTAAAACTCATCCCAACTGAGGCGGGTCTGGTTTTGACATGACCAATTAACTTCCTTGTGACTTTACTAATTCAATGTTGAATATCCCTCAACTCATCTTGAGCTACATCCCAAATAGCCTTTATGATTATTATTTGAGTTAATTATATGAACTGCCATTAAGGTTTAACCTAATTATCGAAAACTCAATTAATTTTTTAAAATTCAAATACATCTAACATTTGTTTTTAGTTTACAAAACTGCATCGTAGAGAGAGAGTTTATCAAATAAATACAAACCTCAAGAGAAAGAGAATTTTTGTAATTTTGAAAGATAACTGAATTTTTTTGTACTTTGGGTATTTTTTGTATTTATCCCTTATTTTTTTGATTAGGAACAGTCTAGTCTAGGTAACACAACAGGGACTGCAGCAAATATTATTAGGTAACACCAGAGTAATTTTCGTATCATTACTTTGCTTGGTTACCAGAGATAAAATTAAGGGATAATCACAAAAATAAAACCTTGAGGTTCAGGCTAATTACTAAAAGACCCATTTATTTTTTAAAATTACAAAAATACCCTTGTGGTTTGATTTTATCTTGTATTTTCTTTCCCCTTCATGAGTGAATAACATTAAAAAACCCAGACATTTATAGAAATATACAATTACCCCCTTTTAATTTAAGACATTATCAAACTTGACTTGAGGGATTTTTTTGTAATTTTGAAACATATATGGTTTTTTTTTGTAATTAGCCCAAACCGAAGGGGTATTTTTGTAATTATCCCAAAAATTAATGAGCAAAGATTGCACAATTTATATTTTCGTAAGGCTGAATTTCCAGCTTCTTTCTATCACAATGTATTGTCTATCTTTTTGCAGTGAGAAAAAAAGTCTCATAGATAATTGGCAATGTATCCTGCCAGGCAAGGACAGGAGCAAAAAGCCCCTCAATCCTCAGTACAACAATTACGAACACAAGAAACGTCACTGGGTTGAATAATAGCTTCAATACCAACATTTGTACTACGAAATTTGAGGTAAAACAACAGGGCTCGTGATCTGCTAGTAACCGAAAACCAAAAATGAAGTTACCATGCTTACCAAAGGAACAGTAATGTTATCATCGACAATTCCTGTTATCGGGAGTGATTCTACGACAGTTGCCACAAAAGAAACGAAAGCAACTCTTTCTACAGTCTGCATCCAATCTAGTTGAATGTATCCGAGGGCAGCAAAATAATATAGCATTCTGTAGCCACAGGAAAAACTGACATTTAGTAATCAAGCTTATACAATGGTTAATTACAAAAATACACCTGAAGTTCAGTCATTACAAAAAGACTCAACTATCTTTCAAAATTACAAATACCCCGTTGACATTTGTAATCCGATAAAGGGTATTTGTAATTTTGAAAGATAACTGGAGTTTCTTGTAATTAGGCTAAACTATCGGAGTAGTTTTTGTAATATACCCTAAATATAATTGACAAGAACAAGAAGGTTTCTCCCAATATGTATACACACCCCATAGAAACCAAGAAACCAAAGAGAAACATAGATATGCTACCAGCCCAACTCTTCTGTGGATTATAAGGAATTTTTATGGAGCCAAATCTTCTTCCCATGATATCAGCAATGCCTACAACTCAGCAAGTTTAAGGGTCTCGAAAAATACAGTAAAAAGTAAATCTGAGAGGCATAAATCTGAAAGGCGGAGCTCTTACCATCGCCACCACACATCATCGCAAGTGAAATCATTCCAACAGGAGATTCACGCCAAAAGACAATTGCACATAAAATCAATACAAGAACATAATACAGAGGACCTCTAAGCAATTCCCTGTAGAGAAACCACAAAACATTATTAAGATTCTTTTTTTGATAACAAGAGATTCAGAATTGACAAAGATGCTTGAGAATTACTCGGGCCTCCCCTCCCGACTAACTGATTTTATGAGTCCTTCGTCCGTAGTCAAGGAAAGACCATTTATCAAAAGTCTTAAGCAATTTATGGAAGGCACTACAGAAGCAAAATAGCGAGCCCCTGTAGATGTGCTAATCTAAGATCAAAACTGTTAGCTAGTTTCTGAGGACATAAACATGTGAAAAGGAGAGAAAATGCAGACTGCAAAAATCTTTAAACGACACAGCAGGTACCTGAAGATTGGCCAGGATGCCAAAAAAGCAACCCTGACAGTATGTGGACAAGTTTCCGCTCAAAGTCTGTTAGAAAAGTTGGAACAAAACGTAAGTGGCATAAGGGAGTTGCTGAAGAAAAACTTGTGATAAAAGAACCTAAAATGCAGAAAACAAAGAGGATTTTGCATCCATGTGAAATTAACTTTGGTTAGAGTATCTCATCCTATACAGAATGCCATTATATGGGCAGGACATTAAGTTCGTCAATAATTTGAGAACCTAAATGGCCTCATGCAGCTAGAGAAAATTAAAAACAACAACATGCTATAGGGAGTGTTTGCAAAAACTTCTGCTTTTAGAAGAAGTAATATATTGTAGCAAAAGTAAAAATAGTTGAAAATCGAAGTTGGTAGTGTTTGCAAATAGAATCGGAAGCTGAGAGTGTTTGGTGAAAATGTTGTAAAAATGCTTATTTGTTTGTAAAAATCAAACCAAAAGCAAGATCAAAATCTAAAGCACTCATCTCCCGCGCTTATATTTGGATTAAATGAAGCAGGATCCTCAAACAGAAGTTGGCATTTGCAAACAATAAAAAGTGATTTTTTCCGGCAAAATGCAGAACACTCCCATGATTTGCCATTGAATGAGTCTGTCTGTCTGTCTTTCTAATTTGGAACACAATGATGATTAATTTCAGCCATAAGTAGAGATGCCCACTTTTCCATGAATAATGTCTTTATAAGTTATGAAAGTGTTGAATGTGGGACATTATCTAATTACAGCTGGTTTCTTTTTTCACTCAGATCACCATATGTTTATGATAGTTATTGATTGCATTATCATTTAACAGTGAATAACATTACTAATCAAGGAAGTTAGAGGGATCAAGAATTTACAACCCATAATGGTTATATCAGTGAAAACATTTTTAATGATCAATGATGGGATGCCGATGGATCACAATGTCCAAAGATTTAAGTTTTATCAACTTAATCAAATGAACAAAAATCGTTTATTCAGCAAATCATTTCCTTAAACATGTCACAGTCAATTATGATTTTATCATTCCATATGTGGGCTTGGATTGCCCTTCAAAATTGCATCATATCCCAATCTCCCTAGGCATAAAGTTTGTGCATAAGTTAACAACTTTTCAAAAAACAACCCAGCCACTATTATGTGATTCGCAAATTATCTAAGCTTAAGAAAATAGACAGCCATAAAAGCAGAAAGCACACTTCTTAGTCACAATACTTACCTTTGTATATACAATGGGCAATCAGTTACTTAAACCTACCCCCACCACACACACACACACAAAAAAAAAAAAAAAAAAGAAAGAAAGAAAGAAAGAAGAAAAAACCATTAAGAAAACAAAAGCCATTTCTGGGAAAGTGTACAGAAGACAGAGCAAAGAAATAGAAATGAAGTGGGAAGCAAATGAAAAAACGTGACAGAAATCTACTGCTAATATTGGAAAATTCCTTGGTGCTTTAGTAATCTGAACACAAACAGCATTGCTAATTGAGTCATTTCCGTTATGCATCTATTGACTGCTGTACTTTCCCTTTGTGTGCAACCTCTCTTTTCCATTCTCACTATCCAAACACAGTACCCAAAAATCAACAAAAACTTAGATTTATTACCCAAACTTAGTTTCCCAATCTGGGTTAACTCTCCCTCCCTCTCTCTCTCTCTCTCTCTACACATACACAAACAGAGAGCAATTAGTACACCCACAGACATGCAAGTGCATGTAAATACACAAATGTGTGTGCGAGAGAGACAGAGACAGTGACCTGTTCGATGATTTTGCGGCGGGTGAGGTTATCGAAAGTGGAGACTAGAGCGTAAGCGCCGCCAACGACAAGAGCGGTTGCGCCGGCGTCCTGAAGCGCGGCACCACCAAATCCGGTAGCGGCGGATACCACGGCGGTACTGCGGCGGCGTAATCCACTGGGTTTGGTCAGAATGTTTGTGAAAAGAGTAGGCGGAAAGATACGGAGATTGGGGGAAGGATTGACCACACGGAGGCTGAGGAAGTGTAAAGAGGGTAAGGTGGCGCCGGTGACCGCAGCACCCAGGCTCAGCTTCATCGTAGCGCCGTAGGCCATCTCTCTCTCTCTCTCTCTCTCTCTCTCTCTCTCTCTCTCACAGACACACACACACACACAAACAGTTCCTCTGTCGATTATGCGAGTGATGTGGGTTATATAAAATATATCTGGGTGAGTGACTGGAAAAGGAAATAATGAACTCACTTTTAACTTACATGTGGGGATTTTCTTAATGGGGTTCGTACATATTAAGGGCCACGGGGATATTGAGTAGGGGCATATTAGGAATTTTATTTTTTATTTTTCAAAATTAGGGTAAATTTCCATGTACATTTCATGAGGGACACGAACTCAATCCAAAGTTATTGAGAAACCCGACACGACTAACACTAATGTTAACTTCATGCCATCCTCCTCATACTTTGATGCCACGTTATCAATTCAACTATTAGCAAATTGATAACATGACATCACAATTCATAATAACCCGAAACCAAACACAAACCGAATTGATGACCTGAATTGTTACTCCTATTTCTTGTTTTATATTCTTATTCCATTTCATATTATATTATATTATATTTGATGAATATCACATGTACGAATAATGTCATGATAGTTGTAATCATTCATCCAACACAATAGAATACAAAGTGGAATGAGAAAAAAATAGAATATAAGCCATCTGCAATTTTACCGAAATTATATTCTCATTCGTCCATTTTTACCCCTTATATCTATAATAAATAAGAATTTTCGTAAAAGGGTTACAAACAAAGTTGTAGACAAAACAATGTCAAAAGAGAAAACAGGAAGCAATTTTGCATAAACCTTCCCATTGTTTCTACTTTTCATTGTATTCTGCTTACCAATTTTCTTTTTTGGGTACAAACGAAAAATCATAACTCGAACTAAAATATGAATTCAAAATCCAACATATGAAGACCAAACTGCAGGGCCAGTCCTGGCTTTCTGGGGACCTTGGCCAAAGGGACCCCTATAAAAAGAAAGAAAAATAAAAATATATATTTTATATACGTATAGTACACGTTAGATGTAATTTAATAAAAACTATAAAATAAACATGTTTATTTAAATAATATAATAAAAAGACAAAATAATAACTTTATGTATATTACAGATTTGCAATTCTTTGAAATTACAGTGAAGGAGAAGGAAAAAAATAAGCATTGATCAAGTTTTCATTTCTTATTTATGTTATGGTCCGTGTAGATTATTTGATCACAATTTCGAGTTTACCAATATAAGTTTCATACATAGCTTGAATAAGAATTAAGATTAAGAGTCTTTTCGATATAATTTAGAAAATAAATGAATTGATAACTTATTTGTCTATGTATTCAATAATGAAACTCCTTCACTGAAACTGCAATTGGAGAATGAGTGAATAATGAGAGGAAAAGAAGGGGAATAAAAGTGGGAGAATTTAAGAAGGCGCGTAACTTGCAGATGGAATAAAAAGACAAAAATTAGTGGCGACTAAATATGAAATGAATTTCATTTTTGTTTCGCTTTAGAGATTTTTTTACCATAAATCTTATTGTTTATGAAAATTTTTAAAATATATTATTCTATCACTTTCATTTTTTTATTTTTTTTCTATCATCAATCACATCTACACATTCTTTCACAAAAATCTAATCATTATTACACATTTTTTCACAAATTTTACTATTCACTCACTCACACATTTCTAGCTACCAATTATATCCAATCATTATTCTACTATTTTTAAATCAAATCAACTTTCGTCATTATTTTTTCATCTCACATCCAATCACACTATCAAAATTCATCTTTTCTCTTCTAAATTTTTGTTTACCACTATTCTCTAAAGAAAATGAAAGTATATTTAATCGCGCCTTAGTCTTTTATTCAAGTATAATTAGAATGAAAAAAAAAATTATATACCTTTCTTATAATTTAAAAATAAAATAGATTTTGTTCTTTAGTATAAATAGAATCCGAAGGAAAAAGACAATGTTTCTTTTATTTTGATTTTAGAAATTAGAATAATTTTTTAATACAATTTTAAAAGTAAAAGTTTTTTGGTATTTTTTTATGTTTTAGGGGCCTATTAAAAGGACTTAATAGATTTTTATGTTTATATACAATTATACTTTAGGGTTTACCCTCAGGCTAATACATGAATCAAACATGTTTTTCTTTTTTCAAATCGGGACGTTTTCGTCCCTTACCAAGGAAGGCCCAAAATTTTTGAAAACTCAATTATTTATATGTATATTTTATTTTAAATATTAATTTTAGTATTAAATATTAATTTTTTATTGACTTAGCAAATTTCAAAGTTACGAGTCTAAAAAATCACCTATTTCAAACCTATATAAATTATCACTTTTTCCTCTAATCCAAATATATTATCAATTTTCACGCAAATCTGAAAATCTCATAAGAACTAGAGAAAAATAGTAAATCTCAATGGACACAACTATACAAGAGCTTGTAGAGTTTAGGAGACAAAGTATAATGAGAAGAAGTTTGGGAAGAAAACTTTAAACCCCGTATAACTCGGCGGACAAGGTGTAAATTCCTCGAAAACAAATTATTTAATGCCAAAAAAGCAACATGTTGATTTCATGAACTTTATATCATTGTCACTCATATTATCCCCAATACTATATTGAATAAAATAGTACCAAGTATATATATTGTCGTGACAATCAAACCAATTGCATATAATATTTTATTACTTAATTCATACGCAACTTATCACATTTTTCATCTTTCACCTCATATCCATCTCACTTAATAAAATAAAAATATTGTATTACATCCAGGCGTAAGTAGAATTTCATTGATTCACTGCTTCCTAAAAAATCTTTTTTCCGTATTTCTCTAAACGATTATTTTTTCCTTTAAAAAAACACATAATTTTTTTTTATTATTTTTTCCACATAAAAACAGACAAAAAAATTTGGGGTGTCTTAGGGCGGTGGCACCCCTAGCTATGCCCCCGATTACATCACAAAGTACAAGAGCACCGATCAATCTCGACGACCTTTTTATCTCCAAATCAACAATGATATTAGTTTAAGATTTTTTATTGGACAAAAAGCTTCCGTCGGATGGTCTAACGGGCCAAAATCTATTAGACGAATCCCAAAACCAATCCGGTGATGTTTCATTTTATTAGCGAGATCGATATTAATAAATTCCATCCGAAAAGTATTAGTAGTTTAGTACGTAGTATACATAAAAGTATTAGTTTTATAACACCAATAGTGATATAGGTAACAAGAGAACATTGAAAAGTATTAAGTTTTTATCTCGATAAGTATTAATTAATAGTACATCTAAAAAGTATTAGTACGTAGTTACTTGAAAATATTTAATAGTCCTTTAAAAAGTATTAGTTTTTCCGTCAAAAGTATTAGTAGCCCTTATAAAACATATTAGTAGCTCCCGAAAATATTACTTTTTTCTCTGAAAGGTTTATAGTAATTCTCCTAAAAAGTATTAGTTTTTCTAATAAAAAGTATTAGTAGTCCTGTGTGAAATGTATTAATAATTCCACTGAAAAATATTAGTTTTTTTCATGAAATATATTTATAATATTTCCCTAAAAAGTATTAATTTTTTCAATAAAAAGTATTAATAGTCCCATTGAAAGGTAATAATGTATCCATACAAAATATTATTAATAGTTCTTTTCCAAATTTTTCTTTGAGTTTTCAAAATTCAATGTTGTGCAGGTGGTTTCCATCAACCCCAAATTTGGATAGGGATAAAATGAAACAAATAGAACATTATGGACAAAAATGAAACAAGTTTAAGAGAAGAGGGAACATGAAGTGATTATTTACTCTTGAACCATAAGTTCACAAAGCTCACTCACTTAGACAGAAAACAACATCAACTACAATTTGGGGAAAAGGGATGCAAAATCAAAAGTTGGTGGAGAAAAAAGGCGGGAGATGAATTCACGATGGATTCAATACCTGCAAAATTTACAGAGCCAATTATGTTGTGTCACTGCTTGTCGCCGCCTCGTCGTGCGGCGTGTGTGATAGTGCCAATAGTTCGGGGGCATGGAGAAGGTGACAGGAAAAATGAGAGAGATGAAAGGGGGAAAAATGCTGCAAATTGAAGAAAATTGATTTAAGGGATAGGACAGCGAATAGGGAAAATCTCATTGGTTAGATCATGTCAATTGTTGGGTCGGGTATGGATTAGTTGTTAGTGTTTCGTCTAATAAATTAGATCCGTTAGACTTGCTTTTTTATTATGAATTTATGTTGTATTATATATTGCATATTATATTTGCACCCACTCGAAGATAAAGAAAAGTATTTTCAATGGCATATGTTGAATTAGGTATGACAATGGGCGGAGACATGACTCGTATGAAGTAATTTAACAGTTTGTGATATTTGCCCAACTGTTACATGTCGAATTTACAAATGGATTAATTCGTCGGTAAGTAAGTTGTTCTCAAAACGGCATTTATACGTACTTGATTAATATTTTTGCTATCAAAACTGTGAGGAGAATTCCATATAAAAATTATTTTGAAAATTGTTATCATATTATTTTAACTTATTTTATACATTACACAACAACGTGTTTTTTTTAAATAGTTCTTTAGATTCATAAAAAGGGCCATCTTAAAATTTGACTCGGGCCGTAAAATTACTAGGCACGGTCTTGAGTACAATCCATATGTTCGTAAGACTACTTGCTTGAACATCTTTGAGCAAATGCAATCAAGTTACTTGTGATTATTCAATTATTATAAACAATTATTTAATTATATACAGATGATAGTTTTCTCTATTCCTACTATAGATGTTAAATCGATTGGCCCTAGTCCTATAGGATCAACCCTAACGAGCCACTATTAAACGGGCTAGCATATTGCGAACCTAACCCTAACCCTACCAGACTTCAGGCTATAGGTCAAAAAAATAAAAAAATCATATTTAAATCTAAAATTTTAAACTCGAAGATATATAACATTTAATTTTAACATGTTAAGTTAAAGTATTCATTATAAAAAAACGTGCATAGTTTATAATTATATTGCATTAACAGAATTGTAAAATTTAAATATTCCATGATCTAAAATTTAAAATAAAACTAATATAAGATAGCATTATATAATATGCATACGCATATAAAATGGAAAAAAATAATACTTAAAAAAAAACCATATGGCTATAAGTCATATTTTTAAGAATTATATATTTAAACTTATTAAAGATGAGGAGATGTGAGATTGAAAAAATATATTTTGTAATAGGTAATATGTAATAAAAAGATTTATTAATTAATATTATATTTATTTAAAAAAAAAATTCGGGGGCTAGCGGGCTAGTCCTATTAACCTATGAGCTAGCCCTAACGGACCTCGGGCTAAATGGTCCTGGCCAAAAAGGCCCGGATTTAAACAGCTTAAACCGGTTTAAACGCCGGCCCAATGGGCCACAACCCATTTAACATCTCTAGTTCCTACCCTAAAATCAACGGTTTTGGATGGGACCCGGCTTCATCCCAAAATTTTCATGTAGAAAACAATAATTGTGATCATGTAGAGCAACTTGTGTGGTCAACCATATATAAAATTTCAGTAAACCCATAAATGGGAAGAGGTTATGTAGATGCTAACCCAACTTGTGAGATCAACGATTTATCAATCACAAGTGACTTGATTGCATTTGTTCAATGATGTTAGAGCAAGTAGTTTAACGATCAAATGGATTGTATTGACTTGGCAAAATTAAAAAATCCATATAAAATATGTTAAGTATGAGAGGAAATAATATCTTTTGTTCCAAAATATATGTTCCTTAGCTGGCGCACGAAATGAATATTTTGTTAAAATTATGGTAAAGAATGATTGAATTTATCAGATTCACAAAAACTCGTGTGGGACATATATATTCAATTATTCATGTTTTTTAAGATCCGTTTTATGAACTTAGATCTATAAAATGGTCTCACAAAACATTCCACGAAATTATGACTTGATGATAGTTACCCTCTAATGATGTAATATAATGATAAAAAAATAAATTGAATGCATTGTACCTGGTCAAGGTCAATTATCTTTCTTGTGTATACCTCTCTCCTTAGCATATCCACTGGGAATAAACCATCTACGATACGACTTCCCCTTGGCAACGTGCTATTACGATTTTGTGCTGTATAATGGTTGTACATTCAGCTTAACTATATTGTACTACTATTTATTTGATTTTAGCCATATTATATTAATTAATTTTTAACAAACTTGATAAAATATTTATATATGTTGATATACAACATAAGTTGGTGGTTAATCGATTATTGCGAAACGTTCTTGAAACATTCGATTAGCTTTGTAATACTCGTTATATATTTAGAAATAAATGTGATTAATTTTTTTTTTTTTATCAAAAGCCCAAAACATTTTTTCCGCATTCGCCAATTCTGTTTTTGTAAATCATTCAATTTTGTTTATTCTTTTTCCACGTATATAGGAGAATTCCATGAGAGGACCCAATTTTAATAAAAAATGTAATATATTTAAACATGCCACTTTATTACTTCATTACATACATGTTAAATATATTACATTTTTTTATTATAATACTATATTTTATACAATTTATTTATGTCATATATATAATATACACAATATAAAATTCGAATTGCACATAAAACATGTTAGGAATAGTGCCCTTAATATTAGTTAATTCTGGGAATATGTGATATTCTACCGTTTTAACTGTATTGAGAATTAAATAAATATAAGATATTTATGATATTAATATAATTTATTAAGTTGATAATTATACTGAATAATTATCAATTAAAGTTTGAGTCAATTTAGAATTATAAATTTTAGATTAGATAAGAGATTGAGTTGGAGTGAGAAACCAATTGAACAAGGCTATAAACAAGACCACATCCTCATAATTATATGCATGAGATTCAGCCCCTTCACAGGTTTTGAAAAGATTCAAGAAATCAATTGAAAATTTTGTTGGCCATCTTTCGGTAATTCGGTCCACTTTGCAATTCAATTGATTTGGAAAAGTGTTTTGCCATTAACAATTGGATTTTCTTTTGTTTTTGGTCAAATAAATGGATTAAATATTTTGACAATAAATTTTCTCTTCTGGCCGACTTTTGTTTTGTTTCAAAGTGAAATTTGTGGCCGTTCCCATCGATAGGGAGAATCGAATTGGAAGATCGTGAGACATACGAACTTTGTGGATTCAAAGGATTAACGGAGCAAAAATAAAAAACAAGAAAATCGTCGAAAGAGGTAATTTTTTTCTTCCTTTTGTTTGAATAAATTTAATAAGCATGTTATTGTGTTCTTATATGTAAAACTCGATTTTTGAAATTCATCGCTTCCACTTTCGTTAAATTTGATTGAAAATTCGGATTTTATTTGACCCGAATTAGATCCGGTCCCGAATAATTTCCAACAAAACATTTACAAATTGATACTGTAAATAAATTCAAATGAATAGAATTATACTAGGGTGGATTTTTTCCATTTGGGTGCATCTAAGTTAGCATGCGGGGTTGCACACAGAATAATTGCCCAGATACCTACATAAAACTATAAAAGTCCACAGACGCGGTTTAGAATGTCAACTTCCATTAACGAACAAATTTCAAGCTCACAAACTTTGCATTTTAGGCTCGAAATCTCAAATCCCATTTTGTTATTTACGTAATCGGGTAGAAAAATGGACGGCGGCGACGCTCCGGGACAGGGGACAGTGACGTGCGCGACGTGGATTCGGCGGCCGGAGAACGCGCATTTGGTGGTGGTCGGAAAATCGGGGCCGTCTTCTCTCGAGATCTTCTCGTTCGATCCCAACACCATTTCTCTCTCTGCCTCTCCCAAGGTTAGGTTAATAATTTGTTGTATTAATTTTCTCTTTAGTAATGATGAAAATATAGTTTCTGTTACCTTGTTGGAATGCTTGTGGTTTGAGTTCTTCAGTAATTTGTATATTGTCTGACGGTTGTTCTGTGGTATTGTGATGAATTTTGAGTTTGGAATTTTTGGGAATGGATTTCTATTTAGAAGTTCAACTAGTAAATATTTTATATTGACGGAGGGAGTGATTGTTGGGTTTATGAATGCTTGTTCACTGTTTATATGTTACTCGTGTGTACACATTGCAGGCGAAATATGAATTTGAAGAAGGGGTTAATCCAGTAATTATTGCAGTGCATCCCGGTGGAGACGAATTAGTTTGTTCCACCAGCACTGGTGATTGCAAGTCCGTATTCGCTTTCTTTCTTTCATCTTTTATTATTATTATTTTTTGAATTTCTTGGTACATATTTTACAATCATCTAATCCCATGATTACAGAAATTATAAGTATTGGGTGGTTAAGAAAATATTTATATTAGTCACTTGGACCAAACTGTGAATATTACGAGGGAGACCCTAGCAGAGTTATACTCTCTTGGAGTAAGTGTTTTAACTTGGTTGTAACCTTATACAGGAGTAGTAGACTTCCATTTTCTGGATGGAATAAGATGACGTTATAATTGATGGACATGAAGTGAGTATAACAAAGAGTTTTAAATACTTAGGATCTATAATTGAAGAGAACGGAGAAATCAATAAAGATGTCACACATAGGATCCAGGCGTGTTGGAATAAATGGAGGAGTGCATCTTCTATCCTTTGTGACCGTAAAATACCATTAAAATTGAAAGGAAAATTTTACAAAACGGCCATAAGGCCCGCAATGCTTTATGGAAAGTAATGTTGGGCAACTAAATATGAACACGAACAAAAAATGAGGGTAGCGAGAGATGAGAATGCTAAGATGGATGTGTGGACACACTAGATTAGATAGAATAAGAAATGAACACATTAGAAACAAAGTGGGAGTAGCACCAATAGACGAGAAAATTAGAGAAACACGATTAAGATGGTTTGGACATGTTTATAGGAGACCTTTAGATGCACACATGCGACGTTTAGAAGGTAGAGAATCACTCACACAAATCAAAAGAGGAAGAGGTAGGCCTAAAAAGACTTGGAAAGAAACTATTAAACATGACATGTTATACCTAGAAATAAACGAAAATATGCCTTATGACCGTAAACGATGGCGCGATATGATCCGTATAGCCGACCCCACATAGTGGGATTAAGGCTTAGTTTGTTGTTGTTGTTGTTGTTGTTGTTATATTTCTTATACCGAATTCAGTTTGATGAAATAGGATTAAAGAATATGATTTTTTTTTTCTGAATTCCAACTTCTTACTGCTGAGTCTGGAGTAGGATATGCATTTGGATTTTGACCGATGTACTAAATGTGACCTGGGAAACTTGTTAATTGCTTTAAAAGGTTTGGGTTACATACTTCATTTTAGAGGTATTATCTTTATCATTTAGAAAGGAAAATGATTTCTTTCTTTATATGTTTGATTGGCCGTTTTAATTTCTCTAGTTGCTATTCAGATTTAAAATTAAGCCTAAGTTGGGGGCTTGGGGTAAGGGGTCTGGGATGAGTAATTGTTGCAGAAGTATTGACCCAAGACTGTTGGTGTACCATGGTTGCTGACTGAATTATTAAGTTCACTTTTCGGGCCTCTTACCCAATCCACAGAAGGATTTATTTTCTCTTGGTAAATAATATATAAACATAAATAATTAATTTTGAAAATTATACATCATGTTACCCTATCCGTAGATATAGAAAGAGTAATTAATGTCTGCTATAGTTTTGTCACTCATGTGGAAAAATTTAGTGGAATGAAGGTATAAAAGTATCAAGCCTGTTGGCTTTGGTCCCACTAATTGATGTTTTCTTCACATCTTTGTGCTCAATTATTGATGTGCATTACTTGCAGATTGTTTGAGGTATATGGTCGGGAAGACAAGATAAAACTTACAGCAAAAGAACAACTCCCACTGCAGGGAATTGGCCTGCAAAAATGCATAGCTTTTAGCGTTGATGGAACTAGATTTGCTACGGGTGGAGTTGTAAGCTAATTTATCATGATATCATTGTGTATGAGTCTCTGAACTTATGATTATTCATATTATTATCATAATATTTTATTTGTATTTCTTTCAATTTGAAGGATGGATGTCTCAGAATATTTGAGTGGCCAAACATGCGCATCATTTTAGATGAACCAAGAGCTCACAAGTCTTTTCAAGACATGGATTTTAGGTAAAAGAGCTTTGAGTAAATTCTATGTTTATTTTTCAGCAGCTCTCTGAAGCTATTTTGCTTATTCTTTACTCTATGAATTTTGTGCATGGACTTATACGCTTTTACATGATCCTCTGTTAAAATGATATTGCTTTTGAGTATATTGGTAATAAAATTGCTTTGTGGGCAGGATTAGTTGTTTTGTTTTCATTTCCCAGTGAATGAAGTTGAACTCTTGTGCTGTCTTCTCTTCCAATTGGTGCTTGTGGTTTCCCCTATGGTGAACTACTTAAACGGGCAGTATATATGATTATGGTTGACAAATAGGCTGGTCGGGTTAGATTTGGGTGGGTCAATAATTGCCTAAATTAAAATCGTTTGACACCCTGTAAGTTCGTTGATATAATGGGCTGGAATGTGGGTAAAACCGCAATCAAAGATCCATTTAAGTTGGATGTTTCACATACAGAATGATATTGCTATTTTAGTCATGTCCTTATAGTTTTGTGACGTGTGTACACTGATGTGTGATTGGGAATTGAAATTAGTTTAGGACAATGACATTTTGCAGCTAAAAAGCATTGTACGCTGGCACTGCTGTATTTGCTTATCATGTTTGCAGTTTGCCTTGAGTGCATAGAGTTTCAAACATGATAAAGAATATTGATCTTTAAGATATAAGAATCTGATGAGTTGTGGTACTAGACCAATTAAACAGAATCATGAGGAAGTTATGTTAATGTGTGAAAACTTTTGTTCATAGCTACTACTTGTGCACTCCATGGGGAAATTCTTTTGGCCTCAAATCCAACCAGTCATTTGTGTTTTCCCTGCCATCTCAACCCTTTCTGGAGCACAAACTAGATTTTTAGGCAGATACATTGGTTCTGGATGTAGGGTGCTTTGCCTTTTCTAGCTTTGCAATTTTATTTGATGTACAGCCAACTATCCCATGCTACTTCCATGATGAGAAGGAGGAACTTGTCGTGGCTTTTTAAAATATACACTTGTGTCTCACGATAGAAGTAGGAGGGAGTGTTACAAATTATTTAAGACTTTAACTGTTTCAACCAATACTGCAATGGCTGTCTGAATTGATGATAATAAATAAAAGAGAAGCTAGCATTTTTTTCCCCGTTTTCCTTCTCTTTTTTGAAGTAACCATTTTGCGGTTCTTTTCTTATTTGTATATATTTTGGAAATATTGGTTTATCCATAGTTTGAGTGTTACATATTGCTCTCTTGCAGCTTAGACTCGAATTTTTAGCTTCAACATCAACTGATGGTTCAGCGAATATGGAATACAAGTGATGGGGCTCCAGTTACAACCTTGACACGGAACTCTGTATGTTCTTCTAAAGTTGGTTGCGTCATGTTACCCATAATAGGGGTTTGACGTTCAACTTCTCCTTTCTCGTTTTGCAGGATGAGAAGATTGGACTTTGCCGATTTTCTAAAGATGGAACAAAACCATTTTTATTTTGCTCTGTTCAAAGAGGTATTTTACATGTGCTTAGTTCATAGAGAATGTAGTCACATATGTGATCTTATTTATTTGAAGGATTTTGCGGTTGGCATTGAAGACTTATTTGTCTTTACACAGGAAATAAACCACTGACTGTCGTTTGGGATATAAGCACATGGAAAAAGTTGGGCACAAGAGGTTACTTAATAAGCCAGCTTCAATAATGTCTGTTAGTTTGGATGGGAAATATCTTGCTCTGTAAGTTCTCAGCCACTTTCCGAGTCTCTTCTATATCCTTTCTGTTTATTATTTTAGTTTGGAAGCAAATACCGTACTTTGATGTTACCTTTTCCTACTGTTTGTTTTCTAAAATGCCTTCCCCTGAGATTGAACAGAAGTATACCAAATTGGAGAAATTGTTAGAAAGGCTGATTTATATGGACAGTTAGACTTAATACATTTTGGTGGAAATTTCTTGTTTAAAGCCTTAATGCGGTGCACAATTTCTAAAATTCAAATCTATCTTAGCCTATGTGGATGTTTTTGGTTTCTTGATGGTTGTTGCTTCATTTTAGAGCCTGTTTTCAGTTGATTTTCTGATGCTTTAAATAAAAGAAGAATCATATCTTATAGAAGCTTATCGGTTGCTAAGTTATTGATATAACTTCCTGACAGGGGAAAACAGTGTATGGTTAATTCTTGAATGGTTCCTGGAAAGAAACAGACAAAATCTAATAATGCCACTGCTCTGTAAATGGGGCAAAGAATAGAACACAAACTTTTGAAATAGTGAGACTTGAACTTCAAACCTACTTTAGTTCTTTAACCTGGATTTTTTTAGCATTGCCACTGGTATTGTATTTTGCAAATGGCTGGAAAACTTTTTTGAATAGTATTTTTCTTTATTCAGTCATTTCATGCAAATTATTTGTTGCTATCTTTTAAACACAGGGGAAGCAAGGATGGAGATATATGTGTTGTGGAAGTGAAGAATATGGAAGTCCGCCACAGGAGTAAGAGGCTACACTTGGGTTCTGATATTGCATCATTGGAGTTTTGTCCTAGTGAAAGGTATGGTTTGATTATTCTTTTAATTTTATTTTTGATGAAAAGGCTACCAGAAGAGGAGCATTGTTATTGAAAGATTTAGAGTTTCTATTTCATATCATACAGCTACCTTTCCCGATCAATTCTCAGAATGTGTGAACTTTTCACATCCTTTCCACATTCATTGGGCTTAGAGGTGGTGTTGGAAATCTACATGAGAAAACTATGTTGTGTTTGATACTGCTGTCTCTGGTTTTGATAGTTAAGCGAATTTCTTTTTCTTTTTGTTTTTCCTGGCCTGTTTTTCCATTTCCGAGAAAATCATTTCTGGTTCATTCTTATTATTTAGGGACCGTAGGTATGCTAAACTTTCTCCATTTGCACCTTTTATCCATATGAAGCATTAGAATTTCCAAAATGTAATTTTCTTGTTTCATCTCCCAATTTCTATATACGATGTATTAATAGATGAAAATATACGAAGTATTAATAGATGAAAGATGCCAATTGCAGGAACTTGGATTGCTTGATATCCTTTCTGACTCTGACCTTCTTAAAGAATGGTCTAAACAAATAGACTTATGGGTTTTTATAATTACACAATGTTGATCTTCTCTGCTTTGTTTTGTAATGGACCATTTTCCAGAAACTATAGATACGTTCTTCCATTTCGTTTTGATGGGAATCTTGATAATGATGTAGGCATTGTATAGTAACAACCTCATCTCCTCTGTGCAATCACCAGAAGAGAATTTTGCACCAGAGGCTCAATGGCTCCATTTAATTATCTGATCGACTTTGACTTTACAGGTCGTACTTACTACTTCTAATGAATGGGGAGTAATGGTGACAAAACTAACTGTTCCTGTAGATTGGAAAGGTTTCTCTCTCTCTCTCTCTCTCTCTCTCTATATATATATATATATATATATATATATATATATATATACACACACACACATCCTTCTCCCGTCTCCCTTTCTCTCGATTGAATTTGACTAATATTTGATATGCTCCCTTTGCTCATGCTCGCAGAATGGCAAATCTACTTACTACTCTTGGGGCTGTTTGTGGCATCACTCGTTGCATTTTACATATTCTTCGAGAATTCTGATTCGTTCTGGAACTTTCCACTTGCAAAGAATCAAGCTGCAAGACCCGACATTGAAACTATTTTGGGGGATTCACATTCTGACCAAAATATGTGGGAGCCTTTGGACCTCTGATTTTATGATCACCGAACATTATTTGGATTTTATGATCACCGAAATGAGGTGTATGTGTTGTCCCCAGTGAAATTCTTGTACTGATATATTTATCAAATTAATTAATATTTATGTGGGAGTTGCTTTTGTAGTGATCAAATTTGTTATTTATTTATCTTTGTTTCTTGTATTGTGTTACTGTTGTGAATTGAAACTGTGTAAAGTTTGTATTTGAATTCGAATTTGCCAAATTCATATTATGCAAACCAGTGAATATTAAACTTTCAATGGTGATAAGAGAGGTGACGAAAGGTTTAAAGAAAAAAAAGAGGCTATTTATTCACTTGCAAGATGCACAGGGGAACAAAATTGTTTTCAACTTTTTAACTCAAAACCCTCCAATTTTCAGTGTTTTGAATGATAATTTATATATAGTATGTAAGTAAGTGGTTGGACCTGCATAAGTAATGTTGTTGGGAAATAATAATATACAATTGATTGAAATTGACAGTGAGGGTACACAATGGAAATTTAATTTGGGAATTGTAATTTGCATAAGTAATGTTGTTGGGAAATAATAATATACGTTGAATGAAATTGACAGTGAGGGTACACAATGGAAATTTAATTTGTCAAGTGTAATTTACGCGGATGTAAGTGGTAGTAATGAGTGTCACTTATATAATATAATATTAAAATTAAATATGTGGTGGTTGTAGTATATCTCACCAATGTAATTTAGCTTGTAATTATGTGTGTTATAATTAAAAATACATCACTGAAAAGTAAAGCATTTCGAATGAAATGTTTTTAATAAGATTAAATAAAATAAACATTATTTACATATCTCAAAGAATAAAAGAATTACTTTCTTCAACAAAAAAATGTAAAAGAATTAGAAAAATATAAAGCTATTCACACTCATTTTCCTCTAAAATACGTCCACCTCTTTATAATGACATGAGTCCCATGAATTGAAAAGATTATAATATCTTTACTATCTAAATAATGTGCAATTCGATCGTGACACATGATTGTGCCTCATAGTCACGTGTCACATGATTGTGTCATAAAGTCATGTGCCACACGATTATCTTATATGTCGTCGCAACGCGATCGAGCCACAAAGTTATGTGCCACATGTTCGTGTTGCATAAAGTTGGAGGAATAGTAAGTTGGGGAATATATTAGGTAAATATATTGTTTTGAAAAAGAGGGTAAGTGTATTTAGAAAAGGCCTCTTTTTCCTCTAAACACACACACCTTCTAAATACACCACCCCCACTTTTTAAAATATGACCCAATTGTTAAATACACCTCCCCCATTTTCCAATTTCACCCTTTCATAAAAAATCCTGGGTGGCACGATGGCACGATGGGGTTTCTCGCCATCATGCCACATGGCACGATGGCGGATGATATTTTCGCCATCATGCCACATGGCACGATGGGTGTGGCACGATGACACAATGAATTTTTCGTCATAGTGCGTGATCGTCTTAAGTGTCGCACTACTACTATGCGATAATATTTTTCAACCTAAAAACTTGAGAAATAACATATTTTATGCTATAAACTAAGAATATACATTCATTATTTGGGGGTATGAATACTTTATTGTCCGAATCTTCAACAATTTGGCGTTAGAAAAATCTAGGGTTTATACAAAAAAATCAACTTTCTTGAGAAGAAAAGAACGTGGGTGAATGATGTTGGTGTATTTAGAATTTTTTAAGTAAGAGTAATATACTTTCTTTTAAGTGAATAACGTTTTTTTATTATATAGAGTGAGTGTATTCATTAATTTTAGGGGTGTCATAGAATGGCCCACCTTTAGAAAATTTGGAATGGACCCACAAACTTGAATAAAATCGAAATTCGAAGCATAGTTAGATCAGAAAGAAATACGAAGCCTCAAAAAAGCCATACCTCAAAAATATCAGCCATTCCTCGGATGGCACTTTGGAGAATGTATGAAAAGGTTATATCTTTTTGTTCAATGCAAGTAAACGCCAAATACCTCAAAAAAATATCTTGGACCATCGCAAACTGAACTCAATTGAGCTGCTTGACTCCCAGATTTATCACTAACTACATTTCTCCCACAGTCCCAGATGAATTGCCTTCAGAATCTTCCAAGGTTTTCTTGTTTCTTGTTTTTCTTTTCTTTAGAATTTATTTCTAAATCCTTCACAACGTTTTTCTTGATGGAGTAAATGTTAATACTGCGATCTTCTTTTTTTGTTTTGAGTAGATTGTGTATTATCTTTTTATTTATGGGTTTTTAATTTTTTCCCCAGATCCTCAGCTTTGCCTCTGCAAAGCTTGAAAACCATTCTGGAAAGCCTCTATGCCCTATTACTTTATTGGTATAAAAGGAAATCAGTCATTTTCTTTGCTTTTATATTGTTTTATAGTTACAGTTAATGCTGATGTTGTGGGATTACTTTGTGATGTTTCCTTTTTGATAATCTTGATTCAGGGTATAGTGAAAGGCATTGCTTTATCTCGAAAATGTAGCCTTGTTGCTAAGGTAAGATCTGTGTTATTATGTAGAAAGGCACTTTTTATTAGATTAGATTCTGGTATGACCTAAAATCGTGTTTCAGTAAGTTTTCTGAATACTTGAAATAATGTGTATTAAGTTGAATCATTTCATATCCTTTGTCCTGTTTTTAAGTTCATACATTGATTCATTAACTGGTGTTAATCGTGGATTTCGATCCGATACAAATCTTTTGATGTGTAATCAATCAGTTGAAAATGTTTCACTTTTAAGATTAGATGTTACATGTTGGCTTCCAGAGGTAGCTTTCCTTTTTCCCTTTTTTCTCATTTGTCCCCTGCCTTTATATTTTCAGTCGGGGTTACATGTTGGTTTTAGAAGATTATTGGAAAAAAATAACTATTTGTAGTTTTTTGTTGCATACTAAACGATCTTTCTTTTAACTTGTGTGCTTTTTTCGTCGGTGAAATCTCTACGTGGCTGATTTTGGTTTAACATAAAAATTTTAGGCCGTATCTGGTTCTGCACCTAGTACAGAAAACGAGAATTCCAAAATGGACGAGAAATCTGAAACATACAGTCATGACATGACTGCAGCTATGGGAGCTGGTATGTGCAGCACTTATGTACTACTAGTTGTTCTACTTCAGAATGTTTCACAAGCATGAGCTGGTGGATAAAAGCCGGAGAGAAACAGGATTTTGTTTTTCATGCATTTGACATAGTAGGGTGTATCAGTTACTACTTGTCATCCTTAGTATTGCACATCTTTTCTGTATGTTTTCTTGGATCACGGATAGGGCTGAAAATATACCAAGTTATTCGATACTCGACTCAAGGTCGATCATCGAAAGCGTGTTTGAGCTTGGTTTGTTAACATGATGAACCAGGCTAAAGACATTTTTTCGTTTGGTTAGATAGATGCTTGTTAAAAATAACAAAATATGTGTGAAAATATCAAGTTACTTGAACTCGATTCGTGTTTGGTTCGACTAAAGCTCGTTCAGGCTTGTTTTGGTTAATAATCAAACAAGCTCGAACACAATTTTTAAACTTGATAGAAATTCAAACAAGTTTGAACGCTATCATGTCCAACTCAATTCGATTCATTTATACCCCTGATCATGAATTTGTTTATTGAGATTTTCAGTGCTTGCATGCTGAATAGCATCTATGTTGGCATTTGTTAACTTGTACTCTAGCCTATATACCAAGTGGTTGTGTTAGTTAACGTTTTGGTGACTTTTAATGTTGATATGCATGGATTCATATTGCTTCTATTTTTTAAGTCATAATTGGCTAACCATACCTCTGTAATTGTACTTGAATACAGTTTTAACGTATAGGCATGAACTTGGAATGAACTATAACTTCATTCGTCCGGACTTGATTGTGGGGTCATGCTTACAGGTAATAAGTATTCCTTGTCTTAATGTGGGAAATGTTTTATATTTTTATTTTCTTCTAAGTTGTTTCTTTTACTTGGACTTATGACAGACTCCGGCGGATGTTGACAAGCTTCGCAGTATTGGAGTGAAAACTATATTTTGCTTACAACAAGATTCAGATCTTGAGTATCCAAATAAATTGGTTTTAATAATTTGATTTTCAGCGTGATCTGCTTAAATCCATTGATTTTTTTGGGGCAATTCTGTTATATTCTTTAATTCTTGGTAGGTTCTTGGGGTGGAGCATATTTTTACAGATGCAATTTTTTTTTTTTTTTGTTTTAGCCCTTAAGTACAGTTCTTCAGATATTTCGGGGTTGATATTGCCGCCATTCGCGAGTACGCCAACAGCTGTGATGACATTCAACACTTGCGTGCTGAAATTAGGTTGGTGATACAATTATACTAATGCAAAGAGATTTTTCAGATATTTCTTTCCTTTTTTTCAAATATGGCGAATATCAGTTGTGAGTTTACTGGAGTTTTCCCAACATTAAAGTAGGAATTTTTCCGAATAGTTATTGGGCTTGATTGGTTTGGAGATTGATGCTTCAATAAAGTATCAAAGAAAAGTTTAGAAAGATATTGGATATGTCTAAATTCCAATTTCAACAGTTGTCATTGTTTTCAGCTTTCATGCTGCCATTGGTGAAGTTTATCTACAGTTCTTTATTATGCAACAATTGCCCCATGTTTCCTTATCCTCTCTTCAATAGGCAACATACTTGTTTTTTATTTTTAAAATTCTCTCTTTCTACTGTATTTTAGAGGGATATGTCATCTCCAAGGTTAGTTACTCGTAAGGTGTTCGTTTCTTTTTATTTTTTGTTTTAGGCTCATATTTGTAGCAAATCATTTTAGTTTACTTCGTCAGACATCATCTTCAGAAAAACTATCAAAAGCGTAGTTTTTGGCTATTTGGAGTAATTCATAGCACACTGACCTTCCAAATTCTTATTATTGAAATCACCAAACTGTGCTTATAATAGTTGCTTGTATTGCAGTTTTATGGGTCTTTTTTTTTTTTCTGATATATTTGTTTAAGCAGGGATTTTGATGCATTTGATCTGAGAATGCGGCTTCCAGCTGTGGTGAGTAAACTGCACAAGGCTATTAATAAGAACGGAGGTGTGACGTATATACATTGCACCGCTGGTCTTGGAAGAGCACCTGCAACTGCTGTATGCATATCAAAACCTTTAAATTTTCTTCGTCTCTTTTTCTTATAATATTTTTTTCTTCACTCTTATACCCTTATATGCGTAAAGCTCATAAACAGACAATCATATTTTCTCAGAAAAGTGGATTATAAACTGCCTTTCCGAAGGGTTTAACAATTTCAAGAATTTGTTGCAGCTGAAAATTAGAAGGGCTCAAATGTAAAATCCAAAAACCAATCATCTGCAGTCTGCTTATACATGAAGCTTAACATCCTTATTTATACTAAAACAAACAGTTGTTTGGGATTCTTAGATTAGGGTGACACTGATTCTATCACGAACTCTAGAACTTAAAGAGTCCGACAAATTAAAGAGTCCGACAAATCACAAGGGAATAGGTATAGCCAATTAAAATACTAAGGTTCTGAAAATAATGATTTTTGAATCTGCATCTTCAAACAGATAATTAAAATGGTGCAATAACTGCATTACATAATTTGTGTTCTTTAGTGTTAGACTGTTTTTCGTGATATTTGAATTAACTATAGTGGTTAGTATGCATTTCAATGTAACTTTATTGTAAAGAATATAATGAGTTTTTGTTCAAACTGTAGGTGGCTTACATGTATTGGGTTCAAGGTTATACGCTAAATGAAGCCTACACATTACTCATGGTAATACTTACTTTTCACCGTATATCACTACGTCTGTTTAATTTGGCGAACATTATTTGTGACACTTGTTTCGAGCGTAGCCATTGATATTTCCTTTTTGCCTCACAAATTTCTGAATTTTACCGTAGTGAAGTTCTGTAACTTCATTCATTGAGCCTATCATTCCTAATTCTTACAAGTATAAGTTTCTTGGCGTGCCTAACCGAATATTTGAAATATTAGTAGAGCTATCTCAGGATTTCTGAAGAAAAGATATCAGATTGGGAAAAAAGATTTCAATAACATTAAGATAACTCTTTTTCCCTGTCTGTTTGCAGAGCAAGAGGCCATGCTTTCCAAAGTTGGATGCTATTAAAAGTGCAACTGCAGATATTGTGAGTCGTGGTTTTTTTGTCCGTTAATGGTATTTTAAACTCTTGTTCAAAGTACGGAAATTAATGGTTTTCGCTCGGGGACTAGCTCAACTATTTGGAGGTTGGGTTGCAAGAGTAAAGTTTTTTGACCACTAATGGTTGCGTGAGTTTATAGTGGATTAGAAGTAGTCAATAGGAAAACCCAACATGTTTCGCCCCCGGTGTTCCATTAAAAGAGTAGCGAAAACCTCTCACTGTGTTTGTTTAATTATCTTTTGTGATAGTTATGAAAAATACCCTTGAGGTTCAGGTAATTACAAAAAGACCCAACTATCTTTTAACGCTACAAATATCCCTTGATATTTATTTCTATTTCACAAATTGCACCCTCAAGAGAGGGTATTTGTTAAGCAAATACAAACCTCAAGTGAGTTTCGTAAATTTGACTTTTTTTTTTGTAATTAGGCTAAACCTCAGGGATAGTTTTTGTAATTGTCCCATATCTTTATGTCAAATTTAGCATGATAACTTCTGTATCATCTTCTTGCGTCTATTTCTCTCATCTTCAATTGCGACAACACAAGTTTTGTTCATGATTTAATGTGATATTTCCTTCTGTTTATAGCTTACAGGCCTTAAAAAGAAGCCTGTGAAGTTGACATGGAGTGGTGATGATTGTTCGACTGTGGAAATCTCCGGACTCGACATTGGATGGGGTCAGGTAACTTGAAAATGGATATATTTCCTGTGGTATATATATATATATATATATATATATATATATATATACAATTTAATAGTGAGATGAAATTTGGCTGTCAAAATTTGTTAAGTGGACTTATTTTGGCCTTGTGAGAATGTTTGTTTTGTATTGAATTTTGTTTTTCTGTAACTTCGGAAAACTTTGTCAGTGCCATAGCAGTAGCACATTCTTTGTTTACAGAAATCCGAGGCGTCGCCTAAATGAGTAAAATCTGATATTGGTTTGATATCAACTTATGGATGCTTATAAATTTATAATTCTTCAATTGTTTTGTTTTCACGTGACTTTTTGGCTTCATTTGAGTCTTGTATTCACAAAGTCGTGTCGTGTAATTCTTGACAGAGAATACCTTTGGCGTATGACGAAGAACAAGGTTTATGGGTTCTCCATAGAGAACTGCCAGTAAGTATATTTGTTACTGTAGTTTTTTCGTGAACCATATTGTGGATTATTATTCTTTTTTTCAAACAAAAAATGTGAACTTAAAGGTCGAGAAGAGATATTGTTTGATTATTACCATATTTTTCTTTTGGAAGATTATAAATTGATAATCATTCCATTGAAGTAGGATTTGGTTCTTATATCATCTTTTTGATGACTTGCAAAATGCGAACATTTTATAGAGTTTCTGTCACGCCACCATCTGTTACTTACTTTGAGGCATTTTAATTTATTGTTGTTTGTTTGGTGTTTGGCTTAGCTTATAAGCTCTTAAAATTTTTTTGGTAAATTTTTTTCTGAAAGAGCTTATAAGATCCTAAAAAAGGTTGTTTAGTAGCTTATAAGCTGTTTCTAGAAAAGGATATCCCACCCTTTTTTGAACAACTTACTTTAATTTTAACCATTTTGATTACAAAACTGTTATTACTAACATCTTATAAGATTCTACCATCTTATTTTATCCAAACAATTCAACAACTTATTTTAAAAATAAAATCTAACATCTTATAAGCTATAAATACATGATCTTATAAGCTCTTTTATATAAGATTCGCCAAACACCCTCTCAATCCGGTTAAGTTCATAATGAATTTATCTGCCAAGCATCCGAAGTGTGTTTGGCGGCCTAATTTTTGAATTAGATTCTTCAAGACAATCTGAAACTTTGACAAACGCATAAACGAAATATTGCTTGGCTTTTGTATGGAATTATTCATGTAGTATATCCGTTTTCGTGGACAGGAAGGACACTACGAGTACAAGTACGTTGTGGATGGCGAATGGGTGTGCAATAAGTACGAGCTTGTAACTAGTCCTAACAAAGATGGCCATGTCAACAACTATGTTAAGGTAACATCTTCTTCCCTTTGTAATTTCTGGTCCCAGTTCATATGTGGTGCATTTGTTATTTTCCATCTTCGAGCGAGCATTCCCTGGGTATCAATCACAGCCGTATCGTCATTAGTTTTCAGATCCTTGTAACCCAAAAATCTTTTTGGTTTAATTACAAAAATGCCCTTGAGGTTCAGCCTAATTACAAAAAAATTCTCTTTCAAAATAGACCTTTGATATTTATTTCTATTTTACAAATCGCACCCAGGGTATTTTTTAAGAAAATGCAAACCTTAAGGGGTTATTTATAATTTTGAAAGATAACTGGACTTCTGGTGAACACTCAAGGGTAGGTTTTGTAACTATCCCTTCAAAGAATCCAAAGGTCAATTGAACCTTTTTGTGATTGCACGTCCACCTGTTTACGTCTTTAGTCGTTTATCAGAATTCAGAAAGCTCGAATATCCCTTGCAGTGTTTATTCTAATTGTTAATGTACTTCTCGCGTACATTTCACAATTAGCTTTATTTACAAACTGATGTACAGGTTTTCGACGATAACCCTAGTAGCATTAGTGCTGCAATTCGGAGTAGATTAACCGGTGATGACCCTGACCTTTCAACTAACGAACGCCTCATAATCAGACAGTTTCTTGAAACCTGTCCAGATGAGGATTAATTTGTTTCTGGCTGAGTTTTTGCGATTGCATATAGGCGTAAAGTTGTTGATCAACAACGCAACCATCTATATTAGTGTAAGCTGTATAGGCAATAATAAACCACACATGCTATACCTGTTAGTCTGTTGCTATTTGTGTAATCGTCACGAGTCGTATCGCACGTTTTATGATACATAGAAATAAAAATTTGATAATTTAGATCACAAAATCTATGTTCTTTTCCTTTGTTTGTATTATGATGCTATATCAGTATATTGAATGAAAAACTGCAACAGAGCGATGATCCTTTTATTGATTCTCTTGAATTTCATTCAAAAGATATGTAATGTATAAATGAGGTTTGGGCTAACTAAAAAAATCTAGACATGTTTCAAAATTACAAAAAGTCCCCTCAGATTTGATTATGTAAATTTAAGTGGTAATTGTAATATTTTTATAAATACCATGGGGGTTTGATATGTTTTTTTGCTTATGAAGGGGGAAATATAATACAAAATCAAACCTCAAGAGTTTTTTTTTTTTTTTTTTTTTTTTTAATTTTCAAAAATCTCTGGAGTTTTTTTTGTAATTAGCCAAACCTTAGGGAGGTTGTTGTAATTGTCCCAATGTATAAACTATAAAGTGAGCTTCAATGTTGTTCAAACAGCTTATTTGGGAGCTCATATTACTTTGATTTGTTGGAATCATTTTAATGCAACTGTCATAAATCTTCCTGTTATACTGCATAGAAGGAAAATGTGTCATTCTAGTAATAATGTAATCCTCATTGATTTTTCTGACAGTTTTTTTAGGCTGATATATTGAGTTTGGATTAGGGTTGTAAAAGAATCTACTAGAACCTAACAAAATACTGTTTAAACTTGTTTCAATGTTTATCGAGCTTCAAACCTTTGTTTGAACTTAATTTTGTTTATTAATTATGAAGTTAAGATGATCCGATCCAGCCCTACTTATACATGATCACAAATGAATTGACTCTAGTTTTTAATGATTTAATAAGATATTATTTTGAAGACGTGGAGGATAAAGCTAGGCGATGGATCAAGAAATGAATTGGATCCATTTTTTAATGATCTAAAATATTATATTAAAGATTATTATGAAGTGTAGATCACGAAAAAGATTTTAAGTAATTAATTTGGATTCGTTACAACTTACAAACAAAACACACACATATGCATAACTTGTAATGAAGATCCGCAGTCCCCGGGCCATTGCTCAACTGGTAAAGGACTTGAGTGACGTGATGTTTGCTTCTTTCACCTTATGTGGTTGTTCGAATCCCTTTGTAACAATTTACAGGTGGAGGAGAACTTTATTTATTAATCCGTCTTCACATCCTCCACGCATCCTTTTGTAATGAAGATCCGCAAGATTTGTTGTATTTATTAAACTGCAAAATCTGTAATATTCAATTGCTGTATATTCACGAGATCCACGATTGACTGAGATCTCTTGATAATATATTAATATGTTGCCAGACCAAGTGGTCAATAATTACATTATCATACAGTACATCACATGCGTGTGATATAAGCAATATTAATCTAATTTTAAAATGATCAATAATAATTGTTTTGAAAACAAATTGTTACAATTGCATGTGCACATAATGGCCTGCCAATATTTGCTTTATATACACGCACAAATGAAGAAAATGTTGCCATAACCAACCAGCTCTAATATTAAATGGATTCATCACCAGAAAAAGAGAAGTTGAAAGTGTTTATGTTTCCATGGCTGGCTCATGGTCACATTTCTCCATTCCTAGAGCTAGCCAACAATCTCTCACACAGAAATTTTGTTGTATACATTTGTTCAACCCCTGTAAATCTCAATTCCATCACCAACAAAATAATCACTGAAACCATCCATCTTGTGGAGCTTCATCTGCCTGATTCTGAACTTCCACATCACTACCACACAAACAATGGCCTCCCCCTCCACCTCCAACCAGCCCTTTATAGAACCCTCAAAATGGGGATACCGAATTTCTCGGATATCCTAAAAAATCTGCAGCCTGACTTGTTATTACATGATATTCTGCTGGAATGGGCTGCATCAGTAGCCTCTCAGCACAAAATTCCTGCTCTTCAGTTCAATACTTCCGGGGCCGCCATGTGTTCGTATTTTTGTCACTTAGGACGGTGTCCAGAGATCGAATTTCCATTCCCAGCTATCCGTCTCACCGACTATGAGCAATCTATGGCGTTTAAGACGGTTGAGTCTGGACAGGAAGTTTTGGAGGGTGGTGATCAAGTCCAAAGTAGTGATCGTGAGACCGTGTTGATGAATAGCTCAAGAGAGATTGAGGGGAAGTACATGGACTATTTGGCGGAATTGATGAATTGGGAGATCATACCTGTTGGTGCAATGGTTCAAGATCCTAATAGTGTTGGAGATGATAATGAAGATGCCAAGCTCATCGAGTGGCTCGGAGGGAAAGACGAGCGATCAAGCGTGTTCGTATCCTTTGGGACAGAGTATTTCTTGCAAAGAGAGGAGATACAAGAGATAGCATATGGGTTGGAGATGAGCAATGTGAACTTCATATGGGTGATTAGATCTCCGAAGGGAGAGGAAATTAAGGTTGAGGAGCTATTGCCCGAAGGGTTTCTTGAGAGGGTTCGAGATAGAGGAATGATTGTGGAGAAATGGGCGCCACAGGCGAAGATTTTGAAGAACTCGAGTATTGGTGGATTTGTGAGTCATTGTGGGTGGAACTCATTGATGGAGAGCATTGATTTTGGGGTCCCAATAATTGCAATGCCAATGCATCTTGATCAACCGTTGAATGCTAAATTGATGGTGGAGCTTGGTGTTGGTGTGGAGGTGGTGAGAGATGGGGTTAGTTGGACGTTTCGAAGGGAAGGGATAGCGAAAGTGATCAAAGATGTTGTGTTTGGGGAAAGAGGGGATATTTTGAGGAGAAGAGTTGCAGAGCAAAAGGAGAGTATTAGAGCAAGAAGCAAAGATGAGATGGTAGGATTTGAGCTAAAGCTCAAAGAACTTTGTGGGAAGAGAAGGCAAGCAAATATTTAAGGTGTGATTGTGTAGCTTTTCATTATGCTCATTTCTATTTTTCTCGAGAGAATAGTTTGAGCGTGTGATTGGACATGAGATTAAAGTTTAATGATAAAAGTTGGTGTAATGTTTTTTTTTAGTAAAATAGTAATATGATGTTATTTACAATCTTTTCTTTTTGTTGAGTTTAGCATGGAGGGGTTTTCGCGTGACAACCTTGAGGCTCCAATGTTTGCTCTTGTTGTTGGTCAGAACCCGCTCCGAGAATTCTTACTTCGAATTTGCTTTTTGGAGCTTTGAGTAATTTGCTAGATTTTAGGAGCATCATATTTATTGATGAACTTTACCATATTTATTATATAAAATACTCTTGTATTTGTCATCCCGGGACTGTTGAGCATAAGTTCGGAACTCGGTTATCAGAAAAGGAAGAAGAATGGCATGAGTAAGTTTGACTAATTTGCAACACTGCCCCTTAGTGCAAACCTACTGTCAACAACACCAAGAGCACTTTTGCAACAATTCAAACTTACTGTGACGCTCCTCTGCACTCACTAGTCATAACTAGAGCTGTCAAAGTGACTGAGTTGGCCCGGTGCCAACCTATCGGGCCAAGAGAGAAAATTGGGTCGGACCAAAATTTCTTCGGGCCGCTATTTTGAGTCCAATCCATGTTTTAAAAATACACTAAGATTGCTTCGGGCCAATCGGGCCGACCAGAGCGGCCCAGTGTTTCGGGCCTACAAAATCGTAGCCCATCCCAACCCTATTACCGGGCCGGCCCATCGGGTCGGGCCATTTTTGACAGCTCTAGTCACAATAGCACTACGCAAAAACTTATGTGAGATGGTGAAAATCTGTGAGACCGTGAGATGGTGATACTTTTAGTGTAAAAAGTGATCTTCTCAAAATACACTAATTTCACGTATCTTGAGAAGTATCACTTTTGATACTAAAAATATTATTTTTTACACTAAAAAGTGATACTTTTAGTGTAAAAAGTGATACTTGTCTAAATACAAAAAATTTAGTATATTTTGAGAAGTATCACTTTTGATACTAAAAATATCATTTTTACATTAAAAGTATCACTGCCTCTCATAGTCTCACACCGTCTCACAAGAGACTGCGATGGCATTATAGTGTACCAATCTTTCACAATAAGGCTGCAAGGAATGTCTCCTCTTAGGCGGTCTAATGGATCTAATTCATTAGACAACTTCCACCTACCCAACCCGCAAAGCCAACCGATCCATAATCCACCAATAAACAAAAGGACAAAATTAAACTCTCTCTCTCTCTCTCTCTCTCTCTCTCTCTCTCTCTCTCTCTCTCTCTTAGGGATGACAATTTTGACCCGATTCGCGGGTACGCCCCCCCGTGACCTATGACGGGCGGGCACAGGTATCACTTACGCCGCCTACGGTACCCGCCCGTCCCGTGTAGAAGTTTTGTTTTAAAATATATAGTAATATATATTTTGCAAATATAATATATTTAATTTTTATGTATTTTTATATTATATCTAACATTTATTAGTTGATAATAACAACTTTTGTAAATAATATTTTATAAATATATTATAAATATATATTTTTTCAATTTTTCTCATTTTTCTTGTATTTAATTAAATCTAAAATGGGGCAGAATGGGTCGACCCGTTCCGCTCCGTTCTAGGCACGGGACGGGTCTGGATCTTTTCAAATCCGCCCCATTGCCATCTCTACTCAATCTCTTTCAATCCTCTCTGCCTATTCCACGACCACCTACGAGAATCTCTCCATTTCTCTAATGTTATCAATACTCTTGAATTGATGTTCTTAATAGCACAAAACCCATCTTTTAATAGAAATTTATTATTTACTGTGTCGAAAAACTAACAAGGAAAAGTGTAGATCTTCTTTCGATATTTTCGATATCAATCTCATATACTTGCGAACAAAAATCATCAATCTTAGAATTAACGAAAGTTGTTTTTTTTTTTTTTTGGATTTTTGGTTCCTGATCAGTTTTTTTTTTTTTATCTTACTTTGAATTTTGTATAAACTGATTAGTCATGCCCTCCAAGTGTTTAATGACTTGACTGAATCGACTTTGAAGCATTTAAAGGGAATACTAATACTTTTTCGAATGACTACTAATACTTTTTATTAGAAAAACTATGTTTCAGGGAAATTACTAAAAACCTCTCAGGGGAAAAACTAATAGTTTTCAGGGGGAATACTAATACATTTCACGAGGACCACTAATACTTTTGACGGAAAAAGCTAATACCTTTTAGGGGGACTAGTAAATATTTACAAGTGAATTATATAATAATATTTTTCAGAGGGACCACTAGTACTTCTTAGATGAAAATCTAACACTTTTTAGCGCTCTCGTGATACTATATCACTATCCAATATACTATATACTAATATTTTTCAGAAGGATTGCTAATACTTTTCAAAATGACTGCTAATACTGGTAGCTGGATATTACAAACATACCACTGTTAATAAAACAAAAATACTACCAGGTTGATTTAGGATCTGTCTAACTGATTTTGGCCCGTTAGACCATTTGACGGGAGTTTTTGTCAAGCCGCAGTTAAATAATTTTAAATTAAAATACACACTTAAAGAGATATACATAGCTATTAGTATAAACAATTTTGATTAATTATGAAATCAAGATGATCCGATCCAGGCCTACTTCTATGCATGATCACAAATGAATTGGCTCTAGTTTTTAATGATTTAATAAGATATTATTTCGAAGACGTGGTCCCGAGGAGAATAAAGGTGATTGATCAAGAAATGAATTGGAACTATTTTTTAATGATCTAAAATATTATTTAAAGATTTGGAGAATAAAGGACTTATACAGAAGTTGAATATTATCAAATCTTATGCTGCAATTTTATATTTTGAACATGTGATTACCTTTTTTCCACTTGTAATGAAGATCTGAACCATTGAGGTTAGCCCAATGGCAATATTACTCTTTAGATAAAAGGCCTGGATTCGGGTTTGTCCAGGACCGATTTTTTTTTTTTAACAAAAAAAAAAAAACTTGTAATAAAGATCCGCAAGATTTGTTGTGTTTATTCATAAGATCCATGATTGACTGAGATCTCTTGATAATATATTACTATGTTGATTTATTTTGCCGATGAAGTGGTCAATTACATTAGTATACAGTATCAGAATGTGATATAACCAATTAATGTTAATCTAATTTAAAATCATAACAAATGTTTAGAAAACAAATTGTTACAATTGTGCACATTCTTGTCAAATGGTCTGCCAATATTTACTTATATATATGCCCCACAAATGAAGAAACTATTGCCATGCATAACCAATGGATTCATCATCAGAGAAAGAGAAATTGAAAGTGGTTATGTTTCCATGGTTGGCTCATGGTCACATATCTCCATTCCTAGAGCTAGCCAACAATCTCTCACACAGAAATTTTGATGTATACATTTGTTCAACCGCTGTAAATCTCAATTCCATCAACAACAAAATAATCAAAGAAAAATACTCTCAATCCATCCATCTTGTGGAGATTCATTTGCCTGATTCTGAACTTCCATCTCACTACCACACAACCAATGGCCTCCCACTCCACCTCCACTCTACCCTCAAAAAGGCTCTCAAAATGGCGAAACCGAATTTCTCGAATCTCTTAGAAACTCTGCAGCCTGACTTGTTGATACATGATATTCTACTGGAATGGGCTGCATCATTAGCTTTTATGCACAAAATTCCTGTTATGTATTACTTAACTTTCGGTGCAACCATGTTTTCGTATTTCTGTCACTTGGGCCGGTATCCAAGAACCGAATTCCCCTTCCAAGCTATCCGTCTCACCGACTATGAGAAATCTATGGCATGTAAGACTCTGGAATCTACCCAGAAAGACCTGGAAGATTCGAAGGATGATGATCGCGTCCAAATTGATGGGAGGACGATCGTATTGATGAATAGCTCAAGAGAGATAGAGGGGAAGTACATGGACTATTTAGCTGAAGTGATGAATTGGGAGATCATACCTGTTGGTGTAATGGTTCAAGATCCTAATCGTATTGGTGATGATAATGACGACGATGATGATGCCAAGCTCATCGAGTGGCTTGGAGGGAAAGACAAGCGATCAAGCGTGTTCGTATCATTTGGGACAGAGTATTTCTTGAAAAGAGAAGAGATAGAAGAGATAGCCTATGGGTTAGAGATGAGCAATGTGAACTTTATTTGGGTAATTAGATCTCCAAAGGGAGAGGAAATGAGAGTTGATGAGTTATTGCCCGAAGGGTTTCTTGAGAGGGTTCAAGAACGAGGAAAGATTGTGGAGAAATGGGCGCCACAGGCGAAGATTTTGAAGCAGTTGAGTATCGGTGGATTTGTGAGTCATTGTGGGTGGAACTCATTGATGGAGAGCATTGATTTTGGGGTCCCGATTATTGCCATGCCGATGCATCTTGATCAACCGTTGAACGCTAAATTGGTGGTGGAGCTTGGTGTTGGTGTGGAGGTGGTGAGAGATGGGATAAATTGGAGTTATCAAAGGGAAGAGATAGCAAAAGTGATCAAAGATGTTGTGTTTGGGGAAAGGGGGGAGATTTTGAGGAGAAAAGTTGCAGAGCAAAAGGAGAGTATTAGAGCAAGAAGCAGAGATGAGATGGAAGGAGTTGTTTTGAAGCTAAAAGAACTTTGTGGATAGAGAAAGCAAGAAAAGAATTAGGGTGTGATTGCTTGGAATTTAAATTTTAAGTGTATGATTGGACATAAGATAATATGTTCGACTTAAGTATTGGAGGGGCTTCTCCGTGACAACCACGAAATCGATGGTTGCTAGTGTTGGAGGCCAAATCCCGCTCAAAGAATTTTTCAACTGGTGGATATGTCGCCCTATTTGCACGCTGCAAGTTGAAGAGCTTGTAGTTGTAGATTAAATTGTGTGTTCAAAGTTTAAGTTTCGACTACATGTTTGTTTCAAGCGTTGCCAATGGCGTAGCCAGGACAGTATAAGTAGGTTGGGCGATCTGCGAAAGTGGGGTGGGCCAAATAGAAAAACAATGAAAAATCATATAAATTTCAACTAATATATGACTATGTGCACTATTTACCAACTTCGTGGTCACTGGACACTTCATGAATTCTTTCATGGACATGTTATGAACAGAAAATCATACCGTTTTTCAAGTTTAATGTTGCTATTATAAATTTGCTTTGGTGATTGGTGCGACGAGTTGGAGACGTGGTTGTCCTTCTGGTGGACGAGGGTTGCACTCTTTTTTACGAACCCAAGACTGAAATTGTTGCCTCTTGGAACTCATGCTCATGCCGTGCTTTTTTCTTGATGTTTGTTTGCTTCTTGTACTCCGCTAGTTTTGCTGAATCTTGTTTGAGCTATATGATTGTCGATGAGGTGGTATGTTTTGTGCTTTTTGACTTTCTTATTTCTGTTCCAAATGGTTATTTTATCTTTTATTTCGTATGGATGATTTTTTCACGTGTTACTATATTAATTTTGAAGCATAAACCAAATATAAATTGTAGGTTTTAATTACACGTGACAATTATCCATGTGGTGGACTAAGAGATGAATAAAATTTCATCCGTTTTTATAGGTGTACAGTAAGAGGGGAGGAGGAGGATGGACGAAAGGGTTGGTAAAAAAAACGTGTTTCTCATTATCTGATAATGCTTCTAGTATTTTTGTAAATGGTTATTGTGGTATTTTTACGGCCAAAATTTCTGAGAATATATGACACGTTTTTTAACAGTAAAGTTAATTTCATTACGTTAATAAATATTCGTTAAACTGTTGTTTTGACCAAAAAAACTATAATTTCAGATTTTAATTACCTTTCTTTTATTTTTTAAATATTACTAACACTTGACTGTCAACTATTTTTTAACTTTTTTACTACCAATCAATCTCATTAAAAGCAAAAGTAATTTTATGTAAATACTCCCTTAGTCTCTTTACGAGCAAATTAATGATATTTCTAAAAATCAAGAAGTTTTTAAGAACTTTCCATAATTGGGAAATCATATTTATTGCGTGTGATTGGGGTCTTGATCTTCTATCTTCTATCGAGAAGAGTGTTTATCTCCTATTCCACCATACTTGATGATTGTCACTTGTAATAGAAATTACCGCATTAATTTTAAAGCATAAATTAAGCTTAAATTGTGACATTTTAATATGGTAACTTCTATACACGTGTGGAAATTATCCGTGTGGTCGAGTGGTGTAGCTAGGGGCCCAACACGGGCCCGCCCCCCTTTTAAATTTTTATTTATTTTACTAAGCAATTTTGAAAAGAAAAATAATTAGTTATGATTTATATGATTTTTATATCCGCCTACACTATTTTCGTGTATCGGTCCACCCTGTTATGGCGTCCCGGTATGCCATCTATGCGCGTGGAATAGGAGATGAACACTCTTTTGGAATAGAAGATCTCAACCGCGATTGATCTAATGTATTGAATGCCAGGTATATTTCTGAAAAAAATGTACTATTTTTATAAAATAATCAATTAAAGAAAATTGTTATGTAGATAGAATTTTGTTGATTCATTTAAAGTTAGTTAACTAATACCCCAAGCCCAACTATGAATTTTAAAACCTTGCGAATTATTCTCTATTCCCAAATGTATTACTTAACATTAAAATGATAAGATAAACAGTAATTTGAAATGTATCATCATTATTATTAAGGATAATTACAAAAATCATCCTTGAGGTGTGGTCTAATTACATAATAGACCCAATTATTTTTCAGAATTACAAATACTCTCGATATTTATTTCTCTTTTACAAATTGCATCCTCAATAGAGGGTATTTAACTATTTATTATTTTGAGTGTTTGAAAATTGTAACATTTTAAGGGATATTTGTAAATTTATAGGATAAATGGGTCATTATGTAATTAGACTAATCTTCCTTTAAAAAAATGTAATTAGACTAACCTCAGGGTAGTCCACTAGTCCTCATTATGAAAATAAAACAGAGTAAAGGTCTACTCTGTTGTCATGCAGTGGGTGCGGAGGGGAGCAAGAGCAATTACAGTGTGCTACAATCTTGGGATGAGCATATCTTTACTGATGCAATGAATTTTGTTTTTAGCCCTAATTTTCTATTCTGCATGCACTTCGGGGTTTGAAATGGCTGCCATTTGGCGAATACGCCAACACCCGTGGCGACATTCAACAATTGCGTGCTGAAATTAGGTTGGTGATCGAATTAAACTAATTCAGAGATTTTATCGAGCAATTATTTCTTTTCTTCTTTAAATTATGGTGAATTTCGATTTTACTGGAGTTTGTCCAAAAATACATGGATTCATCAGGAAAAGAAAATTCAAAGTGTTTATGTTTCCATGGCTGGCTCATGGTCACATAACTCCATTCCTAGAGCTAGCTAAGAATCTCTCACACAGAAGCTTTGATGTATATATTTGTTCAACGCCTGTAAATCTTAAATCCATCAAGAACAAAATAATCACTGAAAAATACTCCATTTTCATGCATCTTGTGGAGCTCCATTTGCCTGATTCTGAACTTCCACCTCACTACCACACAACCAATGGCCTCCCACTCCACCTCCAACCTGCCCTTTTTAAAACCCTCAAAATGGCGAAATCGAATTTATCGATTCTCCTAAAAAATCTGCAGCCTGACTTGTTAATACATGATATTCTACTGGAATGGGTTGCATCAGTAGCTTCTCTGCACAAAATTCCTGCTCTTCAATTCACTACTTCCAGTGCCGCCATGTGTTCGTATTTTTGCCACTTAGAACGGTATCCAGAGATCGAATTTCCATTCCCAGCTATCCGTCTCACCGACTATGAGCAATCTATGGCATTTAATATGGTTGAATCTGCACAGGAAGTTTCGGAGGATGATCAGGTCGAAACTGATTATGGTATCATATTGATGAATAGCTCAAGAGAGATAGAGGGAAAGTACATGGACTATTTGGCGGAACTGATGAACTGCAATGGTTCAAGATCCTAACAATATTGGAGATGGTAGTGAAGTTGTAGATGATGACGACACCAAGCTTATCGAGTGGCTCGGAGGGAAAGACGAGCGATCAAGTGTGTTTGTGTCCTTTGGGACAGAGTATTTCTTGAAAAGAGAGGAGATACAAGAGATAGCCTATGGGTTAGAGATGAGCAATGTGAACTTCATATGGGTGATTAGATCTCCAAAGGGAGAGGAAATTAGGGTTGAGGAGTTATTGCCTGAAAGGTTTCTTGAGAGGGTTCAAGGCAGAGGAATGATTGTGGAGAAATGGGCACCACAGGCGAAGATTTTGAAGCAGTCGAGTATCGGTGGATTTGTGAGTCATTGTGGGTGGAACTCATTGATGGAGAGCATAGATTTTGGGGTCCCAATAATTGTCATGCCAATGCAACTTGATCAACCATTGAACGCTAAATTGATGGTGGAGCTTGGTGTTGGTGTGGAGGTGGTGAGAGATGGGGTTAATTGGAGGCTTCAAGGAAGAGATAGCGAAAGTGATCAGAGATGTTGTGGTCGGGGAAAGAGGGGAGATTTTGAGAAGAAAAGTTGCAGAGCAGAGGGATTCTATTAGAGCAAGAAGCAGAGAGGAGATGGAAGGAGTTATGCTGAAGCTAAAAGAACTCTGTGGGAAGAGACGGCAAGCCATGTGATCAGCTCGAATTCAGCCAAATCAGGTTTTGGGTAACTTGTACAAACTTGAAAAGTTCTTATGATCTAATTTGGGCGAGTTTCAGCAACTATATAATGAGTAAAATTATAAAGTTCGTGTCTATCGTGTGTTTATTATTGACAGTTGCATGTATATTATGAAACTATTTACTTAGCTTGAGTGAGAAATATGGAGAAAAGATGCAGCATAACAGGCAAAGAACTTTTTGTGAAAATTTGATCTGAAATATTATTTGTAGGGGGAGAACGAAGTGCTATAATGCTAAAAATCGAGGAGGTAATGTGTTGTTTAATTATATTTGACGATGAAGTGCTAGAATAGTGAAATATTTAGGGTTGAAGTACCATTGATCCTTTACCGATCAATTTTATCTAACTATTCATGATCATACATATTGATGTATCGATACAATTGACAGTTTTACCTAAAAAGAAAAGATTAAGTAGCAAAAAAGCAACACATACCAAATGTCTATACAATCGGAGCTTAGATTAGATTTTCACAAGTTCTCATTCACATATACCTAATATAGTTGATCTGAAACTTGCACTGAAAAGTTGAACTTTCTACCATGGCAACAATGTACCCACAATGTAAGGCCAAAATTTAGAACCCCCTTCTAAATTTATAAAACTTTTCATCATAGCCCTAACTAATATAAGCTTGCAATTTGAGGACTACAAAAAACCAACACTTCACCGATAGTCGCCTTAGACTCATCCCCAAACACAGATTCCTTCCCATCTGCCCTTTTAGCATAAGACAACCCCAGCCTAGACTTAGCTTGCCTTAAATCACCAACCCCTGAATTTGTATCAGGCCCTGCAAAACCCCCCATAACCGGCGCCAGTGGCGGCCCAATTAGAAGCCCATCGGCCCCAAACTGCGGCCCGCCTCGTGCATAATCAAAGAGGGCTGCACCACTGCCCCCTACTTTGGGCAAGACAATAGGTTCGTTTTTTTTCGTTTTTCGGGCCAATAGAACAGAAATGCATCAAATGTGTCATAGTAGTCATCTGTGCTTCTATAGCCCTCAGGGTTAAATGCACCAAATTTGAGTGATTTGTCTGTGTAGCCAATTATAACACATGGTCCTTTGAAGTCACATTTGTTGTGGAAGTCAGTGGCACTGAATCCATCTATGGTAGCCTTATAGCAGCACTTGAGTTCCCTGCCTGATCAAAATATGTGTAATGAATTTTGTTTTTGCATACACTCTCTTAAGACACTTACCTTAGAACATTCATTACAAGTTCAAACATTCCCTAGTGTTTTGGCTACTGGTACTTGAATTGTACAATTGCTATAATTCAAATAAGGGTTAGTTCCCCTAAGGTTGAACATAATTACAAAAAAACTCTTATCTTTCAACATTACAAATAACCCCTTCACAATTGTTTCTATTTTACACATTGCACCCTTAAGAGGGGGGTATTTTGTTAGTTAAATACAAACCTCAAGGAGGTGTTTGTAACACCCTAATGGGGTATTTGTAATTTTGAAAGATAACTGGAGTTTTTTGGTACTTGGGCTAAACCTTAGGGTAATTTTTGTAATTATCCCTTCAAATAACTAGAAACCTGTCTTAGCTTGATGACTGATAAAACTGTAACTCAAGTGAATTTTATATTAATTTGCACATGTTGTAGCATAATTTGGTACCTTTCAAGAATGTTTTGGCCACAAGAGAAGGTGGAAATGGGAGATCGATTTCGTCGTAATACTTAGGCTCTGGCTTTTTGCTTCTGCTTCTGCCAAAATCCCAGTTAAATAAGCTCTGTGGGCATGTCTTTTTCCAACCATAGGACAATGCAGAATTTGAGAGAGAGAAGCACTTCATGTTCAAATCTTTGTTTTCACTATGGTAAAGCCAGGAACCTAGACAGCTACACCTTATTCCACCTTTCCATCTTTCATGGAGTATTGGGAAGTTGGTTTGTTTTTTCTTTTTGGGGTTTTGGGAATGATGGTCCTTTGTGGATGGATGATATTTGTCTACTTCTTTTCCTTATGAGTGGTGAGAAATTGAGTTGCAAGAATTGAACGAGCAATGTAATATCTATTTATAATCCTATTGCTGTTGCATTGTTTTGTTTTATTCAAGTTTTAGTATTTGTTGGTTGCTGAAATTATTGGCCATAGGTTGGCAGTTGTTGTCATTGTTGTCGTGTTTGTGTCGTCTTATCGTGTTTTTCATATTATATCTATTTTACTTGATGATAAATATAACAAGTGTAATTTTAACGAAATTTACGATTTGTGCTTTCGTGTCATGTTTCCTGGTGATTGTGTAGTGTTGTGCCTTATCGTGTCATTTTCTATAATTCGTGTTTATAATTCGAATTATAATTTCTATGTAATTATACATATTTTTTATTTATATGGATGAATGACAAGTGTTAAATCTTATAAGTAGTGGGACACTTGTTATCCATCCACTCACCAAGTATATTGCACATCCTACAGTGTAGCATCTACAAGACCATGGAAAAATAAGCAGTGCATTTACATTTTTATAAATTATTTTATCTTTCTTTTTTATTTTGTTGTAAAAATCCAGTTAATCAAAGAACCAAGAAAAATGAAAAATATTCGGTTATAGCACGTAACTGAAAATCTAAGGTTGCGATTTGATATGGAAGGATTTCCATTTCGTTCCGCTGGAGAATTTTTTTTTTTTTTAACCAAACATACAATTGTTTAATAAAATTTTCAGAAAATATAGGTGGCGATTGGATATGAATGGATTCCATTTTTGTTTCACTGGAGAATTTTTTTGTCTAAACATGCGATTGTTTATAATAAAAAATTCATAAAATATATTATTCTCACTTTCACCTTTTCTTATTTTTTCTATCATCTACACATTTTTTCAACAACAAAAAAAAAACTAATCATTAAAACACATTCTCCTACAAATTTTACTATTCACTCACTCATACATTTCTAACTACCAATCATATTCAATCATTATTTTACTATTTTTAAATCAAATCAACTTTCATCATTACTTTTCCATCTCACATCCAATCACACTCTCAAAATTCATCATTTTTCTTCTTAATTTTGTTTTAACATTATTCTCTAAAAAATGAAAAATTTCAAAATAAAAGTATATGCAATCGTGCCCATACTATATTTCACTTTCACTTTTTCTCATTTTTTTTCTTATCAATCACATATACACATTTTTCACAAAAATACTATTTATTATAACATATTCTCCCACAAAATTCACTACTCACTCACCCACACATTTTTAACTACCCATCATACCCAATTATTATTTTACTATTTTTAAATCAAATCAATTTTCATCATTATTTTTTTCATCTCACATCCAATCATAATTTCAAAATCATCTTTTTCTTCCAAATTCTTTTTTATCACTATTCTCTAGCAAAAGAAATTTTTTTAAAATGAAAGCATATCCAATCGCACCCTAACTATTTAATTCAATTCGAATCTTGGCACAAAAATATATGTGACTAAAATCTCAAATTATAATACAATTGAACATGTTTTTTGAACAACAACGATGTTGTTGACTTTTTTTGTATATAAAGACCGTTCAATTAAAGCAAAATGAACAAAATATAGGGAGTATTTTTGCAATAATTTCCGCTTTTAGAAGAAATAATTTATTATAGTAGAAGTAAAAGTTGTTGAGAACTAAAAAATGATAATATTTGAAAATAAAATCAGAAGTTGAGAATGTTTGATGAAAAAGATGGTAAAATGCTTATATAAAGTGAAAGCAAAGCAAAACAAAAATCTAAAACAAATCTATTTTTGCTTTTAGATTCTGATTAAATGAAGTAGAATCAGAATTTGAAATTGACATTTGCAAATACTACACAGTAAATTTTTCAAGGTAAAAACTAAGAAGCGCTTGTTTTTTAGTGATTTCAATATGCACAAAACCAGATAAAGAATAATATTTACTATAAAAATTGGGCCTAAATAGAAGTGAAAAATAGTAATAGCGATATAAACTTAATCGGAATCACAGTTTACAAAACACAAACCCCGTGCCCGCATTTTTTGTCAAACCCATTGACGTGCAAACCAATTTTGTTTTTGTAGACGTCATCCAAGTGAATCCTTTGATTGAGGCAAAAACTCATCAAAGAAAAACTTACTTAGAAGCTGTCTATATATGCGAATTTTTGATTTTCGCATCAGCAAGTTTGGCGAAATATCTGACACATGAATTTTTTGGCAAACTTTCCAATTTTCGGCGACTAAAAGATTGAAATCAATAATATTTTAAAAAACTAGGGGACCATTTTGCAAATAGTGTTTTTTCAGAACTATTACCGTCAAACCCCTATAACTACATGACTAAAATTGCAATTTAGTCTACAACTATTTAACTATTTTTTGACAAATAAAGATGCTGCTTCTTTACTTGATTAAATTTGATTATAATTTTGGGTGGCTCTATTAGCACCCCCTTTTTTGATGAGTACACCCACTCTCTAAAATTTCAAAAATGTCATTAAGTTAAAAGACTATAATACCCTTACTAAAAAGTCAAGTTCTAAATACACCCTTCCCAATCTCTAAATACACCCACATCATTCACCATTATTCTTCTTCTTCTCAAGAAGAAAAATTAAATTTTTATGCAAACCCTGGATTTTTCCAACACCCAAATTGTTGAAAGATTCGAACAATAAAGTATTCATATCTCCATATAATGAACGTATATTATTAGTTTATAGCATAAAATATGTTATTTCTCAAATTTTCGGTTGAAAAATCTTTGCCGCACAATGGAAGATCTGCGATATAAGGCACGATCACGCCGCTATGACAAAAAAAATTGAAAGATGCCATCGTGCCACATGGGCCATCGTGCCATGTTTTGCCATCGTGCCATGTGGCATGATGGTGAAAATGCCATCGTGCCATGTTTTTGCCATCGTGCCATGCGACATGATGGCGGCAAACCAATCGTCCATCGTCGCCACACTTTGGGGTTTTTTATGAAGGGTAAAATTGAAAAAAGTGGGGGTGTATTTAACAATTGTCCATATTTGAAAAAGTGGGGGCGGTGTCTTAGAAGGTGGGTGTCTTCATAAAAAAAGGGTGCGAATAGCGCCACCCTATAATTTTTTGTCAAAAAGAAAAAAGATTATAATTTGAAGAATTCCCATTGGCCACCTTTTCCTCACGCTTAGTAGGGTTTATTATTTTACACTCAAAATCCACACTCCCATTTTCCAAACCCCAACTGCACTCCCTCTTTCATTCCACTCTGCTGAGGTAAAATTTCTCAAATTTTCAATTTTCAGCATTTTATAATTCTGGGTTCGTCTTTCTTTCCTTTTTTTGTCCTTTTTTTTTTTTTTTCTGGGCTTCAAGTTTGACCATGTGTTTTGCATTTCCTCCATTTTCATTTTTTGTTGTTTTTTTTTGGAGCCATTTTCTTGATGGGGTTTTAGTTCTTTTGTGTATTCAATGGTTTTAGCTGCTTTTTTGGTTTTTGGGTGGATTTTCTTTCCGTTTTCTGTGTGGTTAGTTCGCTAAAACGTCGTGGTGGGAATGAGCGTTGCAGTGAAGAAGAGAAACAAAATTTGAACTTCTTGTTATCTTAATTAGGTTCATGACTTCCTGTTACTCTATTTGTTTTGTTATTTTCAGCATTGAATTGAATTCTCGCTTTTCGTATATCACTCTGCTGATGCTTTCTCAAGTTATTCCTTCTTTGTTACCTCCTGCAGTTTTATTTGCTCAGTTTGTCTTACTCTATTTGTTTTTGATACTTTCGTCATTTGTTTGAATATTTTTATGTTCTGTATAAGATTGTTCTGATGCTCGCTCATGTACCAGCGGAGATGGGTTTAATCATTTTTTTTTAAATTTCCTGCAAAATTTACTCACTCAGTTTGTTCTATCTTATCTTTCCGTTTCTTCTTTCTTTTCCGGATTTAATCAATCCCATGAATTGTTATCTATTTGAAAATTTTATTTCTGGGCTTACTTCCAGATTTTCGTTTCCACCAATATGCTTCAACTTCTAAAGTTTACAATTTGATTTTTCCAAAAGTAAATGTAAACTATCTCTATTTATCTGCTCTTCTAATTCCGATTATGAACCTTTGTAACTTATGTTTTTTTTTGTTCCCTGAGAAGAATTATATGTTTGAACTTAAAACATCGAGAAGAGAATATTCCGTGGTCATAGACTGTGTTTTTTGGTGTAATGTAGATCTTTTCTGGTTGTTGTAACTTGTAAAAATAATTGTAAATTGTGTATGTTGTATCTAGGAAGGCACCTGTGTGCAAAGAGATTTAGTTTCTTTAATTGGTCCCTAAACATTTAATTTGATTTTTTTCTCTTTTTAAGTTGCTCTTAACTGGGCTGTCCCTGCAATGCTGGGAGAACATATTTTTGTGTTGTATGTCCAAATAGGCGATGTGTTTGTATGTAAAGATACCAAGACTTATGCTTCGAAGCATCTCAGGATCTTGCTTTACCTTTTTTTTTTCTTTGTTTATAGATTTGCACCTTGGCTTTGCTGTCTATTCTGTAAGTCATGCATGCGACTAAAGTTGGCTGGGCTGGACAAGCATTTGCACTTGCCACGAGCAATGACTCAGGGGGGAAGAAGTCGAGGATTAGACGGTCAAAAGAAGAGAGGAAGGGAATGGTTGAATCTTTCATAAAGAAGTAATGTCACTATACATTCTCATCCTTTTCCTTCCTTCGTAGCTTGTACCTCTGCTTATGTAGTGGTGATGAAAGTAGAAAATTGGGATAATTTGGGGCTCATTAGGTTATGTTTCCATTGCCATTTTCCATTTTTCATCATTTGAAATGCATTTTCAAAATTTATTGGTTTTCATGTGAAAAGTGAACTTGTCTTCGAATAAGTTGAAGAAAATTAAATTTTGTATAGGTTTAGAAACGAGATAATATTTTGTTGAATTGTTCTGAAGGAGTTTTAAATACGAAAGTCGTCATCATCATCATCATCATCATCATTATCATCATCAACTGCAGCTTAGTCCCACTGTGTGGGGTCGGTGGCGTGAAGTTTATAGTGTCAATTAATTGCTAAAATTAGTTAACACTATAAATTCATGCAAAAAGCAAAGTGGCAAAGTTTTACGCCGGATGCCCTTCCTGTCGCAACCTTCATACGAAGGAGAAATGAGATGAAATTCCAAAACCGTCATCATCATAGGTTTTTCCATCTGCATGGAAACTATATAGAAGAAATTATTTGGAAAACTCAAGTGTTTGATACAATCAAAGTGTAGCCTAAGCTTTTAAAATATTAGTTTCTTGCAGGAAGAAGATATTTACTATATTGTGTCTGGTTAGACTTGAGGGACTATGCGTTTAACTTAATTAAGAGCTTTATCAAACAGTGGAATAGTCTGTCTCCTATGTGCCAACTTTTCTTCCATGCACGGTCACATATTAATTAGGTATATTAACTTCGACTGCTTTCAGATATCAGAAATCGAATAACGGAAATTTTCCATCCCTCAACCTTACACACAAAGAAGTTGGCGGTTCTTTCTATACCATGCGAGAGATTGTTCGAGAGATTATTCAAGAAAATAGAGTTTTAGCTCCACCCAAAGTGTCTTTAGAAGAAAATGGCCATTCTGGATTTCTGGAACAACACCCACTCGGATCCATATCAATGGAACCTGAAATTGATTTCACCGTATCAGATGGAGTTCATACGGAGACGCATATTGTGCCCCAAAAACATCAAAGTTCAAGTGAAAACATTTCTAGTTATATTGAGCAGTTCAATGGATCTTACCCCTTGGAGTTGGACAATGAACAAATAATCGAAGAATTAAGCAAGGTGTCAGACAAAAACGAAGATTTCGATGGAACAATAGAAAGTCATCAAGCACCTAATTATCAGGATACACACATGCAAGAGGTTTCAAACCGCGGAGAACAATTAACTCAACTTAAGAGTCACGAGTTTGAGAATGAGAAGATCGTTAATGGGTTTGAGGTCAATGGACCGGGGAGTCAAAGGCTTACAAATGAGCACTATAATAAGAATGATGAGACAGTTGATAAAAACGAAGAATATCGGGAAAGAGTTTATACGGAGACAAAAGTCACAGAGATTCTTGATAAAGAGAAATATGAAGCCCAAGATTTAGAAGCATCCCAAACTATAAAGTCTCGTGTGAACTCTGATGTTGTGGTGGAGACATTTCCATTGAGGCCTGTACCTAAGACAATCCACGACATGGACGTAGAATCTGGTGACATAAAAGAGGCAGCTGGGACTTTGGAAGCTACTCCGATCCCTTCTGGTTTTGTTATTGCTAAGGGTGAGGAAAAGCTAAGAGATGAGAAAAAAGTGGTGGTAAATCTTCAAGGCTCATCTATGGAAGGTCCAAAATATTCATCAGCCTCAAAGCCCATTGTGCTTGATAAAGGTGATGTTGCAGATCTTGAATCCGAGGACTCGTTGCCTGATGGAACTACTAAGGTAAATTTCTGTATGAGGAGCAAATGGTGAAAAAGAACATCATTTTTTTGTATTTTGGCCGATTTATTCCGACTAGACAACCTAGATGCCCACCTAGACCCAATTTTTGGCTGATTTTTTGGCCGCCTAGACCGATTTTTGGCCTGGCCGATTTTTCAGCCGATTTGAAGAAAATCGAATCGGTCTAGGGCGCCTGGCGGCCGCCTAGGCCGATTTTTTACAACACTGCCATAATCACATGAAGTTTACGGAAATAGGCGCTGTTGCGTCTTTAGGTATATGTTTCATTATGTGCTCAATCCTTTTCTTTTGCAGGCCAGCAGTTCTACCGAACGCTTGAATTCTGCGGACCCCACAGCAGTCGGAAGGAAAACGAGTGGTCTTTTGCCCAAAGGAAACAATCCCACGCTGGACAGAATCAATCTGTAAGTTTCGGAATTCCTCATGGTTTGTTCTTCCCGTTCTCTTGTCCCTAAAGTAAGGCTTTTGTGTCACCTGACAAAATTTCATTTCATGCTTTCGTGGGCAGTGAAACTTGGGAGACGACATCAAATAAATCTACTCGACCTGAAAACAATCCACTTCTGGCATTAGTAAAGGCATTTATTTCTTCTTTTGTCAAGTTTTGGACTGAATAATTCATTTTGCCTTTCACCTTTCAGAACAGGTTAGGCCCCTTTTGCTCATTGCATTGGTTTGATGCTTTTTTTGTTTTTTGCACATTACTTGTTTTGTGAAAGTTATGGTTTGTAATCTAGTTAATGACCTGGTTTGGGGTTTATATTCTGCAAAGGTGAAATAGAAGATGTGTTCAGTGTGCCACTCAGAAAATGGATACAACATAATACGACTTGGTCATATTATTTTTTAAGGATAACTACAAATATTACCCTTGAAGTTTAGCCTAACTACAAAAAATCCAGTTATCTTTCAAAATTATAAATATCGATGTATGTTTATATATTAACAAACTACACCTTTTACGTGAGGGTATTTGTAATTATATAAGATAATTGGATGATGTATTTATTGATATTGTCTTTTGATCTACGTTCGACGTGTTTTTTACTTCCCGGCTCTAAGTCGATGGTTTATGTAGAAAAATATATTCGACATTTTTTTCTGAACCTGCAGCCTAGCTGGTGTTTGAGTTAAAGATTAGAAGGTGGATGGTATTGCTAAGAAAAATGCCTCATTCTACAAGAAGTTCAAAAAGACAATGGAAGGCAGTCTGTGACATTACAGGAAGAATTTGTGGACAAATTTATGGTCTACCATTTTTGGAGGTTAATTTTTTTTTCTCTCATTTCTTTTCTTTTTTGAGGACATTGTTATGATATGTGCTGTGTACTAAGTTCAAATAAATGGGATGGTTATGGTGTATTGGGGTTTGTTTAATGAGAAAGGGCTTGTTCAATTATGCAATTTATTGTGCTTTTAAGTTTTAACTATTCCCAATTAGTCGATAATTTAAAAATTGTGTTATTAATTTAAAAAAAAAAAGCTTGATTATTTATATTTTAACTGCTTATAAATTAAAACTTGAAACATATTTATTACTTATATGTATATTAGCATATTATTTATTAATTTTGTGTAATTTTTATTGAATCGTATTCAAAGTCCATCAAAATTTAGAACGTAAAATTTGAAACTTGCCTTAGTGCCTAGACTCATTTGTCAATTTTGTACTTTATAAGTAATTCTATGTACTTCATATTTATATATTGTTTAACACCGAATAAAATAATAGGAAATTCATTTATGCATATTATATTGAATAAGTTTATTTAAATGAAAATTCGATTGAAGTTTAATTCGATCTTTAATTCTATTTTTCCATTATTATCATTCTTTTCTAATTATTAATCGTTATATTAGAATCAAGTGAAAAAATGGCGATTTCAATACTGTCAAATTGCTTGGGCTCACTCAAACTCGTTCATTCCTTGGTCATGCAAGTTTAATTGGAACTTTAGCCCAATATTTCAGATCTGTATCGGCCCAATGGAGTCGGACCTAATGTGACATCAAAGGTAAAGAATTACTCAGAAATACCCATCGATGATGAATAGACTTGATAGATCTGTTAGTCTTTGTAAAAATATTTTTAAAAATAAAGTATCGTAAAATATATGTAATAAATATTTAATGGGTTGGGTGTACGTTAGATCCAGTTTGAAAATGAATAATTTAGACCCAACTTAAAATCCATTTAATTATAAGTTTAAAATTGGCACCAAATAAAACGAGGAATTTGGATTTGATAACATATCAAAGCATTCCCATTTTAAAGTGGGCAAAAAATTGTGTAAGACGATCGCAAAATGCGACGGATAATACTTTTAGTGTAAAAAGTAATATCTTGTCTGACTACACTAAAATTAAGTATATTTAGATAAAGTATCATTTTTATACTAAAAATATCACTTTTGTTTATATGAAAAGTGCAAATCTGTAAAGACCGTGACCATCTTCTCCTTAAAGTGAACTATTTAACTTCAAAGTGCAGTGTCATTTGTATTTTCCCTTAAATGAGATGTATCACAAGTGACAAGTGACAACATGAGAAGATAATAATTAAATTACTTTATGTATGAAACAAGCAATATAACAAAATTGACCTTCTTATTCATTTTTTACCAATAATGTAAATCGTAGCTAGGTAGACGACATGCATAATTAAGGCAACTTTCTTGATGAGAAAAAGGAGAAAAGAGAGAAATCAGAGCAATTATTTATAGGCATGACTATATCATCTTTTACGTAAGAGATTTTTCATTCTTTATAGTGTTTCATGATTTCATCTAGTGTCTCAAATTACTAAATAAATATCATATATATAAGATGATGTCATTTTTAAACACTCGACATTCACATAGTGCATGTATTGAAACATTATAATGTCGTAGGGAATAGGAGACCTAGCTCAACTGGTCATTCATATTGAACTATAGGAAAAAAAAAAAGGGATAATTACAAAAAATATCCTTGAGGTTTGACCTAATTATAAAAAACCCAGCTAAGTTTGAAAATTACAAAAAGTATCCCTGAAGTTTGATTTAGTGTTAAAATTAAGCGGCTAACTGTAATATTTTTATAAATGTGAGAGGGTGTTTTGAAATATCTTTTACTTATGAAGGGGTAAATGTTAGATACAATAAAACCTCAGGGGTACTTGTTGTAATTTTGAAAGTTAACTGGGTTTTTTTATAATTAGGTCAAACCTCAAGGGTACTTTTTGTAATTAACCCAAAAAATAATGTCAGAAATATTGGTCAACATTGAAGTTTCTTACTCATATATAAATGTTTGTTTGATGATTGGGGGTGATTGGGGAAAGTTTCCGGGGAAAGAAATGTTTGATGTGATGTATTGAGAAATGTGTGTATTAGTAGAGAAATGCATCGGGAAGCGCAATGTATGTTTGGATGATGATTCGGGGAAGGAGTTGAGAAGGAAATGTGATTGGGGGATGTTAAACAAACATACAAATTTTTTAATAAATTTAAACATAAAATTTGTATTTATGTAAACTTCAGGGGAGTGAATGTTCCTGCCGGTGCTTATTGACTCCGTCATGACTATATTATTATTCAGTGAACGATCGAGTGCCATAAAATAATAATTAAATTAAATTTATTCCACTATAAAAATATCCAATTTATGAACTAATTTAACCTAAACTCCCTAGCTCGTTATAAAAAAAAAAAGCTAATACTCTATCACAACTAGTATAAGGATCTTTTATAATCCTTATGATGTTTCATTTGGTATGTCAATTTCTCAAGTAAATATTATGGGCATTATATGATAATGTCAATACTTTAATTATACACGACTTTTACCTGATACACTGAAACTGATACACTGAAACATAGTAGGATCGTAGAAAATAAAAGATCTGAATCCAACTAAGGCATATATGTTTCTACATTGATTAATGTTTTTTGTCAGCAAACAATGGAAATGAAAGGTACCATGAACTGGACATATCATATCTTTCTTTAGGATATATATCAAATTATAAAAAGAATGGTAAAAAATGTAAATGTTCCTAAGCAAACTTGTTAAGGAATAAAGGTTATGAAATCAAGAACTAAATCCATTATTTAGGGATAAATTATTACAATTACCGAGGAGGAAACATACATTTTTGCAGACAATCATTGCACATTATTCCATGCAAGTAAGAGTAATAATTAATAATAATAAGTTTGCATCAAATTCACCAATGGTTAATCAATTATAATAAACCCCACACTTTTTCCTCACTATGTCAATATATATATATATATATATATATATAATACTCCACCAACAGTCATTGTCATATCACTAAATTGGAGTTTGGCCTGGCCTATCTTAAACAGTTTTTTTTTTTTTAATTTTTTAAAAACATTCGTCGACTTAAAGTAATAATGTGACGCTATTATTTCTAAATAGTAATTTTATTTTTTTCTTTATCTCACTTAAGCTAAAACTTTGAATTTAATCAGATAGAATTATTCCATTCCAAGAAAATAGAAAAGTAAGATCTAGAGGACTTGTATTTATTAACATCTAAAATGAATCCAAGAAAGGTAAAATATAATAACAGCATTTTGAAGGGGACAAAAACAAGATGAATGATGGTCCTAGTAATGTAGGTACAATTAACTAATTCGTGTAAAATAATTAACCTACTTTGTTAGGCTCAGTTAAGCTCTTTTAAATCCAATTTTATTAATAATTAATTAAATCAAACTCAAATACAGTTTTTGAAACTTAATAAAAAAATTGACAAGTTTGAACAGATTACATTTTTCTTTCAACACAATGTGTATATAATAATAATATAAAGTGAAGTACTATTGATCATAATTAGTGATGTTGGGAGGAAATTATTAATGTTTCCACATCTAAGGGCACAAAATGTGAGGTTGAATATATGCTCATCAATTTGTGGGAATGGGTCAAAGGTGTTGCTGCTCTATATATTCTCCCTGATCATTACATGGGTCCGTTTCTATTTCTAGTGCAATATTGCATATATGTATACATAATACTTCATAGCCCTCTAATTTATTTTAGTCACATTTTATAATTTGACAAAAAAAAAAAAAATCATTTTGAAGCAATTAGATGGATTTACACGTCATTGTAAACAATCAAAGGGCATATACTTTTACTGGGTTAAATGACATTTTACTCCTTCATATTATCTGAAAATTGCTCATTGTGACCTCTTCGGTGTTTTCAATATGTCGATGATTACTCTTGTGAATTATTTTCAAATATTGACAATAGATATCTCAAATTTTTCTGACCTCTTAATTTGTTTGTGACTTTCAAATCAAATATTATCTATCATACAAACACACCGACCCTCTATATCAACCAACACTATCCTCCATGACAAGCGTCAAGCCACCACTCCAACCAATACTAGGGTTACTTTTTCTTGACTTTTTTTTTTAAAAAAAAAAACATTCCTTTACCATTTTTTTTGAATGAGATAAAAGATTAATAAGTCACTTAATTTTTTTAACTTGAAATGCATCAACCTATTCGCATATTTGGACAACTAATGGCGTAGCCAGAACACCATAACAGGGTGGACCGATCCACTTTCGTGGGGTGGGCCGCATAGAAAAACCAAGAAAAATCATACAAATCCTAACTAAATTTATCTTTTTCCTAAAAAAAATTGCTTAATAATCTTTTTTTAAAAGAGGAGGGTCGGGGCCCAAGTTGGTCCCCTAGTTGCGCCACTGTGGACTTGTTTTAGACTTTTAGCAACAAAATTTGAGAAATTCATCGCTAATCCACTTTAGCGATGAAAGTAAATCTCATAGCTAGCAATGATTTTTGTTATTTCATCGCTAAATTTACATTAGTTTCGCTGTTAATTCTTCTTTAAAGGTGAAAATTAATTACGGCAAATAATAGCTAGTTTTTAAAGAAATTACCATGGACGTATTTTAATTTACATAAATATATATTGTCACTTATAAATTATAATCAATTCTTTTCCGTTCCAAACAAACACACAGACACAACATTCACGTTCACATTCACAATTTCACATGGTGCAAAAAATGGAGTCATGTGGCGGTGGTGGGCCCCCATTTGGTGACCGCTTTTAGCTTTTTCTACCGCTTTACAACATTGATTACAACTTCCAAAAAGTGAAATCACCATCAATTTCAGCTCACCAACTGGCTTTTATCCTCTGTGGAGGGATTACATGCATGTTCACAATCTCTTCCACAACTATAAATGTGGATTTAATTATTAACTCAAACTAAATATCATCGAATGTACTTTTTTTATTAAGATCAATTATAAAATTTATTTCTAAGACTTAGTTCAATTACAAAAAGAAAAAATGTAATTATTTATAGAAATTACAAACACCACTTTGAGGTATTGCAAAAACTCTCTTGAAATTTGTTTTTTTAAGCAAACTCGGTTGTTTTTCAAAATTACAAATATTCCTTTCCCTTAAACATATATTTTGTGTTTATTTTACAAATACACTCCCTCAAAGTGCCATTTGTAAAAAAAAAAATGTCAAAGGGACAAGGAATATTTATAATTTTTAAAAATAATTGAATTTGCTTGTAATAAGGCTAAACCTCAAAAAAAAAATATAAATTCATCTTGTCATTACATTCCTCTACATTATTACTTTAATTCTAGATATGTGTATATTATATGGATAAAATTTTACACTTGATAAATACTCAAAACTATACAATAAAGGATATAACTTGCACTAAGAAAATCAATTGCTATATATATATATGTGTAATAAGCTGTTGGGTTATTTATACCACACGGGGGTTCGACAAATGAAATTTAAAATTTTTAATCTAATTAAAACAAGTGCATTCATCAAAATAAATACTAACCCCGTAGGTTCACGTAGCGATTGTAACGATCGACATTTTCGTTATCATGCGAAAAATAAATTTTGATTCGTAAGTGATAAAAGGAAATTAACCTCGTAGAGTCTTCTCCTTTTAGCGAAGATTGAGAGGAATCAATTCCTGATATGTGGCAATCACCAAAACTCCAAATGCTCGCCAATAGGGATTCAAACGTCTCCCCCAATCGAGTCCACCTTCTCGATTATAGACACCTAATAAATCTTTCGCTAGTAAAATTTATTCCGTTCTTCAAAATGATAATTGGAATAGAACTCTTAATCTCACAATCAACTAGTGATAGGAGATTAATTGTTATAGAATAATAATTATCAATTAATTATTATCCACAAACAAGGAAGATAAACACTTAAAGAGAGAATTTTGGAAAACAAGAACTATTTTCTTTCTTTTCAAAAATTGAAAACCCACGGCAATGTTGTTTGTTTTCTCAAAGAAATTGCAACTTATCTTCTTGTCTGCTGGTTAAGCATTCACCCCTTTTCTTTTATATATTAACAAGTTTAATAAATATAATAAAAAGGAAAACTACCCACTTAATGAAGTAGTGGGTTGGAGTGTTGGACCACTACACTAATGGTCTTGTGCCAAGAATAAAACTGCCGTGTTTTTTTCTTTTTTTTTTTTATTTATTTTAATCTCTCTTATGTATATATATATATATATATATATATATATATATATATCACATATATATATGTATATAAATAAATCTTATTTATTTATTTATCCTCAATAATCTAATGGGCTTCTACAATTAGGCCTACTAGATTATATATGAGCTTGATTTCAAAGTCCAACTAATTAATTCAAATAATTAATACCCAAAGCCCAAATTAATCAATCTAATTGATTAATTAATTTATTCTATTCCTTTCATCGAGCCTTCTAATCATTAGATTTAATTAAATAATCATATTATTTAATTAAATATTTAATTCAACTATTGAATTAAATTAAAACTCTAATTAATTAATCTATATTAATTAATTGCATCCAACTATTGAATTTATCAATTTGGAAATGTCAACAACCAAAATTATGTGTGACCCTTTTAGGTTCACGACTAACACTAGCAACAGGCTTACAACTCTTGTAACTTTCGAATAATATATTCTACTAATTAATCATATTAATTAATATACTTGAAATTAACTCTTTAATTTCAAGAACCTACAAATCATGGTAACATCTAGCAAGTAGCATGATTACCCAGTATAGGTGAAATAGCGAGCAAACCTATTTCAATTGCAATTGCATACATGTACAATCCTTTCGACAACTAATTTCCCGATTAAATCTTGGGTATGGATTTATCGAAACCCAATTGATTTAATAACTGTGATTCCATTTCAAGTTCTAATGATTCTTTTATGAATCAAATTCATCGTGCCTTGGCCAAGGTCTTTGAATCACAAACTACGAAAACACAGGAAATTCCCTTGTCAAAAGACAAGTGTCGAATTCTATGTCGGCCACTAACAAGCCTCCATGTACATCAGTGCAATACCCAAAATACCCCTTTGTGATTGTCAAACAATCAAAAGATAAATCAAAGTATTGCAGGATAGACACAAGGCTACTGTCGTGCCTCAAGTACGAGGATTAATCATGTACTATTGCAATATGAAAATTCTTATTCGACAAACAAAGTTTCCATATAAGAATTTTCATTGGGTCATGTTCAGTGAACTTGTTCGCCAACAAGCACCCGCATATATGCATTTGCGTCTCAACGCCAATGTTAATGGAATGTAACATTCTCGTCTCACGAGCATGCATCATATACACAAGTCTTACGGGATTATTCAATGTCCTATCTTGAAAAACCCATCGACTTGGAACTAGTTTAAGATCAAAGCCTTAGAGGCATGTTCCATGATCGCCATCAAATGCGCAACCATACCCCATAGCTTAAAATGATCTAAGGACTTTATCTATGAGCAATTAAATAATAAATGCAAAATATAAGATAAAGAAAAACGCCTTTATATTAATATAATTCCCAATAAAATTGTTTTTACAAGTAGAATGAATCCAATTCTAATTGGAGTGCAGGCACCCTACTCTAACAATATGTATTTGCTGTATTAATCAAATAATTAGCATCTTATAATTTCAGTACTGTTAATTAACAATATGGCGTGTATGGTAACCTAATCAAGTTAAAAGAATCCGAGCTAAAAAGGCAGTTAAAGAACACAGTCTTATATATTAAATTTAACTTTCCAATCAAGCAATAAATTAAGTTAATTTGCAAATTTCCCTTAGCTAATCAATTCAGATTATCTATTATTTAATGTCACATGAATGTATAATAATAACACCAATTTCATGTGACATTCACCTAATGAATTGAAATATCAAATGAAAGAAGGTAACATGAGATTTGGTATGTTAGCTAACAGCTTAAGTGATAATAGTAGATAAAGCCAAAAGGGTAACTGTTAGTGTATAATCTTATCATGAATGAATGGTCAAGACAATCGTGTGATTATAACCTAATAAAATTCAGATCAGGTTTAGCCAAGTCTAACTGATTATAGGTGTTATAATAGAATAGTAAGACATTATAAGGAGGATAGAAGGATTGAGAGGAGAGAAGAAATCAGCTTTATTGATGTGTAGAAAAACTGAGTACATGAGCTAGGATCTGTGGTATTTATAGACCGAGAGAACGTGAATCGATTTGTAACAGAGTAACTACCATCTCTAACAGAATGCTAACTACCATAACAGAATTAACTAACTATAGAATCTTCCGGATGCTTCGGATATCTCTAACATGCTCCTTTGCGAACGAAACTCCCTTCTCTCAGAGGCATAGTCAGACACAAAGATTGAAACCGACCAATGGAGAGAGGTTTTGTGAGGACATCTCGCCACCGATCTTCGATGGAACAAACCGGATTTCCAACAAGTTTTGTTGAACTTTTCACGAATATAGTGAATGTCAATCTCAATATGTTTAGTACGTTGGTGAAACATAGGGTTGGAAGCAAGAGCGATTGCACCAAAGATTGTCACACCATAACACCGGAGAGGCCGAGGCAGGGAACACCAAGTTCAGCAAGCAAGGACTTAATCCATGTAATTTCGGTGGTTGCTAAGGCAAGTGACCAGTATTCGATTCAAGATTACTCCGAGCAATGACAGATGTTTTCTAGAACTCCATGCTATGAGATTCGAGCCAAGATACACGCAATAACCACTAGTGGATTTTCTCGTCATCAATACAAACCGCCCAATCTGCATCGGCAAATCCTCCAAGTGAAGTCGAGAGCAGTTTGAAAGAGATCCCAAAATCCATAGTGCCACTAAGATATCAAGTACCCTTTTACATGCTTTCCAATGGTTGGTAGTAGGGTCATTAGTCAGTGCTACGATAATCTAGAGGGGTGAATAGATTATCTCGGTTTTTCAGATTTTGCCCTCTTTTTCGAATAATCAACCAAAGACGAAATGTAAATGCGAAATAAAACAACACTCGTCGATTTAAAGAGGTTCAACCCACCTAGGGCCTAATCCTCTACCACCCCAAAGATCTCCTGGATGGATTTCAAAAAGAAAGAAAAGATTTTATTAATTTACCAAAAATTAATACAACACCTCGAGGATTACCACAACCCTCCTTCACCACTTTGAGGATTACCACAATCCTCTTACACCACCTTGAGGATTACCACAACCCTCTTACAACACCTCGAGGATTACCACAACCCTCTTACAACACCTTTGAAGATTACCACAACCTTCAAACACCTATCACCTAGATCACCCAAAGTGTATTCTTACCACAAGAATACTCACAAGGATGTCTTGTGTTGAATGATGACCAAAATCAAGATTACAACTCAATAATGATTGATACAATATGAGTGCAAGTGTAATCAAGAATTGAAAGCCTAGACCTCAAATTTGTGCAAGTGAAAGTGCTAAGGCTAATACAACAAGATATATGAAAGTGTTTGCTTTGTTTGCTCTTTGCTTGTATGGAGTGTTGTATCTTGTTGCTTGAATGAAGCCTCTATTTATAGGAGAGGTCTTGGCTTTGATTTCCGTGACATTGGCTCCTCCTCGGGGAGTGATTTGCTTTAAAAGAAACCATTTAAAATCATCAATATAGTCATTAGAAATCAATCCCACAAAATAGGAAAAGTCAGTCTAAAAACGCAACGGATAGTTCTTTGTCAAACATGGGTTCGGCCTGTCACAGAGAGATAAGATTGAAATTGAATTCTCGCGAATTTTTACACGGGGGACCGGTCGAAGGGGGTGCGACCGTCGCCGTCACCGTGGGACCGGCCGCTTGACGCGTTTTTCACGAAACAGCAGAAGTCCGAACAAAAAATCCAACTTGCAGCAGTGCAATCGCCATCGGCCGACGGCCGACCACACCGTCGCCCACCTCGGTCGACCGGCCGCCCGCTCTTTTTTTTCTTACGTCCCATTTTCTGTTTCAAAACTCAACTCAGTACGGGTTGCCTGTAGGCGACCGGTTGAGCCTGAAACAAAAGTGTTGTCCAATTTTAAATCGAATATTAACTTCAAGAAATACTCCAAAAATAGTAAAAACATTTTAGATCGATTGGAAGTGTTGGGACAACATTTAGGGACATTGTTTTGGTATAAAACTCATTAGAACAAAATCATCAAAATCATGATAAAACATTTATCTAACAAACTCCCCTTTTTGATGATTACAAACCAAAACAATTTTCAAGAGGACGATTTGAAAAACAAAATAATTTTCCTGGTTTAAGAGTAAACTATCCGTTTAAAAACATTTTACAAAAGCTCCCCTATCAACAAGCACATTAAGAAGAAATATTGCATAAGCTAGAAGACAAGCTTTTACAAAATAAACAATAACTTCATGAGCTTAGAAGCTCCCCCTCACAAATACTTAATGTCCATGCAAACAAGTCCATATAACAACCATTGGACTAAGTTTTCTTCACAACTTATGGCCTAAACAAGCCATAGCTTATAGCTTCTATTTCGAGCTTTTATTAGCTTCTTTGAGCTAACGAGCCATTTTCCTGTTTTTTCTCCCTTTGGAATCATCAAAAAGAATGTGAGGACAATAAAAACATCATACAAATATATCAAAGTGCGCCAAAGAGACGATTTATCAACCATTGAGCAATTTTAGGCTTAAAAACCAAGGAAAATGGGAGAAATGTATCATGAAGAGTTCATACGCTCGTTATATTTCCCAAAACATGATCTCAAAGAGTATAGAAGACTTTTGGAAGCGAGAGAATCATGTAGAAGTTGAAATTTTCATTGAAACATTTCATCGAACACATCAGGGGCGTGAAAAAAAAAAAGAGTTGTATATAGCCCTTGTAAATGATCCAAGCCAAAAAATTTCATCACCAAATCATACCAATCATCATACAATACAAAGATAACAACTAAGCTCATCATGATCATAAAATAATTTTATCAAGTAATATACAAGAAAGGCCATAAACTCAGGTTCAACCCAATTGAGCAAAGTAAGAAAAATTCTTACCATTTGATCGGAAAAGATGAGCAATGATGATGATAAACATGCTATATAAGGTCCAAGATATAAATGGGATGCATGAAAATCAATTTTGAGTGACAATAGTGTGCATTTGGCAAAGGGGGACGAAAAATGGCCAAAATGAGTGAAAATGACTAATCAAGAAATGATTTTAAACCAAAAAAGGCTTAGGGCGACCGGTCGTGGTTGAGGGCGACTCGCCGACGTTGAGGGCGACCGGTTGCCCTCAACCTCTTCACCCACTCGTTTGACAAATTTTTCAAAATCCGAATTTTCAACCAAAAAACCGATTTTTCGCCCCTAAGTTTTAAAAACATGCAAAATGCAAACGTAGACCTCATTCAATATGCATTATGCCTAACCGAGCTCGTATTGACGCAAAAAGTCTCGGAAGTTAGCGGTTTTGTAAAAATATCCGCTAATTGATCTTGAGATGGCACAAACGATATCTCAATTTTTCGCTTTTGAAACACAATCCCTTAGAAAATGATGTCGAATCTCAATATGTTTAGTACGGTTATGATGAACCGGGTTTTGAGCAATATTTATAGCGGATACATTATCACAAAAGATAGGTACGTTTTCAAAAGAGCATTTGTAATCCGCTAAGGTTTGTTTCATCCAAAGAAGTTGAGTACAACAAAATGCGGCGGAAATATATTCGCCGGCCGTTGAAAGAGAAACACGCTTTTGCTTCTTTGAAAACCAAGAAACTAGGCAATCGCTTAAAATTGACATGATCCTAAGTACTTTTCCGATCATCAATATTACCCGCATAGTCCAATCACTATAACCTTTAAGAGAAAAGATTTCATTCTTTGGATAAAATAAACCATATTGAATAGTGCCTTTCAAATATCGAAAAATCCGTTTAACGGCACTCATATGAGATTCTTTTGGATTGCTTTGAAAACGAGCACATAGGCATACGGCATGAAGAATGTCCGGTCTACTAGCGGTTAAATAAAGTAAACTACCAATCATACCTCGATACTTGGATTCATCAACCGTCTTGCCTTTTTCATCTTTGTCAATTTTGACATTGGTTGCCATAGAGTCGAGACGGTTCTTCCTTCTTCAATGCCGAACTTCTTCAAAAGTTCTTTTGTATACTTTGATTGCGAAATATAGATACCTTCTTGGCATTGCTTAATTTGAAGTCCAAGGAAGAAGTTTAGCTCCCCCATCATACTCATCTCGAATTCACCTTGCATTAACTTGAGAATTTCTTGCACAAAGATTCATTAGTAGCACCAAAGATAATATCATCAACATAAATTTGCACAAGTAAACAATCTTGCCCTTTTTCAAAAACAAAGAGTGTAGTATCAACTTTGCCTCTTGTAAAACCATTTTGCAAAAGAAAAGAGCTAAGTCTATCATACCATGCACGGGGTGCTTGTTTTAAACCATACAAAGCCTTTTAAGTTTATAAACATCATTAGGCCTAGAAAATTTTCAAACCCCGGAGGTTGTTTTACATAAACTTCTTCTTGAATAATACCATTTAGGAAAGCGGATTTAACATCCATTTGGTAAAGTTTGAAATTTTTGAAACAAGAATAGGCAAGTAAAATACGAATAGCTTCTAAACGTCTACGGGGCAAAAGTTTCATCATAGTCAATACCTTCTTCTTGACAATACCCTTGAGCTACTAACCTTGCCTTATTTCGAACAATGTTGCCTTGATCATCGAGTTTGTTTCGGAATACCCATTTAGTACCAATAATTGTTTGAGATGGAGGACAAGGTACTAATTCCCATACATCATTTCTTTCAAATTGATTCAACTCCTCTTGCATTTCCAAAACCAATCTTCATCCTCAATAGCTTCCTTAGCATTTTTAGGCTCTTTTTGAGATATAAGAGCTTTCTCGGCAAAATTCCTTCGAGTCATTACTTTATCAAGGGGATCACCAATAATAAGATCTTTTGGGTGATCTCCTTAAATTTCAATGCTACGGGAAGATTCGAAGTATCACCCCTATCTTCTTGAGGAACATTTGAACTTGAAGGTTGATCATATGAAATAGAAGGTTTATCATTATGAGCATCACTTTGAACAATAGGTTCAACAATATCCTCTTCATCACTATCGTCATTGGGTATTCTTTCAACACCCGAGGCTTCATTAAATTTGACATGAATAGATTCTTCAACAACCATGCTAGTCTTGTTGTAAACCCGATATGCTTTGCTCTTGGTTGAATACCCCATAAATATACCTTCATCGGCCTTAGGATCAAGTTTGTCCAATTGATCCTTAGTATTCAAAATAAAGCACTTACATCCAAATATTTTGAAATAACTAATATTTGGAGTTCTTCCTTTCCAAAGCTCATATGGAGTTTTATTCATTTTAGGACGAATATAAACTCGGTTAATGACATAGCAAGCGGTACTTACGCTTCGCCCAAAAATACTTTGGAAGTGAAAATTCATTGAGCATGGATCGACTCATTTCTTGTAATGTTCAATTTTTCCGTTCGGCTACTCCATTTTGTTGAGGTGTCCTTGGAGCCGAGAAATTATGAGCATATCCTTTGGTTTCACAAAATACTCTAAATTCACCGTCAAATTCTCCACCTCGATCGCTTGAATAGACTTGATAGTATCTTCTTTTTCATTCTCAATAAGTCTACACAACTTAACAAACTCATTAACGGCATCGTTTTTATTGGTAAGAAAAAGAGCCCAAGTATATCTCGAATAATCATCGACTATAACAAAAGTGTAATGTTTTCCATTTAGACTAGCCGTACCAATATCCCCATACAAATCAAGGAAGCAATTGTAGGGGTTTGGTAGTGGAAATTTCATTTTTGGGCTTAAAACTACTCTTAACTAATTTGTTCTTTTGACAAGTGTCACATAAGCCAAGATTTTCAAAATTCAATTTGGGTAGTCCTTTTACATGTTGGTTTTTGTAAATATTTTTCAAATTCTTGTATCCAACATGTCCGAGTCGCCTATGCCATAAACTCGTTAAATCATTATTGGCGACAAGACAAGAAACATTTTGACTAACCAAATCACTAGTACAAATTTTGTAAAGATTGCCTTTTCTATTTGCTTCACAAATAATATTACCATTTTTAAGAATAAGGCATTTTTCTTTATTAAAAGAAACATCATAATTTGAATCACAAAGTTGGCTAACACTTATCAAATTAAACTTAAGCCCTTCTACTAAAAGAACATTACAAAGAGAGAAAGAAGAGTTACCAATTTCTCCATTTCCAAGAATTTTTCCTTTGCCATTGCCGAACATGACCATACCTCTTCTTGAGCTTGATGTTGGTAAAAGCTCTCTCTCCCGGTCATATGGCGTGAACATCCGCTGTCCACGAGCCATTTCGAATCCTCCATGGTTGTTATAGCCCCTATTACCTCATTGTTTTCATCGTCTATAGCCATGAGACCGTGTTCGGTTTCTCCTTCCTCATCGGTTGTTTCGAGTAGTTCATCCCATGTTTTGACTTCCGCATTTAGAGCCTTCTTTTTGTAAAAGGCTTCCTTTTCTTTTGCTCCTCTTCATCGAGCTTTGGGCAATCGGCAATGAAGTGCCCGGGTTTTCCGCATTTAAAGCAAGCATTATCTCTTGGTTTTCTTGCTTTATTTTTATTCACAAATTTTGCAAATTTTCGAACAAGTGCGGCCGTCTCCTCATCATCATCATCATTATCATAGTATGCATTATTAGAAGAGGAAGCAAGACCTTTAGGAATATTTTGCATACCCGATTGATTGATGGTTGGTTTGGTATTTTTCTCTCCTCGAGATAGACTTCATAGATGAGAGGTTCCCGATGAGCTCGTCAAACTTGAGTGTCTCAAGATTTTGTGCTTCCGTGATTGCCGCCACCTTTTCTGGACCATGAGCCGGAAGAGCATTCAATACCTTAGTCACTTTGTCTTCTTCGGAGATGACTTTACCGAGGGCCACAAGAGGATTGACAATGTTGTCAAGCCTTTCCACCATCTTGAGATGCTTTCACCATCATACATGTTAAAGTTTTCAAAGTCTTTAACAAGCATGGTCTTTCTAGCTTGCTTGACCTTCTTTGTCCCTTCATATATAGTCTCCAATTTTTCCCAAACCTCATGTGCCGACCTTATGCCTCGTATGCGATTGTACTCGGTGGCGGTAAGTGAGCAATGCAAAATATTTAAGGCCTTACCGTTTAGAGAGAAAGCCTTCTTATCATTTTCATCGAACTCCTTGAAAGGTTTAGGAGTCGAGGTGCCATCCTCCATTTTTTTCGTTGGTTGATCAACTCCTTCAATAACCACATTCCATATGTCAAATCCGCACCCTTGTAGAAAGCACTCCATACGGTCTTTCCAAAATGCGTAGTTGTTGGCGTCGAACAATGGTGGCTTGTTGGTGGAGGCGCCTGGTGGTGAGATAAGCGTCATTCGTAGCCATGGATCTTTCCTCTTTACTCGAACGAGCTAGCCAAAGAAAGAGTTTGGCTCGATACCACTTGTTAGTCCAAGTGGCTACGATAATCTGTAGGGGGTGAATAGATTATCTCGGTTTTTCAGATTTTGCCCTCTTTTTTCGAATAATCAACCAAAGACGAGAATGTAAATGCGGAAATAAAACAACACTCGTCGATTTAAAGAGGTTCAACCCACCTAGGGCCTAATCCTCTACCACCCCAAAGATTCCTGGATGGATTTCAAAAAGAAAGAAAAGATTTTATTAATTTACCAAAAATTAATACAACACCTCGAGGATTACCACAACCCTCCTTCACCACTTTGAGGATTACCACAATCCTCTTACACCACCTCGAGGATTACGACAACCCTCTTACAACACCTTGAGGATTACCACAACCCTCTTACAACACCTTTGAAGATTACCACAACCTTCAAACACCTATCACCTAGATCACCCAAGTGTATTCTTACCACAAGAATACTCACAAGGATGTCTTGTGTTGAATGATGACCAAAATCAAGATTACAACTCAATAATGATTGATACAATATGAGTGCAAGTGTAATCAAGAATTGAAAGCCTAGACCTCAAATTTGTGCAAGTGAAAGTGCTAAGGCTAATACAACAAGATATATGAAAGTGTTTGCTTTGTTTGCTCTTTGCTTGTATGGAGTGTTGTATCTTGTTGCTTGAATGAAGCCTCTATTTATAGGAGAGGTCTTGCTTTGATTTCCGGACATTGGCTCCTCCTCGGGGAGTGATTTGCTGCAAAAGAAACCATTTAAAATCATCAATATAGTTAGAAATCAATCCCACAAAATAGGGAAAAGTCATTCAAAACGCAAAATTGATAGTTTCATTTGTCAAACATGGGGTTCGACCGGTCGCAGAGATAAGATTGAAATTGAATTCTCGCGAATTTTACACAGGGGGACCGGTCGAAGGGGGTGCGACGTCGCCTCACCGCGGACCGGTTGTCCTCGACGCTTTTACGAAACAGAGAAGTCCTGAACAAAAAATCCAACTTGCAGTGCAAAGTCGCCCACGGCCGACCGGCCGACCACACCGTCGCCCACACTGGTCGACCGGCCGCCGCCCGCGCTTTTTTCTTACGCCCCATTTTCTGTTTCAAAACTCAACTCAGTGTACGGGTTGCCCTATAGGGCGACCGGTCGAGCTGAAACAAAAGTGTTGTCCAATTTTAAATCGAATATTAACTTCAAGAAATACTCCAAAAAATAGTAAAAACATTTTAGATCGATTGGAAGTGTTGGGACAACATTTAGGGACATTGTTTTGGTATAAAACTCATTAGAACAAAATCATCAAAATCATGATAAAAACATTTATCTAACAGGGGCATGTAAGAATTGGCTTAGTTTGTTAACCGAAAAGAAATGTCGTCGGGTCATGGCTAAGTATTGAAGTGCTCCAACAAGTGCTCCAGATAATTGAGGCTGTTCAAATGTGGCGCTGTTCTTGTAAACATAACTTGACACCGGGAATGCAAGGAGGGGGCACGGTTTGCAATGATCCATATCTGCTCGATGCAAGAGATCCCTTATATGTACTTAGTTTGATTCAAGAGGTATCCACCATCAGCCAGCTCATGTACTCTATACCTAGAAAATAATGTATCTTGAGCCAAGATCTTTGAGGAGAAATTTGTGTCAAGATATCAGTATGAATTTCATAATGGAGCCCCCGTCATCCCCAAAGAACCAATATGTCATCGACATAGATTAACACTACCGTAAGTTTGCCATGATCCGTCTATAAAACATAGAAGAATCTGGACAGAGAATTTGAAAATCCCAACTTCAATAGACACTTTTTGAGGGTATCATACCAGGCCTTGGGGGCTTGTTTAAGGCCATATAATGCTTTCACCAATTTGCAAACATAAGACGAGTGATGAGGATCGACATACCCTCGTGTTGTGTCATATACACATGTTCTTTCAAGTCACCATTGAGAAATGCGTTATTGACATCCACTTGATGAATGTGCCACCCCGAGTGACACCAAAGAGAATACAATTCGAATAGTAAGAGGTTTGATGACCGGATCAAGGTATCAAAGAAATCAATGCCCGGATTTTGTTGAAACCCCGTGCCACAAGTCCGGCCTTTAACCGTTTACCTTGCCATCAAGACTCCTGTTTAGCCTTAAATAACCATTTGTTTGTAACCAAGTTCATGTTCTCGAGTATGGAACTAAATCCCATGTGTGATTTTGCACCGAGCATTGAATTCCCGATCCATAGCAAGCTTCCACCGGTATAGACAATGTTTGTTGAATGCATACACGAGTGCCCGATTATACCGAATTGAGAGATGGAATAAACCTTGGGTTTGAAGATGCCATGCTTGGAACGAGTGACCATAGAGTGTGAAGGGGCTGGAGGATGATTGATAGGGGTGGAGAATTAATGAGAGGGACAAATGGGGAATCAAAAGTGTCTTTGAGGAGAAGAGGAGTGGTCGAAGTAATGGAGCCTCTCCAAGATGGTGGAGAAGGTGCAGAAGAGTGGGGAGTGTTCACCGGATGTATGAGGAGGATAGATCACAGGAAGAACAGTAGAGAGGATGAGACAATGAGAGGTCTTTGTAGAACCGGAGTTGGAAGTTTGAAACATGGATGAGTATGGAAATTCTTGTTCATTAAAGATGACAAATCGTCTGAATGAACACTCTTCCTGTGGAGCCGAGACACTTGTAACCATGATGAGTAGTGTTATAACCGAGAAACACACATTTGGTGGATCGGTATTGAAGTTTAAATGATTATATGGACGAGTGTAAGGGTAATGTGACATCCAAATGACTTGAGAAAGTCAGAATCGTGTCAGTACCTTGTGAAACAATATTTGAAATGGGGACCGATTATGTAGAGAGAGAGAGGGGTAGGCGATTGATGAGAAAAGTAGTTGTAGAAAAAGCATCCCACCAATATTTAGAAGGAAGAAATGCGGCTTTAGCTAGAAGAGAAAGACATGTTTCAACTATATGTTGATGTTTTCGTCGGCGGTGCCATTTTGTTGGTGTGTGTATGGACAAGGATGTCGAAATAACATGCCAAGAGAAGCAAGAAGTGATTGTAAACTACGAAATTCACCCCCCAATCAGTTTGTAGGGACTTGATTTTTGCACCAAACTGCGCTTTCAATCATGTTGTTAAAGTTAATAAAAGTAGAATGAACCTCGATTTGTTGTGAAGTGGATAGATCCGGTATATTTGGAATGAGCATCTATAAAATGGACATAGTATCGAAAACCTTCCCGAGATTGAGTGGAGGCAGGGCCCCAAACATCGAATGAATTAAACTAAATGGTTCAAGATGATTGTGATCAATGGAAGGAAAATTCATTTGATGTAATTTGCCAAAAGTACATGCCTCACGTAAATCAAGTTTATTCAGAGGGTGATGAACATTCATAGTTTTTAGAACTTGGCGTAGACATTATTACAAGGATGTCCAAGCGCGATTATGCCATACATTTATAGGACTCACGAATCGGATGTACAAGTAGCAGGACACAAAAACCAACATAAGATTGACCTCGAAGGTCCGGAGATAGAGAGTTGGCGTGTGTTGATGAAGATGAGTTAGATCAAGTTGGTACATGACCATCCTCGAGAGCCCCTCTCGGAAGAATTTGTCAGAATTCACTCTCCTTGACAAACAATGAGTGGAGTGAAATTCAATAAAGACATTATTGTCAAAGAATTTTGAAATGCTTAATAAATTCTTAGTTATGTCCGGAACAAAGAGAATGTTTTGCGATTGAGATTAGTGCGAGTACGAAGAAGCGGGAGAGAAGATTGACCTATGTGACTTATGGAAAGAGATGAGCCATCGCTTACAAACAAGTTTGTCCTTACCTTGATATGGAGATTGTATGTACAGATTTCAAGGTTTCTCGTGACATGGTGTGTTGCCCCACCGTCAAGTACCACTCGCCAGAGCAGATGAAGAGTGTGTAGAGAATGCCTGAGGATGAGGTGAACCAGCCGGTGGGTGAGCTATAGGATGGGAAACCATGCACGATCCATAAGTAAAATCCCCTCGTGGAGCCTGGAGGTGTGCCCAAGATAGATGACGAGGCGCGGAAAGACTGGAGATGATTGAGCACCGGGAATCATCTCAGGGTTTGACAAAGTGTGCTTGAGCATGCTGAGGGGAAGAAAACTCAAGCTAGCGGCCAGACTCGGGAGTAAAACCAAGAAAATTAACATCAAAGCGTTTGTAACACTTAGACGCTGATGATTATTCCTTCCACATATTTGGCAAACGAGCCGTGTACCCCCCTAGCAAATCTTCCTCGACCACGAGATCTTCCACCGTAAAAACCTCCTCGAGGTGGACGAAAATCCGTAAAAGGTCTCCTGTAGCAACATGAAGAGAAGGAGACCGAGATGTAGGAAACATCATGGGAGTGGAATTGCTTCGACGCATTTCATGAGTTTGCAAAGCAAACCGGACTTGAATAGACTCAATTTACCAATTTGTGAGGTGAGATTGACAATCACCGATTCAAATTCGGACCTAATCCACTGAGGATACGCAGACCAAATCATCATCGTGAACTAATTGACCAAATGATTGGATATCACCGCAATAGATGTCATCTTGAGTACATATTCTTCAATGCTAAGGTCTCCTTTCCGTGTTATCCGTAACAATAATCGGGGTGCATCACTCTTGCTGAGGTCGAACGAAAAAGATTTTCGAGGATTTTCCGATCTCATGAGAACGGCACACCGTGAATATGACCTAACATGTTCTCGAGATATGGAACCGAGCATCCAAATATAAAGAAATTGATCTTTGCGAGCCGACGAATAAGTTGGATTCGAATCGTGTCACTTGAATCATCCTGAAGAAACCGATTCGAGCAGTGTCATCACCAAGGAGCAATTTATCGAAGCCATGAGTCAGAATGCATGGCAAAGACTGAGCACGCCTGTAAATTGTAATTATGTCAATCCAATTTGATAGTGAGAGTATTGAGGGTGGGTAAATTGAGAGCGACCATTGATGAACTCAAGAAACAGAGAGAGCTATCTCGAAAATGTTGCACCTAGCTCTTGATACCATGTTATAATAGAATAGTAAGACATTATAAGGAGGATAGAAGGATTGAGAGGGAGAGAAGAAATCAGCTTTATTGATGTGTAGAAAAACTGAGTACATGAGCTAGGATCTGTGGTATTTATAGACCGAGAGAACGTGAATCGATTTGTAACAGAGTAACTATCATCTCTAACAGAATGCTAACTACCATAACAGAATTAACTAACTATAGAATCTTCTGGATGCTTCTGGATATCTCTAACAATAGGATAATTATTATTGTTATTATTATTATTGATAATAATAAGTAACTTTACTGAACTTAATTACACCAATTATATCATAAATGATATTTCATTAAAATTGCTGGAAACAGTCAGCACCGAAAAACCGATTAATCAATCAAATCTGGTAAATAATTACCTAGTAAAAGCTTACTCAAAAAAAAGGGAAAAAAAAGGCATAGAATATTTATGTATTTTAAGCTGACAAAAAGAAAGCCCTGAATGAGATGCAAACAGTTGATGAAATTGACATGTTAGAAAAGTTGATCACTTGTGCGAGAATAAAGAAATACCCAACCCAACTTTTTCCTCACTCAATTACCTTCCTTTGCACGCCTCTAACCCCAACCCACCCCCACCCCCACCCCCACCCCCATCTATACATAACAGATTTTGACGTACATTAAATCTCATTACCTCTTCTCTATTTCTTCTCCAACAAATTTCTAATCTGATCCCTTCGATTCCCCACCCCCACAAAATCATGTCCACAGATCTTGAATTCAGGCTTCCAATGGTGAAGATTAGTTCATCTCAAGCTTCTGATCGTTTCACGGATATTGATGAAAGCTCAATTAATGACGAAGCAGATTGCCGCACCCCGAGATCTCCGCAGCACATGATTCCCGCCGCCCTCAGCTGCCCGCCGGCGCCGATGAAGCGGCGGCGCGCCGCCGCATGCAAGAGGAAATTGTGCGATTTGCAGTTCTTTGAGACGGTGGCGAGAGAAGAAGTTGAATCGCTTTTTAGGACGGTTCAGGTGAACTTTAATGGCTCCACCAAGAGGAAATCATGTGTAATGTGAAAGAAGGGGGGAAATGAAAAAAAAAAGTCTATTTTAATTTTGGGTTTTAATTAATTTTTTTACATATAGAGATTTACACGTTGCTCATTTGTGAATTATTATTATTATACTATGAGAAATTTGATTTCAGATGAAATTCTGATCTGAATTTAGGATGTATGTATGTATGTATGTTTCAATTGAGATTATTGCTTTTAAAATCTATTCATTCACCACCAATCATATTCATTAATTTGTGCATTTTTAATGAGTAATATTAGCAATTTAATTTCATTCTTAGTACCCAGTTATATATGTCTTTATTGAAAATGTTCAAAATTATAATAACGAATAATTATTTTCGACATTGTAAACTCAAGTGACAAGAACAGGATTGTCTCTGATTTACAACTAAATGAATTAGATTAGATTGGTTAAATTAATTAATTAAAAGAATTCAAGATTATAGCATCCCTTTTAAATTAATTATATTTGAAATATTAATTTGTTTTAACAACATATTATACAATTGCTCCAGTTAAAGCGATTAATTAAAATAGAGTTGAGAAGTTTTGATGGGATCATCAATCTGTTAGTTATTTATTCTATATTTTAAATAAGTTTGTCAGATGGTTGATCTGTAATCTGTATAATGTTTGACATTAATTTGAGTGACTGACACGGCTTCGGATTTATAAACATGATTTATTTTATTACGTAAGAAAGAGGAAACAGTTACACGATAAACGAAATAATTCCCATTTAAATATTCATTCTGGAAATTTTTATTCAGATTAACTAAATAATTTATATTTAGAATAATAGCATTTGGAAAATTCTTTTCACTTCTTTAATCATATTGATGTATATGTAAAAGAAAACATAAAGTTGAAAATTATTTTTTTGTAAATTCCCAATTTATGTTGGGCTAAGGTTGACATATAAACATCAGATTCATTTATATGATGACCCAAGTATGAATTGAAAATTCCTCAAAAAAAAAAAAAAGTATGAATTGAAACAATATCACAATATACATATATATAGCCCCTCCGCCAAAAAAAAAAAAAACACTCAACCAAAATAATTAGTACATTAACATCTCTCGATATAGAGAGCTATATGCAATAATATAATGTTAGTTAAGTAGAAAACAAATATTTTCAACTAGTTGTGGTGCCTAATTATACATATTTTAATTGAATCAGAGTATTGCTATCGAAATTTTAAAGTTCAAGTCAAATATAAGTGGGTCAAATAAATTGACAGTACTACTATATTTTTTAATTTTACCATGTAATATTTTGAAATATATATAATGATGTGGTTGATTGCAGCTGACATAAGAAATAATAAATTATTATTCTTTTTGAACGAAATATTGACAAAGTGAATTTTTCTTAGTACAAATCCTAAGAGCGGAAGGATGTAGATAGGAATCGAACTCAACATGTGCTTTGAGTTTTACAAACGCTTACCATTGGCTATTAAGATATTCCCGAATTTTTGGTTTGGAAATATACATTATAATGATTTTTTATAGTAAATACATAACTAATTAGTTTTTAATATTTTTCCTAAATCCTAATTTGTGTAACCTATTTGGATAATTTATTAATTATTAAATATTTTAATTACAATATCATCATATATAGAATATTAATATCTTTATGTAAATGAAAATAGTTGGCATCTATCTTAGCTGTATAATCAATATATTTTCCCATCAAATTTATTACGCGGCCCATCTCTCATTAAGATTTAAGATGTTTTCCCATGTGCCAATAATATTAAATGATATCAAACAAAAAGAATATTTCCTTGTAATTTAAGGAGGGATATTGTGCTACCAATATATTGTTATTATGTGAAAGATACAAATATATGATATGATATGTGACAAATGAATACATCAAAGTTTTCTTCTAACTTTTTCTTTTGAAAAAAAAAGGGATTTACTATTACATAATTACTCTGTTCTAAATTTATAAATATCATTTCCATCTTAAAGTGTTCCAAAATAACAAATTTATTTGTATTAATTTACAAAAATTACCCTTAGATTATGTTTAATTACTAAAAAAAATGGATTATCTTTCAAAAATCATAAATACCCTTTAAGGTTTGTGTCTATTTTACAAATATAACGTAAATAGGTGCAAATGTGCAATTAGTAAAATAGAAACACATTTGTGCTGTCAAAAAAAAAAGTAAAATAGAAAAATATTTGAAGAGGTATTTGTATAAAAAGTATTACATGTTACTAATTAAAGTATTAAATTTTTGCTCAAAAGTATTATTTGTCTTACAAGTATTATTTTTTCTTAAAAAGTATTATCGCACTATTTTTTTTGACAATTGACTTTTTGTAGACCAACGACTCTCTGTTGACCGCGGGTTTTCTATTGACTTGATCGACCCGACCTCACGCATGTACGGCCCAATGAGACGGTCCCTATATAAGCCTTTTTGTCTTTTATTATTATGATTTTTATTTTTATTAACAATTTTCTTAACTTTTGAAAGCAAACATCATAAGTTGCAAATTGTACTACATAACTTGATTGGTCACATCTAAAAAGAATTGCTACATGAGTCGACCCTCTTCTATTTTATAATTTTGTGATCATGTAATAAAAACATTACAATTAAATTAAAATATTCCTATTTTGAAAGATAAGATGATGACGTGGGCGCGTATTATATTGTTGACGGCCGAAATCAGCTAATGGCATAATTTATCTGATCTTGTCACATTTAATAATACGGACCATAACTTAATTATTATTATTTCCATGTGCCAACAATAACTTGAGAATTAAACAACATCAAGCAAGAAAACTATTCTTGTAATTTTGTGGAGTCAAAATGTTCGTGTCTATATGATGTGTCCAGTTATAATTTAAGCCAAATAATAATAATAATAATAATAATAATAATAATAATAATAATAATAATAATAATAATAATAATAATCAAGTCCGCTAGCTTAATTCGTCAAAAAAAAAAAATTAGGACTCGTTTATAAATGGGTATATGCCATACCCTGCCCATACAAGTGAATCAGTTCCCAATCCAAGCCCAATCGTTTCAGCCCCTATCCAGATCATATACATGTTGCATTTCTAAATAAATTTAGGACTCCTCCTCAAAAAAAAAAAAAAAAAAAAAAAAAAATTTAGGACTCGTTTGAGAAACTTAATTGACTAGGATTGTTTAGTCTAGGTTTATGAGATATTTGACCCCATGATACTAATCCTGACAGCTTTTTTTGTCTATCAATGTGCAGTTATATTATCGTATCAATTCTCCTGTGAACAATCATTGAATTTGTCACTCATTTGTGTAAGTAGTATTACGTTTCTAATTTTCATTTTGAGTAATTTGGTTATTCAGAAATTTATTCATTCGTCAATGCCAAACAAAAATATTGTTATCCTACTAAAGTAATTATACAACAAAATCATATTTCCCAAACATATTACTAAACTCAATTATATTATCAAATCCTAACTCATCCAAATTATTTTATAAATCCAATCAACAATTGCAAACAAATCAAACGAGTCCTCAGAGATCCTGATATCTCTCTAGTCCAGACAATCTCATTCCGGTCGAAAAACCATTTCATCCTTATTCCGATTTTCTGTCACAATATTGTATTGCATCTTTCCATATATGATACATGCGCATTTTAATTAAATGATTAATTTCAAGCATATGCATTTTAAAAAAGATCTTATGCACGCAGTAGTACAGTACTCATGTACTATATGCAATACAAATATTAAAATTATAATTAAAAAAATTCCAAACTGCATTTCAACTCTCTAATCAAATGTGGGTAATAATGTGACAATAATCCATTTGTAAAGCACCAGAAATCAAGACCACAATGGGAAAGGGAGGTAAGGTCATCATCATCATCAATCGCACCTTATCCCACTATATGGGGTCGGTGGTGTGTGAAGTTTATACTTTGTCAATTAATCTGTCTAAAATTAGTTAACACTACAAATTCACACAAAAAGCAAAGTGGCAAAGTTTTACGCGGATGCCTTTCCCGACGCAACCTTCATACGAAAGAGAAATGAGATGAAATTCCAAAACCATCAAAGATCATAGGTTTTCCACTGCATGGAAAGGGAGGTAAGGTAACACAACAATATCATTCATCTCAACAATCCCTTTTGGTTAATCAGCAATCCATAGTAGCAAAAACTAAGCATGTTTATGAACAATACTACCAAAAAATATAAACAGGAGTTTTAACACCAAGCATAGCAAGAATATTGTTTAAAACTTATGTTCCCTGGAAATTGGTTTAGCAATCAATCTTGAGAAAAAGTCAATTATCTTCCCTTGGAGTGCCATCATCTTCTGTCTTCTTGTTAAGCTGCTGAGATTTGTTCACCATATTGGCCATGTTTGGAGTCACATAGCCATCAAAACTAGCACCACCCGCATTAGAAGGCCCTCCGCTGCCAAAACCAGAGCTTTGAAACGCAGTGCCTCGAGTCGTGGCCCTCTGATAACCATGCGAACTCATATTCGAGAGAGCATAGGCCCGGCCCGCCCGTTCATACATCTGCCGACTCCCCATTCTTTGTTCAGTTTCTCTCATCTCGGTTTCGAGCCACATGGAGAGACTATCGCCCGCTTGTCCAGATGCCGAAGCTAGAAGAGACGATCTCCTGTTCGACAGAATCGCACGCGCGCCTCTTAGATCGCCCGTTTCCGCCATTCGTTGAGCCTCCGCAATCCCTTCTGCGGCATTGAGTCGATTTCTCTGCCTATCGACTTCCAAGTTTACTATCATATCTGGAGGTGATAAAGAATCCGGACGTCGTATCTCCACGAGGTCGCCTTCCACCCGTACCATCTCGTTCGAAATGACGTCTCTGTAAGAACACGTAATGTCCAAAAGTGATGTCTTTCGCTCGTTTTCCTCACCTTCGGCATTCGTAAGTGCAGGGACTGATATATTGATCAAGAATTCTTTTTCCTCGTCCGCGTAAAGATCACCGACCGTAACTGTACCTCGAGATCCTTGATCGGATATTTCACTAGCATATCGTCCCGAAGGGATCGATTTAATGTCTACACCATGCGATGCTGACCTCACCATTAGACAAAGCTCTTGAATTACAATGCTCAGGAGACCACCGATACAGCTTGCGAATGCATCTTGCACCATTTCGTAAGCCTCGATAAAGGAAAAAGTACCACCCGATGAATCCGAAATGGCGTGCATTGCAAGAGGATCGTGGTCAGAACCAAAACCGAATGCATGGACCGGAAATGTTTGTTGGTTTTCCGTTCCTCGATTGTCGGTACGTATAGAAGAAGGTAATAGATGTAGAAACTGTGGAGGCTGTCTCGTATTCGAGAAACTTTGAGACCGGGAGCTATGGTTACAAGTGTCTCGTCCATCAGACAAAAACACGATACTTGCAACTGGATTTTGAAAACGCCGTTCTTCAAGAACCTGAACTCCCTTCGTCAAACCTTCGACGATGTTGGTGGTCCCATTTGCTAAAAGGGAATTGACGGCCCGTTTAGCATCAACACGGCCATGATCTGTCATTCTGCGTAAAGGGAAAATTCTCCGAGCGCGACTTGAGAAAGAAACTATAGAAAGTCGGTCGGAAGGGCCCAAGTTATCTACAACGAAGCTAACCGCACGCTTCAAGAGAGCCAACTTTGATCCGTGCATGCTGCCACTAACGTCTAGCACCGTTACAAGGTCGATTGGAGCACGTTGGATATGACGTGCATCGTCCAATAGGGGTGGGGCCCTCAGTCCGACGAGAACAGAAAAATTAACCATGGATTCTGAAGCAGCAACGGCCTGGCGCTCTGGAACGGCATTGATAGTGACATTCTGTAAGCTGGCATTGGGAGTTGGATCAGCTGTCACAGCAGGCAACGGCTCGTCGTCGGAAAATTGAAGGGGTTCTCGCCTAACTGCAGGGGAAGGCACTGGAGGTGGTGGTGTAACTTGAGAAACGACATTAAGGTTAGGGTTGATGTTTGGCATAAGGAAAGGAGATCGTTCCATTTGGCGCGGCAAATGGGGCAAAGATAATTGCCATGCGAAACACTTTTGCCGATGCAGCCGAAGTGGAAGGAGTGGGAGCACTCGGCTGTAAAGATGGCCTGCCCTTGCCCTGTTTCCACATTTGCTAAGCAAATCGAACACGTTTTCTGGAAACCACAAAAATTCATATAATAAGTATTTAACTAAAATGTCATGGCACAATCTTTGCACTTTTATCTAACAGTATGTACGATAGAACAATAATCGAATGGAGGAAGACAGCGAAAAATCAAACTCTTCTGCACAAAGAACACGATAAAGCACCAGAAAGTTATTAATTTAATGAGAAAACAAGAGGAATTAAATTAACATATTGCTAAATACGTAAATATCACGAAATGGTGATGATTCATTGTTCAAAAGCAGTAAGGCAACTATAGACCTGAAGCAGATGCAAGAAGAAGTTGATAATAGTTTAATTTAGTTTTAGGGATTATTCAAAACTACCCTTAAGGTATGACCTATTTAAAAGAAAAACAGCTGACTTTGAGAATTACAAAAACTTACATTTGTGTTACATTTTTCACCTGCCGTTAGGGAGCCAACGGAGACGCTCATCAAATATTTTTATAATTACATCCCCAACTTTCCTAAATATTACAAATAAACCCAACTTTTTGTCTTGCATTATTACAATTGCATCCTCGATTTTTTGCAATATTACAAATAGTCAGACGAAATATTGTGGCTATTTGTACTAGTAGAAATATTGAGGGGTGTAGTTATAAAATATTTGATGACGCCAACAAACTGTAGAGGCAAAAATGATAAGACGGATGTAAACCTCAATGGTGGTTTTCGTAATTTTTACGAACAAATTCGGATTGTCAATTAAATTTATTGAGAATGGAGAAATCAAGAAACCTAGTCTTATTGAAAATTCAGGAAGTTCAAAAACTGGAGAGTTCATATAATTTCAGAAGACATCCATAAAACTTAGACCATCCAATCTGACAATGTATCCAAAAAAAAAAAACACAGATCAAATTAGTCCAAAGCAAAATCAAATGCTATTTTTATTTTCTTTTAACCAAAATGAAATATATTGGTAAAATTCAACCCGTTGTTAGTATTCTAAATCATCAACGGCCAATCTGAAGAACACAAAAATTGGATCATACTCTATATTGCTTCGAGAAACAAAAGTCTTAAACAGTCAACCATGGCCCTCTGACATAGTCTCTTCTTGTTAACACTCAGATTATGAAATTTAAAAGCTACATTACTCAAATTCTGAGAGACCTTTAAAAACACCGCCACAAAACATCAAATTCAATAGTGATCCAACCAGAAAAAAATAATAATAATAAGTCAACCATATATTATTTCAGAACAATGACATTTTCAATAATTGAACTCTCAATTGTGAGATTGAAAATCTTCAGATATTTCAATCTGATAAAAACATAAATTTGGTATGAGATTGAGAAAAAGAGAATGATCCAAATTATCCAATCATCAAAAAAACCACAAATACATAGTAATTGGTAACCGATTTAACAACTCTTCTTGAAAATAAAAATCATATAGCAACAAAATCAGAATAACCCAATTCTTGCAAACAAACAACAGACTCGCACACACGTAGAAGTAGAACAATGAATCGTAACATCAAGAATGCCAATGATCATCACACCCACAAATTAGAAAGAAAAAAAAAGAAATAAAAATCAAAACAAGAAAAGTCCCAAAAGAACAATTTTTCTTTTTTTTTTGGAAAAAAAAAAGAACCTTACATTTTCAGAAGAACTCATGGTTTTTCTTCTTCTGTATCTCTGATGGTCTTCTTGGGGGTGGGTTTCTTGAGTTTATGGGTTTTACCACTTCATAAGAATGACGTCCAGGTGTGAAGTGGCATTATACACATATATATAGAGAGGGGGCCCATTTCTTGGGCTGCATGGTACACGTGTTGCCTTCACGTTTAAGGCATTGAGAAATTGCCTAGAAATATTTTCGAAATTGGGCTGGCTTTTGGAAGACGCGTCCAAGGGGTTTATACCTGATCTTTACTAATTTAGAAATGGATTTCAATGTAAAATGAAAAATATTAATTTTTTAGGTATTTATAGTTGGTTTAGTTGGATAGATTTTCTATTTTACAAATTGGGGTTTCATCTCCAATTCTTAGAAATTTGTCGATGGATCGGGTCGGACTAGGCAGCCAGCCGAGCTTATCGGGCTTTTGAAAGGAAAAAAACTAGTCGGACGATTTTGTTTGGACCGCAAAATTGTTTGGCCCAACCCACCATTTGTGCATTTTGTACACAAAAACTATCGAATCGGCCTAAAAGTCGGACTAAGAAAAACATGGCCCCAACCCAAACCTCGGGTCGGACTGTATTTTGTGAGCTCGACCTATTCTATTGTACAGATAATGGTCACGTGTATTACTTTTAATGATTATCATTCAGTATTTTTTTTTTTAGTGAAAATGAGACCTTCTATAAAGCAATGTTTTAGAGTTACCCCTCACTCGACCTTCTCGGACAAAAGAAAAGTCCCCTTCTAGCCAGAAATTCTATAAGAACACATTACTGTTTTGATCATTTCATGCAATTACATGCTCAATTACACATTAGTTTGTTTGTTAAGCTTATTAAGTAATAGTTTGTTCGGGCTAAAATTATGACTAAAGTATTCTTAGTTTCCTATTTTGATACTTTTTTAATAGCAAAGTTACTTACTATTTGAGATATTTCTCAAAATAAAAAAATAAACCCTTTTTGAATGATTCAGCCTAGATATTATTTAAGGAATTTGGAAGTTATTTGACGAGGTTATAATGGGAAAAAAGTATATTTTGGGAAGAATTTGGAATGCAAGTAATATCTAGTTTGTATTTTTTTTTTGTAGAAAGGTTTATTTTATGTCATTTCTTATAAAATTTTATCGGTTAATAATGTCACAGATAAACAAATTTAGCATTATATATTGTATCTTTGAATGTAAATTTATATATAAAAATTATATTAATTAATAAAAGATAAGAATGTTTATTTATTATTAGAAGAATAATATATTATATTGAAATATGTATAAAAACACTTATAATTCACAAACTGTTCGAAACATTGACAGAAACAGAAAACAGAAACATTGACAGAAACAGAAAACTAACACAATAGTACAGAAATAGCAAAGTGGCTATTACAGAAACAACTGTGCACATAACATCAAACCTCAAAAGTATACATAAGAACCAAAAAAAGAATAGATGGAAAACACAAATCTCACACATCCCAAATCTCCCGCGTCCCACCGCACTTCAATACACATGACATTCACCTGATATATTAAAACATCGTATGAACCACCGTAAAAGGAAAAAAAAAAAACAAGAAATCCCATTTAAAAACACTCCATATCAAATCAAACAAGAAACTTTATTCTTTCTTCGGATTGTTGTCTCCTGTCTTGTTAAGTTGCTGAGACTTGCAAACCATATTAGCCATATTAGGAGTCACAAATGCACCAAAAGAAGCAAAAGGTGTAGAAGCAGCAGCAGAAGGCCTTGCCAACCAAAGCTAAAGCTTTCGACTGGGGCTGCACCGCCACTGCATTGCCTTTAGTCGTCGCCCTTTGTAGAGCATGTGAGCTCATTCCCGACAGGGCATAAGCTCGCCCGGCCTGTTGATAAATCTGCTCACTTCCCATTCTCTTTTCAGTTTCTTTCATATCATTTTCGAGCCACATAGAAAGACCATCTCCAGCTTGAGCAGATGCCGTCGTCACAAGATAACTTCTCCTCTTCGCCAGCAGACTTCTTGCCCCGATAAATTACCCTTTTCCGCCATCTGTTGAGCCTCCGCAATACTTTCTGCCGCATAAAGACGATTCCTTTGCCGATCAACTTCCAAATTTACGATCGTATCGTGAGGGGACACGTTTTCCGGGCGTTTTATCTCGACAAGGTCACATTCTATTTGTACAACCTCTTTTGAGACAACATCTTTGTAGGAACACATGATGTCCAAAAGTGATGTCTTTCTCTCACTTTCGTCGCCTTTTTTGTTTAAAATTACCGGGACGGATAAATTTATCAGAAATTCTTTTTCCTCATCTGCATAGAGGTCACCAACACTGATTAGGCCTAGTGATCCTTGGTTTGAGACTTCACTTGCATATCTTCCTGAGGCGATCGATTTAATTTCGACCCGTTCGATGCTGACCTAATCGTTACACGAAGCTCCTGAGTTACCACACTTAAAAGACCACCAATGCAGCTTGCAAATGCATCTTGAACCATTTCATAAGACTCGATGAAGGAAAAAGTACCCCGATGCATCAGAAATCGCGTGCATTGTAGTCGGATCATGGTCCTAACCAAAACCGAAAGAATGGACCGGAATGGTACGTAATAGTCCCGTTTTCTTGTCCTCTATTTCTCGGAAAAATAGCATCAGGCAATAGGTGTAGATATTCCGGGCGTCTTGAAGTCGGAAACTTCTGAAACAGATCTGAGTTAGAATTTTCCGTGTCATTTCCATCAGACAAGAATATAATGCTAGTAACTGGATTTTTATGACGCCTTTCTTCAAGAACTCGAACGCCCTTTTTCAGCCCTTCGACGATATTCGTTCCACCGCTAGCTATAAGCGAATCAACGGCACGTTTGGCGTCCACACGGCCGTTCTCCGTCATTCTGCGTAAAGGTAACATTCTAGTAGCTTGATGAGCGAAAGACACTATCGAAAGACGATCCGACGGGCCCAAGTTATCGATGACGAAATGAACGGCGCGTTTTAGGAGATCCAATTTCGATCCCCACATGCTGCCACTAACATCAAGAACCGTAACAAGGTCGATAGGCGCACGCTGAGAGCAACGCGCGTTATCCGATACCGATGGCGCTTTTAGCCCAACGAGAACTGTGAATTGAGATACGGATTCTGAATAAGCAACAGCAGGCCATTCCGGGACGGCCTTGATCGACACTTTCTGTAAGCCGGAAAGTGAATCCGACGGCGCGGGATTAACATCCGGCACAGGCTCATCATCGGAGAACTGAGAGGGCTCTGGCTCAAATACAGGGGATTGTGTGAACATAGGAAATTGAGGTGTGGTAAAATGAGGAGAGAACTGAAAAGGGGGATTGTAAAATGGAGGATTAAATGTGTTACTATGATTGATAATAGTGTTGGAGATAGGCATAGTGAAAGGGAGATTATTCCATTTGGATTGGCAAAGAGGACAAAGGTGATTGCCACTAGCAATATTGTTGCTAATGCAACTGAAGTGGAATGTGTGGGAACACTCAGCTGTGAAGATGGCTTGGCCTCGTCGTGTTGCTAAACTTCCCAAGCAAACACCACATGTTTTCTGCAACCAACAATACAGATTTCATTAGTATATATAATGTTGTGATTTATTAACATCTATGGCAAAGGTAATCAATTTGGTTTAACAGTATTTTAAGATTAACCAATCATAATAGGGATAATTACAAAAACTACCCTTGATGTTTAGTCTAGTTACGAAAACCTCCGGTTATCTTTCAAAGTTACAAATATCCCTTGAGTTCGTATTTACCTAACAAATCATATACAACCTCTAGATACCTCTTTAGGGTGCAAGTTTATAAGCTAAAAACAAATATCAGGAGATATTTGTAATTTTAAATGATAATTGGTTTTTTTTTTGTAATTAGACTAAATCTCAGAGGCAGTCTTTATAATACACCCATAATATAATGCAGGGATTGAAGGAAATTATCAAACATATATTGTTATGCCTAAGATTATGATAATGTAATTTAACAACAAACACACACACACACACATATATATATAAGGGATAATTACAAAAACACCCCTAAGGTTAGGGCTAATTACAAAAAAATCCAGAATTCTTTGAAAATTACAAAAAAAAAACCTTGAGGTTTGATCCAGTCTTACATTTTTCTAGGTAATTTTCGAAAACATTTCAAAAAAACCCTGACATTTACAAAAATATTACAGTTCTGCGCTTAAATTTAAGACAAAATAAAACCAGAAGGGGTTTTTTGTAATTTTGAAACATGTCTGGGTTTTTTCTGTAATTAACCGAAACCTAAGGGGTGTTTTTGTAATTATCCCTATATATAATTGAGAAGGAAAAGAAACTAATAAATTACATTGATATAATCTTGTAAATACCAAAGATAATCAATTTCACTTGCAGCATTCTAAGATTGAAGACCAATATAATGCAGAGATTGAAGAAAACTAAATCAAACACAGAACTTGTTCTGCACAAGACTATGATCATTTAATGCAAGTAAACACACACACACACACACACACAAACAAATAAGAAAAAGAAAATGCAGAGGAAGTTTACAATTTCAGCTGGAGAACTCATGGATTTCTTCTTGTTTACAACTTGTTGATCGTTCTTTTCTTGACTTTACTCCTTCAGAGTGGAAGTTCTATTGCTGACTGCTATGAAGTTGAATAGATGCATACACATATATATAGATATAGAAATGGGTCAGATCCCATTGCTTAGCCTGCAAGCTCACCGCGTTTCATAATTCATAATTTAGATTAATTAAATTGGTTTTTTCATCTGACGTGTTGCGTTCACAGAACGCTTTTAGTAGCGTTTACTTTTGCATAACAGTTGTTGACTAACTATTTGAAGTAGTCAGTCAGTCGTCTGTGCTCAGTTAGTCGCTCTAAGAAATTACAAGTTAATATAAATTACTCAATAAAATCGACTCCAGTCACTCCACATTGTTTACAAATCTTGGGTCGTCTTCTAGAGTGGTGGCAATCGGGTCATCAGTCGGGTTCACGCGTCTTGGTTTTCGGTTGATTTCGGGTTATCTTAAAATAACTACGTTTTAAACAAATTGGTAATATCGTGTCGATTTGATCGGGTTTGATTTTCTCGTGTTCATGTTTTGGATTTCTCGCAAGATAACTTTGGGTCAAGTCGTATTAGGGATTGCCACACCTAGTCTTCCTTCGTCTTGGAATACTTGAATCTACAAATTTATAAGCTACAAACAAATGTTATGGGACATTAGTAATTTTAAAAAGATAATTGGGACTTCTTTTATAATTAAGCTAAATTTCAAGGATAGTTTTTGTAATTAACCTTGTTTTTATTTTTATGCATCGTTGCAAGATATTCATTAGGAAACTCGAAAGAAGGCTGAAATCAAAAGGGCCTGTTTGGCTGTTTGCGAACATGGATTCGGGCTATAGTACAATTTTCTTCATCTGTGATCGAAGGGCCTGGTTGGGTGTTTGAAACATGGATCGGGCTGGATAACAAATATAGTCCAGACCAATCCCAGTTTTCGGAGTATGGATTAGGACCCATGAGTGGATGAGTAGCCGTTGTATTCTTGCTCGTCTTCATGTGTGATCAAAACTGTATTACACTTTGAAAATCAATTGCTCTTACACATGAATTACACTTCAAAAATTATTGCCCACGAAAATTGAGCAGTAGTATCTTTACAAAGTCTTGACAAAAATCTGTTATCTATCTATGGAATTTAACATCTCTTGTGTATTGTATTCTAGAAGATAAATAGTTTTTAAATCTTTGTTTAAATGAAAACCATATGGCATGGGCTCAGAAACAGGCATGCTTACATAGCTTCTTCAACCACAGCGTTGCGCTTTGGTCGTCCACACCTCTTTACATCTTTACCCTGTAGTAGTTCCAAAGCTTTCTCCATAGTTATTTCTTCGGGTTTCATATTCTGCGTACGTCGTCATGTTCAAAACAAGGTGAGATAAGAGATCGACATTTTTAAAACCATTAAGCCAAGTCTTACGTATAAAGAATCGAGTATTTGAGTTGTAAAAGTAAATAATCTATAGGGATAATTACAAAAATTACTCCTGAGGTTTAGCCTAATTCTGTTATCTTTCAAAATTACAAATACCCCATAAGGTATTACAAGCGGCCCCACATTGAGGCTTGTATTTGCTTGACGAATACCTCCTCTTGAGGGTGCAATTTGTAAAACAAAAACAATTATCAAGAGTGTATTTGTAATTTTGAAAGATAATTGAATTTTTCGTAATTAGACCGAATATCAAAGGTATAATTACAAAACATCCCTGAGGTTAGGGCTAATTACAAAAATACCCAAAGATGTTTCCAAAAAAAAATATCATGTTAGATTATGTCTTCAATTTAAGGGAGTAACTGTAATATTTTTATAAATGTTAGGAAGGGTTTTTTAAATGTTTTTTGCATATGAACTATGAAAGGGGAAAATGTAAGACGGAATCAAACGTCAAGGGGTTTTTCGCAATAACCTCTGGATTTTTTTGTAACTAGCCCGGTGTTGAGCTTTGTCAACCATGATGAGATTAGTTTCGGGAAAGAAGGCAGAGCAGCACTAGCGGAAGGGAAATGACAGCTGAGAGACCTCAGGTTTTTTTTTTTGGGGGGGTGGGGAGGGGTGGGGGGTAATTACCCCTTATGCCTAAACTATACTGTCAAAACACATTACCAAGAATACATGTAATAAAACACAATCGACTTTACCTTGGGTACAGGGGCAATTGTGCGCCTGTGTCTAATGGAAAATCCAACTTTCGCAAGCTTCAAAATTACGGGTTGGCCATCATCTGGGTGGTTTCCCTGAAATAAAAACCCATTACGATCAGTCGGATGACAATGGGAGCAAATAAAGGAAAAGAACACATTGTATTGGAAACATACCAAGGTCACTGGATACTGTAGTAAGTCGAGGGCATCTTCCAGTGTGATGGAGTTTACATCCTTTATCTAGAATAGGAGAGAACAGGTATATGAGATTAGTGAATCGAGAAATGAGAATATCACAAGCAGCATAATTAAGTTGTACTGCCTAGGAAGTAGGAAGAACGGATACATGCAAGGGATATAGGTAATGAGAGATGCATATCAGAATTTTGAATTTAGAATGTGAGGTACACAAGGCATAATGGTAATTACAAAACGTACCTTTGAGGTTTCGTCTAATTATACCATCTTGATATTTAATTTTGTTTTACAAATTGCACCCCCAGTAGGGGGTATTTGAAAGATAACTGGGCCTTTTTGTAATTAGACCAAACCTCAAGGGTAGTTTTTGTAATTAGGACACAACGGAAGATTTATGACCATTAAGATAATCAATATAGCCTTTTGTTTCCCTTGGGATCTAAATATACCACAAATATGATTCTGGTAACGAAATATTCAGATATCGAAAAACTAAAAACACGCGCGCCCCAGAAAACAATTCTTGAACTTCAGCCACTAAAATATACATACTCGAGATGCAGAGGCTCGCTTAGGCAAATGCCCCTTTCTGTCTTCACCAAGCTGCACATAGTATCCATATGGGCCACTCTTTAAAAGAACCTACAAAGGTGGCAAACAGCAAAATGAATATTAATGCAAATAAAACCGACAGCATCAACTTTGATTAGTAGACAAACAACAATAAATTTACTGTCAGATGAAAACCTTCTCATTGGATCCTGGATTTAGACCAAGCAACTTTGGTTCCTGCACATTGTTCTTTTGGTGTTCAGGAGTGACGCGTCTTCATCATCTTCGCCGTAGAGTGTTTTAGCAATATACCTGCAGATTGCCAAGAAATGTTACAATTACACCCAAAATAAGTCTACAGAGGCATTAAAATTTAAAAATGAACCTCCGCCAGGTTTGAGTTTATACTCACTTGCACTTTGGGTGTTGATCACACCCAATAAAGTATCCCGCACCAAACCTGCTTACTTTGAATACCAATGTTCCTTCCACACAACTTGGGCAAGTTTTATTTCCATCAGGAAGAGAAGAAAATAAGAAATTGCTAAATGTTTTCTCCAACATCTTCTCCACCTGATGGATATGAACATTGCCAGCATTCTCGCAATACTTGCTAAATCTAGTCCAATAATCTCTCAGAAGGCCTTTCCATTCAGTTGATCCAGCAGAAACATTATCCAGTTCGGTCTCCATATCAGCAGTGAAACTATAATCCGTCACCTCAGAAAAATAATGTGAGAGGAATGCTGACACCATCCGGCCACGAAATTCTGGACATAATGCCCTGTTTTTCATTGTTATGTAATTTCTATCTTTTAGCACCTTGATAGTGGTAGCATATGTAGAAGGTCTTCCTATACCAAGTTCCTCCAGTTTTTTAACTAACGACCCCTCAGAGTAGCGGGGTGGAGGCTGTGTATGGTGTTGATCAAGTTCTACTTTAGTCAAGCACAGTGGCTGTCCAGATTTTAAACTACTCAAAATTTCAAATACGTCACTGCGATGGTGTTTGTCATCATCATCATTTCTGATTTTGACGGCTTCAATATCCTCATAAACAGCCTGAAAGCCTAGAAATTCCATCCTCGAGCACGAAGAGCGAAAAATAATGGACTGATTAGCGTTCCCGATATCACACTGTATCTGCTCAGTGACGGCAGGTTCCATTTGGCATGCCATTGTACGAGACCATATAAGAGTATATAACTTCAGAGAGTCTTCATCGAGCACCCCAACCAGCTTTGACGGTAGTTTTCGGATATCAGTGGGTCTGATGGCTTCGTGAGCCTCCTGAGCATTTTTCACCTTTTTAAAATACTTGCGTGTAACCTTTGCAGCAAAATTCACTCCATACTTCTCTGTGACAAAAGATTGGATATCCTTTGCAGCTTCATCTGATAAGTGTAATCCATCAGTTCTCATGTAAGTTATTAGTCCTGTAGATTTACCATCCGATAATTGGACTCCCTCGTACAGTTTCTGTGCAACCTTCATTGTATATGATGCTGCAAAGTTCAATTTGTTTGCAGCATCTTGCTGAAGTGTTGATGTAATATATGGCGCCGGTGGATTTCGCCAATTTTGTTGGTTTTAGAGCCAATAAGTTCAAAACTGGACAGATTAATCTTTTCTTCAATAGCTTTTGCCTCCACGCTAGAGCTAATTGACAACTGATTCAGCCTTTTGGAATCAAAATGGGTCAAATGTGATGAGAGAGAAATCTCGTTGGCTGAATTTCGATCTTTCTTCTGGAACTGAACGTCAACGGTCCAGTACTCCTGGGCTTTGAATTCATCGATTTCTTTCTCCCTATCGCATATAAGAGCTAAAGCAGCAGATTGGACACGCCCAGCAGACTGGCAACCAGGTAATTTCCTCCACAACAAAGGAGAAACATTGAACCCAATCAAGTAATCAAGAGCACGCCGTGCAAGATAAGCATGCACCAAGTCAGCGTCGATCTCCGTGGTGCCTGGAGGGCACTTTTAATGGATGATTCAGTTATTTCGTTAAAGACAACTCTTGCAACAGTAACATCTTCACGCAAAGAATCCTGTTGCTGCAACATCTCAACGATATGCCAAGCAATAGCCTCTCCTTCACGATCAGGGTCTGAGGCAAGAATAAGATTTTCTGCTCTGGAACAAGGGAGAAGAGATGAGACAATATACAAGCAAATTTACATATAAATTTAAGAAGAGAGCAGGAAAAAGAAGAAGAAAAACATAAAAGGAAAAATAAAGAACGGAAAGCAAACTGCATGTACAGAAAACTTAAGTTGAAACCCTCCCACCAAAATTCAGAAGCAGGCCCAAGACTCAAAACAAAAAGTACAGAAAAAAGCAATAGATGGATTCAGCAGAAAGTGGGGACAATAGCTATACAACCAGAAGCGGAAATGCTACATACCCACTCAATGCAACCTTAATACTCTTAAGATGAGACCAGGCAGCAGATGGGACTTCCCACACCATACTAAAGTCATCATCAGGTCGCACAGATCCCGATCTAGCAGCCAAATCCCTGACATGGCCATAACTGGGTAGGACCTCATACATTTCACCAAGGTAACCTTGAATGACTTTTGCCTTAGTGGCAGACTCAACCACTACGACAGATTTAGTAATAGGTGGATATAACTGGCGCCATGCCTTTTGACCTCCGGGCTTAGTTTTACTGTTCAGGCATGAATTTTGGCCCACTGATACCTTGTCATCTGACTGTCCTGTAGGTTCTTTGCTAGATTTCATAAGAGAACTCAGAAGAGAACTAGCTTTAGTATTAGATTTTCCCTTTTTAGTTGAACTTCCCGTTGCCTTCTTCGGGATGTTCTTTGTTGTAATATTGCTATCAACCACTTCCGTTGGAGTACTTGACATCAAATTAATCTGTACATATGCAGAGTCAGCCAAAATAATAGTACGGTGAATAGCTAAAACCCAATTAGCCTAGAAGAAAGACTTCTAACCTCTGACGAAATAGGAGATTGTTTGCTTTTGTTATTCTTAATCTGTTTTGCTTGAGAAATTTTTCCAGAGCTATTAGGCATGTCTCCTGCGTCAATAGGAGCACTCACACTAGATGACTGATTTTGTTTTTTTGCTTTTAGACTGTTGCTTCACTTTCTCTTTGCCTTTAGGTGTTTGTCTGCTGTTGTTGACAGAGGAGTTCACATTATCCTTAACAATTTGGCCATTTAGAGAAACATCTTCCAGAGCAGCGGCCTTGCCTTCAGCACTGCTGCTTGTCAATTCCTCCGTTGATTTTGCATTTCCTTTGCGAGCGGCAAAAACCTGCTGCCCCTTTCGATTTTTGCTAAACTGTTTGAATAAATCGATCCTCTCACTACCGCCACCTTCCGTCACAACAACACGATTTCGGGTACCCGCCCTTGGGATCTGGGAAAATGACCTGCTGATACTACCATAATAAGTTGAGCGGAGTCCACTAAGTAATCCGTAAAATGAAACATTCACGGGCATTCTGGAGTTGGAAAGCTCACATCCAAAAGGTGACCTGACTCTGAAGGCAGAATAAGAGTAAGGTGCATCAGCATGACTCCTTAGTGGATGAATCTTCCTCTCAAACTTGATTCTGAGAGCACATGGTATCCTGACTCTCGGAGGATAATGTTCCAAATACTCGGCATTTGCAGATGAACACTTTAAACAGTTCCGAGGATAACTTTTAAATGCCCGGTTCTGCAACTGAAAAGATCAAAATGAAATTACTACGAAAAAAACATATAGAACAACAATACTGCACAGACCATAAGAACCCTTCACAAACACTTTATATAACATAAGGAAAAGAAAAGTTTCCACTACCAAGTCAGTATTAAATGGTTAAAATTATCAATACAAACTAAGAGTATTATATCGAAGATCTCAAACAGAACACCAATCCCTGTTTGTGTATCTCCTCGGTGAAACATACTTACATGGTGCTGTCTAATAATAAAACTTAAGTTCTCTTGAAATCTTTTTCAAGACACCACTAGAGAGTAGAGACTCATAGTGTTCAGCTCATAGATAAAATTTGAACAAAGTGCATAGGGAAAAATCTCTGATCACATATGATTTTTCAACCATATCGAATGAAAAGGCCCTCATTTTCGTTAAATGTTTTTGTTCTATATTTTATCATTTCAAAAAAAATTAAACAATGGAGTAAGGAAAATTATGGCGTGCCGAACATTTTTACTGAACGAACGCCCTACTAAGAGGTCCCTTCACATTTCTCATAATGAAATGATTCTGTTCATCAATAAATTTGACTCTGACCTGATTGACTTGGCCACGGACCACGTCATGCCGATAACCTTCCCTACTACTGCATGCTTGATTTGTAAATCCATTCGGTAAAGGAAAAAATCTCAGGAGATGAGCGGCACGTTCCCACTAGTGACAAGAGGTGGAAGTAAGTCAAGCTGACTTCCTAAAAATATTAAGCAAAATATATCAAGAAAGCAGATTGAAGTTGCTCAGAGTTAGCTAATGATCACAGTTATTCGCAAACAGTGTTTTCAACAACAAAAAATAAATAAATCAACATATACCCAATCTAAAGATAATCGAAGAGGGGTTGACACACTCTGTCACTACTCTCATCTCCCAATTCCTCTCCGTTGTCACATTTTCACCTCTTTCTCTCCATATACTTTTTTGTTTCAAGGAACATCTGTTACTCAAATTTTCTCCACTGTTTCTCTCTCATGCCATCTTCATCGTTCTCGCTCCAATTTCCTTTTCATTGTCTCACTCCCATTTTATCTAACTTCCAAAATGTCATTCATTCAGTCCAAGATATTCAATCAATGAATGGCACAACTTTAAAATCATAATACTATTACACTAACTATAACTATTATAAGAATTTGCAAACAAGAGTGTCCCAAAATTAACCAAAATCAGATCACAATTACACTAACCAAAATTCTTCAAAAATTAGTACACCTTGATTCAAGCCTCCAATAACAACCTCCACGGTTGAAGAAGCAAACTCCCAAGCTAATTTCAAGATTACACCAATCTTTGGCCTCCAATCATAGCTCCAACACTCACGGTTTTCTTGTTAGTAATCTTACATCAATTACTAACCATCCAGCTCAGAAAAACATAATTTTCAGACTTTATAGTCGAACAAGAAGAAGGATAATTTCAAAAGTTTAAAAGTTCAATTGAATAAACCTTAATTGATGCCCATTTGAAACTTTAGAGTACAGTCTCATAATCTACAAACCCTACTCGCAAAAGATAGGAACTTTGACGAGATAGCAACACAAACACAAACGAATGCAGTGAAGCCATTAACTGAAATAAATCAGCTGAGTTATATATATCCAATCAGCAAAGTACAACGCGTACACGCATAAATGAAACGACATTATACACAAATTACCAAATGGAGATATTCAAAGCGAGCCTGAAAATTTGAGAGGCGATGAAGTGAAGGCAGAGAGGGATAAACCCTAGCCAGACTAGTCACTTGCCTGTACTTACGGAACATAAACCCTATAATTGAATAATATTATCTTTCTTTTATGTTTGTTTATAATATTCATTTTGAAATATAATATATGACAGCTAATAGTTTAAATTATTACTTCAAATAAAACTAATACAAAACAAAACGTTTATTTTGGGTTGTATAAAAATTAGGGTAAAATTCACTTTAACCATGTACTATTGGTTTTGTATCAAATACTTCATCTACTCAAATACTTCATCTACTATTTTGTTGTTGCGGATGCCAGTAGCAATATAGTTGGGGTAGTCTTTGCTTTAGCGATTTTAGAGAGTTATGTAGTTTAGCGGTGAAAAACAAAATCATCGGTGGTGTCATGCTACTATTACATGTAAATTGAAATTTAGCATCGTATGTCTTTACATTTGCACATCACATAAATAAATGTATATACTCTTTGGCAAATTGTTTACCTATTATGTTATATTTGGGCTTGGGCTAGGATTATTGTGATTGTTCCTCATACCATACGTTCTCGAGTTCCCACAGATCGATTGTATGTGGGCGAGGCGATGTAGATGAGCTATTTTTTCCATCGTAAATGCGTCTTAGGTATTGCACTACTAACATTGCATATATTCAACATTAAACTTCTTACAACATATATGTAATTAATATGTACTATTTTCACATTTAGGTGGATACAAAAGATTGCGATTACACACACACGCTAGTCATTCTCAGACGTATCATCGTGAGACTTGCTCACAAAACTTACAAATAGACACGTAAGGATTTATATGCATACTACGTAATTTTAACTACATATTCAAATTTATTAATAATAATTGAATGTATCTCAGTGGATTTGGGAGCCATATGACATCGAGTTAGCAAATATAATGGCGTTGGGACCACGATGTATTTCAGAGTTGTTGAGGTCTCAGTGTCCATTAATAAATCATGTTATCGTCGAGTTTCACCATCCAGAGTGAGTGTTGAGGTAGTTTTAGACAGCATATTCCTGAACAATCACACACATCACTCTATGATTTTACTCGCAAAAGGCGATTCAGAAGGAATTGGCCACAGGTTCATGCTAATTAGGTTCATTATTGGGCGATGTCATACCGGTTCATTGTTGGAGGTGACGCGATAGGTCATGGTAGTAGCACAATTCGTGGATATCAGACATGGACAGTCGTATTACACGACGATTAATAAGTCCACATAACATGCACATGACAGTACAGTATCAGTCAGACGACACTGCAACTCAGAATGCCATGATAATTTACCTATAAAGTTAATATTATGCACATTTAAATTATATCATTATGTATATATTTATGATATTTGTGTGTTACATACTACTTTACTCGATCTGATGTAGATTAGTGTTCGGGATGTCAGTGCTTCCGACCCTTAGTCTGTTGATCACCTGAGAGTATGAGACGTGACTTTATTGAGGAGATGACTAGTGTGCGGCGTCTCATTGGGATGCCTCCACCAGAGCCGTTTCCAGAGACAGTTGATCCGTCATAGGAACATGATCGGGCACACATCACACGGACGACCACTACTGCGCCACAAACACTTCACACACATGCGGCAAATCCATCTGCATATGCGGCAAGTCCATGTGGATATGCGGTAGGTCCCTCCACTTCGCATCATACACCATATATGCCACAACCTGTGGATTATGTTCAGTTCATAACACCCCAGTTCACATCATTTACTGATCTGCTCAACATGGATGTGGGAATGACAGTCCATCTGCATATGCACGTCCATGTTTTCAGCATTCGCCTGTATCATTTCCCAGTGGATTTCGGGGAGTTATATGGATATGGATCGAACCCGTCTACTTCCAACCAACATGATATTGACAATCTGAATATGGTCTTAGGCGGAGCATGCGAGAGAGACATCCTCCGGGATGTGGCACCTAGGTGGACATAGATATTAGGATTAACATTAGTCAAAATTATGTATTTAGTTAATTAATTTTGTTAAGACATTTTAATTTTGGATGTAAATTTATAATTTAATGGTTATATTTGGATTACCAAATAAATAAACTTAATTTTTCTTAAATTAAAAAATACAATTTAGAAAAAAATGTGGTAGCACGCATAATATATGCGCTAACAATGTCATTAAAAAAATAAAAAATAAAAAACACCGATCGACGATAATCTATATGCGCCAACTTAATCTGCTTCAAAAAAAAAAAATAGGCGGCATAGAAGGTGAATGTGCCACTAGTATAAAGCGCACAAGCCATATGCGCCAACAAGTAAAACATCAATAGGATTCATTTTCAACACATTCTAACAATTTCATTTCATATTTACAATATTTAAACAATTTGCCCCTATCGGTGAGTACATACGGATGGTGAAAGAAGCGCCATTTTTTAAACTTTGTATACTTTTTCTATAATATGTTTTTTCTTTTAAATTCTTCCAAAAAATATTATATAAATTTTATCATAAATGATGAAAATTAATATAATTATGAGCAAGTCTCTTGTGAGACGGTCTAACGGATCTAAATCCGTGAGACGGACCTCCTAAGGGCTCCGTCTTGAGAACATGAACCATGAAAATAAATTTAAAAATAATAATGAACCATGAAGAAACAAAAATAAACCATAAAAATATGAACCATGAAAAATAAATCCGAAAAACAAAAATAAATCCAAAAATAAAAAATAAACCCTAAAAAACTAAAAATCCTAAAAACCCAAATCAATTAAAAATAAATCCAAGAAAAAAATAAACCCTAAAAAAACAAATATAAACCCTAAGAAAAATAAAATCTGAAAAAAAACCTTTAAAACTTTGTGTAAGATCAGAAGAACAAAATCACGGATCTAAATCCAGTGAGGCAGACTGCCTCACGCAAGTTTTTGCTATAATTATATATTGAAAACTATACACACACAAAAACAAGAAATATATATTATATAAATATGATTTGACAAGTGGACCCATTTTGAATCATGAGGCCGATAAACATAATGCAAAAATAACTATTTGATTAATCAAATAAAATATAAATTAATCGCATAAAAATTTGCTCCAGTAAATATCAAATTAATATAACTGAATGCTAGTAATTTTGCAATATGTCGAAGGTAAACTCATATCTTTTGTTGATTTCACATGGTGGGTGTCAATCACCACAAGTTTAATTGGATTTTTTTCTGTTAGTTTATCGTTTATTCTTTCTCTTTTTAATATAGTATTTTTTCTATGTTAAATTAATTTAAACGAGATTAACAATTTTATCTAGGCAAATCGTAGATGTTTATCATCGATATCATTGTTGAATAGGGCCAGAAAATTACAAATAACTATTACCCTATGTCGAAAAATAAATTCGATGAGACTATTTATCGCAATTTTCTGAATATAGCCATTTTCTTTCCTTTATGCTAAATTAACTTTACACGAGATTAACTATCTTATCTAGACAAATCTTAGATTATTTTTTCATTGTTGATATTTCTTTTGAATCGAGTCCAAAGCTACTTGGTCGACTTGTGGCGTACTCAAACTAGTTGTTTGGCTTTGTGAGCAACAATCTTTTCTTTTTCTTTTTATAAATTATTTTTGATTTATCAAAAAATTGTTGAATCGAGTCGGAAAATTAAAGTTAATTGTTACATTGTATGTGAATTGTAGTGTACTTTCCACACAGGGATAATTTTTTTTCCTTAAATTTTGTACTATTTTATTTAATATAAAACTATTTTTTTAATATAATCTGCATTAAAGAATAATAATAATAATAATAAAGATTAAAAAATCCATATTGGAAACTTACAGAAATGGACTGTGACAGTGTGTAAAGCAGCAAAGGCCCAAGCCCAAGAGAACATAATTTTGGATTTGAAATATCATTTTCATAATTTCATTCCGCAATCCGTTTAGCGCCTGTTTTCTATTCCAAAATCGAAAGAGCCATCTATTTAATCTCCACCGCCTATCCTACACAAAATCAATGGTCGACAATCACGATCCGCGTCCACTCAAACCCACCAATAATATTCCACCCCTCTTTTCCTATATAGACGCTTCCCATCCTCCTTTCATTACTCATCGCAATCAGCAAATTCGCTCAAAATTCTTCAAACCCCAACCCAAATTTCCTCTCTCTAGCGATGGCACCGAAGGCGGCGGCGGAGAAGAAACCGGCTGAGAAGAAGCCCGCGGCGGAGAAAACCCCTGCGGCTGAGAAAGCTCCGGCGGAGAAGAAGCCCAAGGCCGGCAAGAAGCTTCCCAAGGAAGGAGGCGTCGCTGCAGGGGACAAGAAGAAGAAGCGTGTGAAGAAGAGCGTTGAGACCTACAAGATCTACATCTTCAAGGTTTTGAAGCAGGTCCACCCTGACATCGGGATCTCGAGCAAGGCCATGGGGATCATGAACAGCTTTATCAACGATATCTTCGAGAAATTGGCGCAGGAGGCTTCGCGGCTGGCGAGGTACAACAAGAAGCCGACCATCACTTCTCGGGAGATTCAGACGGCTGTCCGATTGGTGCTGCCCGGTGAGTTGGCGAAGCACGCCGTTTCTGAAGGGACCAAGGCTGTTACCAAGTTCACTAGCTCTTGAATGAAAAGACTTGTTAGAGTTTTTTTCTCTTCTGTTTCTGTAGTTTTTTTTGTTTTTTTTTTTCGAATTAGGGTTTCAGGTGTGTTTAGTTTTTTGTAAAGAATGGACGCTCAATTCGATATATTGAAGGTTACCGTAGTTTTTGACGATTTTCAAGTTTACGATTTTATAATCCTCCACCCCCCCCCCCCCTTCCCAGTGATTTGGTGGATGAATATGATAAAATTTGAGAGTTTTGGTACTTGGTAGTGATGATTTGGCTCACCCGGATTTGACTGTTACACTATTTGTGATAATATAGATTATCGAGAAGGGTTAATTTCAGACTTAAAGACTCTTATGTTTACCTCTTTTTTTTTTTAAGACTTTCATGTTCTAACTCATCAAATATGGTACCCAACGTTACACTTTTTAATTAATTTTAGTACTTGCCGTTAAATGACCGTCAAAAATGACTTGGTGACCTGTTACAACAAGTTAATATGGTAAATATTGAGTGAAAATTAATAATATTGAGCTCTAATTATCTTATACATTTATTAGGAATAATATATATTAAATTTTAATTCAAAATTAATATTTTAATTATAAAATTGTTTTTTATTTATAACTGATTTATCTTAATAATATTGTATCTTAATCAATAACTTAAACATACAGGCTTATGTAATTCTTAGCAAAGTATAATTAAAATTGATTATACTTTACAAATTAAAATTTGATTAATCGATAAATTAATATCAAGTAAAAATACAAAATTTAATATTTACTCACTTTTAAAATATTTTTAACCAGATAAATATTCAAAAAAATTACTTTTAACTCAACCAAAAAAAAGAAAAACCTTAAACAAGGTATAAATTTAATTTGCCCAAATAAAACCAATAAATCCATTGACGTAACTGCCCACAGTACTTCCATCCATTTTTTCACAAACTATATCATTTAAATATTTGTTTAATTTTTCATAACATTTTCATGTGACTAAAATGATTGTATCTTCTTCTCAAAGAAAAAATAATTTTATCTTTTAATAATTTAATATTGTAAACTAAGTAATAACAAAAAATCATATTGGCTAAATTCATAAATAATATAATTGTCTAATAACATTAATATACAAATGCTTTAAAGTTGCATTTTTTTAAAATTTAAATTTAAAATCTTGATCAAAAATTTATTTTGAAATTATTGCTCCTGCTCCCTACCCAAATATATTTTATTTCCAAATATTTTTTATTTAGTCGTATGGATATATATGAGAAATTAAATAATTTAACTCTTTAACATGAAGTCACAAAAAAAACTGTAATCCCACAAACTAATGAACACGTGCCATGAACCCTCATCCGCTACAGCTCGTAGTCTCGTCTATCAACGACTCAAGATTACAGGCAGATTCAAGCTTCCCAAAACGGCGGCTAGCAAGCTAATATTCACTTGCCTCTGTTTCGATGACCATCAACTCCCATGTGCCACAACGCACGCATCCTTCTGCACAACATTGTGCATAAATAAACCTGCACAACAAATTTCTCATCGTTGCGACATCACCCAAGACCTCCACTCCGTATTTGCTTCCCAGCAAGAAAACTTCATTAAGCTCTTCCCTAGGTGACCAATTTGGGGATATAGATTTAGATTAATTTGGGGGAAAGATTGAATTAGGCTTTCAAATTAAGGAATTAGGGTTTGGGATCGATTTGGGGGAAGAAACTTGTTCATTTTGGACTTTTGGGACTAGAATACATATTGTAACCGGTTGATTAGAGTTTCTCACCTCCAAACCTACAATTGCAAGTCAATCTGTTAGTCATTGACGGTCAACTAATGTCAAATAGTAATACTGATTATAAAGTGTAATGTCGGGTACTATATGTGATGAGTTGGGAACATGAGGTATTAAAAGCAAAAAGTAGGTAAAGTTGGAGTACTAGTTCTGAAATTATCCCTTATCGAGAACAAGAAAAATAAACTGGTTTGCACAAAAACAGAGTATGTTTCGTTATATTGAAGGTAAACAGACACCAGAGTTGAACAGATAAGCACAAGAATTTGAACAAATAATGTCAACTGAAAAAGAAATTTCAGTTTATCAATTGACTGTTTGTGAAGTTCACTACCCAGTAAAGTGAAAATGGAAGACAATACATACCTTTCCTCCCTATCCAATTTAAGACTTGGGTGAAAAACGAATCAAGTTATAGAGGACTCGCTTGAGTCTAAAAATATAAAGTTATTGGAACTTGATTTGTTTTTGGCTTGACTAAATTATTCACACCTTCACTCAAACTCAATTTTTTAAGCACAGTATTCGAGTTTAACCATGGTGCACCTGAAACATAATAGATGTGCATGTTGGGCTTCGTTTCCTTGAAGAGCAACATAAAAACATCTAAATTTGCTATATTGAACGACTATTTCAACTTTCTCAAAAAAAAAAAAGAAAACGACTATTTCAAGGTGGTCTTGTTCTGTTGTGTTCTTTATTCCTCTTGTGCTCTCGATGCTTCAACAACTGCACCTTCACACAAACTGTTTTTGCATGTTTTTGTGGGAGTTTCATGGTTACATCTCTTTTCCCTCTTGATTCATCTTTGTAATTCTCTTATGTTTCATCTATGAAATTTTACAATCGATTGGTAAAGAAAGACTATTAAACTTGGTTTTTGCTTTTGTTTATTATTCAACGTGGTTTTAGTAAAATAATTAGGTTATTATTAACAATGAAATCAGTGAACATATGTGTGTTGATGCCAAATATGGTCAGTCAAGCTATATAATACTGCAAAGTCCTTGAAAGTTGAAACGATTAGCGTACAAAACTGTCCTTGAAAAAATATTACTTCAGATTCTTTCCTTCACAAACATAGATATTGTACTCAAAAGAAAAAGAAAAAAAATTATAAGCCTTCAATATAATTAGAGTCGATTCTTGTGTTTCTCCTCGGGTTCATGGCGCAGCCCAAATTGGATTAGTCTCCAAAGGAAAAAGTATAATATTATGATTAAAGGAAAAAAAATAATAAGGTTTAAGTAGTTCGGTGTGCTGGCTATACCATGGTTATCAAGTTATGAAATTCCAAAACCTCGGCAAATCTCAATATTTTCTTTTAATTTTAAGCAAATTTATTGTTCCCCAGTCACTGTTCATCAGGTGCATGCAATTCCCGACCGTTGGTCGAGTGTTTTAGCATAGAGATTGGTTCTTTAAACATTTGTTTTACTTGAAACTAAAGGTAAAATAGACAATGGAAATAGAACAAGCCACATTGACCAACTTGGCCAATATTGAAAATGTTGGATAAAAATCACAAAAGAAAAAAAAATGAACAATTAGGGAAGGGAGAAAATGTGTCATTCTATAATCTTTACAGCAACAGTACTTCACACAGAAGATAAAGGATCCTTCATCATCTGTAATTATCAATTATGATAACTCCCGACAAGCTATGAGACACCGAAGAAAAGATGCATTAGAACATATTTAATGGAGCCAAGATCGAAATGCAAATTTCGAATTAATGAATGTCAGAATACCTATTCAAAATTAAATACATGGTTTCAGATGAATCCTGTTCGATCAATTGCTGCTATAGAATACCCAATCCTGCATATGTTCATCGATGAAAATTAGTCATATTTTTCCTTTAGTACTTCATACGAGTTGTAAATGATTCATACTGCAAACTACAGTCTTCTCACATATCAAGAATGGTAGAACAATGATTAGCTCATGCAAAGCAAGTTAGAAGGGGCAAAAGAGAACTTAAACTTTTGTTCAGTACGACGCCAGATGACTTCAGAGAAACTTTATCACAATATAAGGAAGAAATAAGCATTGATTGCAAAAAGCATCTCCATGAATGTCATTGTATCTGAATAATCATTGATACAATTCTATCTCACTCCTTGCACTGGGCCTGGGGTGGTTTAGGTTTTGTTTCATACTTGGGTTGCAGTTGAATATGGATTGCCATAGACAGGGAAATGAGATGTGGAAGTAGGGAGACGTTAATTTCTTTTGATTTCATCAAGGGCATTTAGGTCTTTTATCATTATCATACTTACTTACCTCACATAATACATATTTTAGGAGTGGCAATTCGGGTCATCGAGTCGTGCTCGTATTAAGTTTCATGTCAATTTCGGGTTATGTTCAGAATACATTAAAAAACTTTAAATAAAATATAAGTTATTATGTCTTAATACAAATTAGTAACATCGTATCAGATTTGTGTTAGTCGTGACCCGGCTCGGGTTTCCCTAAATAGCTTCGGGTCGGGGTCGGGTCGGTTTATCCGTTCGTGCCAGTGATTGCCACCCCCAAAAGTTGAGCAATTTTTGTGTTAAGAGCATCCTCCTTACTATCAACCCAAGTGCACATGATATTTACTGATAATTTAGCCCCTAGAACTTATGATGTTTTTCATCAATCATGTCGTATTTTACCTAACAAAGTAAACAGGACCAAAAGTGAAGCTAAACTGCACAACTAGTAAATATATTAAAAGTGGTTCAAAGCAAATCAATGGCTTGCATGAACCATCTGCATACAGAACAGAGGCCAATAAGATCATTACCTAGCAAGTCCATCATCACTAGCTTGACAAATGACAACTGTATCTGAAACTAGATGCTGTAAAGGTGATCTACCAATACCAAGTTCACGTCATAGCTATTATATTCATCAAAGAAGTTGATGGTCATAAGTCATACCGAATCAAATAACTCCTCGAAAAATTATTAAGGCAATTCAGCTTCAAATGAAAGGACCTGAAGAGATGATCATCTTCCATAAACAAGCAATTGTCCACATTATTACTTCACAATAGACAGTTTCAAATCTATGGTATAAACCACGATTCCCTTTCTCTACAATTCAGCAAAATTTTAGTAACTATTTTTGGGAGAAAGTAGCAGATAGACTATGAGCCCCGGATAGTTCATAATGAGATGTACTTAGCATTTCGCCATATACTGCACCAATATGTTTTACCATTCATTCAATGAACATAAATTTCACCAATATAAAACAGCAAGATTATGTTTATTTGTGTAAGTGTTTTATCTCATTCAGCTGACATCATACGTTCCATGAGCCGTGCCATTAATTATAACTTGAAGTTCTCATAGAGAAATAATTAAACACAAGGCAAATCTTGGTTTTTGCCTTGAGAAGAAATCCTCCCTCTTTCCCCATAGTAGAATCAGAACTGAGTAGATAATACTAAAATCACAAAACCAACATAACAGCAAAATTTAAGCATCACTTATGGACCTATGACTCACATACTGAACAGTAAATACAATTGATGTGGCATTTCATGATTACAATGATCCAACCTTTCAATTGCATTAATGCAAAATTAAAAACATTATACTGGCAAATGGTTTGGACAAATATCTATTCTATAACGCCCCCAAAAAAAAAAAAAAAAAAAATACGGCGTCATAAATAAAGCTAACCTTTGAGACCAGATATTGCATGAATGAGGAGCAAGACAGAGGGGTCCAAAGCAATATCCAACAGAATCGTGCAGCGGAAACACTTCACCCTTTTCTCCTTTCTTTATTGCAAGCAAAAATGGTGCCACAACCAAAAGTAGAATACATGATATAGAAGTTACAATCAAACAGTATTTCCATTCAACGTTTGCCTTCATGTAATAAAGTTCTAAAAATTGTGGAATAAAGTGTGAAATTTGCATGTCCAGACAATCAATGGAATAAATTTGTACAAGAAAATATCCCTTAGAAAAATGTTCGTTCTTGTATATACTATGCTTTTTAGGAAGTAGTTGAAACTGGTGGAACATAATCTTTTAGTGACTGCAGCAGAGATGTATGAAATGCATCAAGACTCATGAAGGAACTTGCCAATCATCATCTTGGACCAAAAAAAAAAAAACAAAGTGTGGCAGTAAAGCTATAATCGTGGTCCAAGATGATGATTGGCAAGTTCCTTCATGAGTCTTGATGCATTTCATACATCTCTGCTGCACTTAAATGAACAGCTCAACCCTTTTATAGAACAATGAAGACAAAAGATAGCTTGAACAAACATTTGGCTGCTCCTCTCAGCAACAAAACGTAAGAATATAGAGCATAACAAACCCACCAATCCTATCCTCTCAACAATCCATAATTTGAAGTAAAGTCATGAAAAAGAGACTCTTCACAAAGATACTTGGGTGTAACAGCTCAGCTGACGGAATGGCAGAGGCCTCCTAACAAAGCTATCAAAAAATACACATTTGTTATGTATAATTGAGAAGGTAAGTTTCTGCCTGTCAACAATTCAAATTGGCAGAGAACAAAAATATATTAAATAAATAAATTGACAGCATAAAAGCATGGATCAATTAAACAATACAGATTCAGCAGCAATCACTTCAAATGAAAACATGAATTCCCAAAACCAGTCCAGAGGCAAAGTATAGCGCAATAGGGAACAAAAGTAAGGCAGAAAGTGAATATTCATTCATAAACCGCATAACACCATACAAGCCCGTTTCTTTAATCAAAAGACACCTAATTTACACAACCCTATCAAACCCTAGATATAAAACTACAGAATGCCATAAAAAGTTAATTATAGAAATAAAAAAGCAAAACCCTAACAATTTATATCCTTCACGAGCTAGTGAATTTGGTAACGGCCTTGGTACCCTCAGAAACAGCATGCTTCGCCAACTCCCCTGGAAGCACCAATCGGACAGCAGTCTGAATCTCCCGAGAAGTGATGGTCGGCTTCTTGTTGTACCTCGCCAACCGCGAAGACTCCTGCGCCAATTTCTCGAAGATGTCGTTGATGAAGCTGTTCATGATGCCCATTGCCTTGCTCGATATCCCAATATCAGGGTGAACCTGCTTGAGCACCTTGAAGATGTAGATCTTGTAAGTCTCAACGCTCTTCTTCGTTCGCTTCTTCTTCTTGTCTCCAGCGGCAGCGCCTTCCTTCGGCAGTTTCTTCCCGGCCTTGGGCTTCTTCTCCGCCGGAGCTTTCTCTGCCGCTGGGGCTTTCTCAGCGGCGGGCTTCTTCTCTGCCGGCTTCTTCTCGGATGCCTTTGGTGCCATCTTTATAGAGAGGGAATTCGAGGGTTGTAATTTGAAGAATTGTAATGAAATTTCGCTGCTTGCAATGAGGAATAAGAGGGTTAGGAACTCGTTATATAGGAAAAGAGGGCTGAGATATTATTGGTGGAGTGGTGTTGACACGGATCGAGATAAGAAACCGTTGATTAGATGTCGAGATGGGCGGTGGAGATTAGTTAGATGGATCTTTTGATTTTGCGCTTCTGAATCTTTTTGAATGCTTTCAAATTTTCATTCTTTTGGCGCTAATTGCTAAATGAAAACGAATTTCAAACTTTTGCACCAATTCTTCAAAACTTTTAATTACAATTAAAACTATGCAAAAACAACACGACAACTAATTATAGATAAAATGATCTATATATATATATATAAACTTCATCATTTTGGGGAAACAAAACTATATATATATATACTAACATTAATATTGACTCTCCTCAATATCTCAATTTTATCACTAAAACTTTAGTTGATGATTTTGCGATGCATGGGAATTGATAAGTTTGGGGGGTTTGGTACGGTCTCACACGTGAAACGTACCCAATATGGGAGAGAACTCAAGCTCACCAAGTGATGTTCCATTCTAAAACTAATTGGTAATAGGAAAAATAGCTCACTTGACTTATAAAATGAATTTTCCCTTAATTATTCAATGTGGAATAACTCACAAGTGACATCTCAACACACCCTCCTCACTTGTGAATCTTTTGTCAATTCATTAATCAACATCCCGTCAATTGAGTAATCATCACACAATATCCTCCATGCTCAATCACATCATGTGATGCGACCCACCTTAGGCCGAGCATGGAGCCGCTCTGGTACCATATTAAATTCGAATGGAATTGGTACAATCTCACACATTAAGCATACTAATATGGGAGAGACACCAAGCCCACAAAATGAGGTTCCATCCTAAAACTAATTGGTGTTAGGAGAAGTAACTCACTTGGCTTATAAACTGGATTATCTACCCTTAATTAATCAATGTGGGACAACTCACAATTAACACATCAGCATGTTAAATTCGGGGGGACTATGTACGGTCCCACACGTGAAGTGTACTCAATATGGGGAAGAGAGACCAAGCCCACTTAGTCAATTTATTAATCATCATAACATGATCATTCATGCTTCATCACATCATGTAATGGCCCACCTTGGGTCGAGCATGGTCCTACTTTGATACCATGTTAAATCTGAGAGGACTTGGTATGGTCCCACACATGAAGCATAACCAATATGGGGAAGAGAACTCAAGTCCACCAAGCGATATTCTATTACAAAACCAATTGGTGATAGTATAAATAGCTCATTTGGCTTATGAACAAGACTCTCTTCCTCTAATAAATCAATGTGGGACGACTCACAAGTGACATATCTCAACATGAACAACCACAAAGGGTGATTGGAATATAAGACTAAAACTAGGTTGAAATTAAATGATTATGGAAAATGAATAATAATTTGGGTAAAACGATTGTTTATGCTTGATATTAACAAACTATAATATATGAAATGAACAACCTTCTATTGCTTGATTTCAATATCACAATTACAAAATTAGAAACTAATAGTATAAATTGAAGTCAAGTATTTTTGTAAACAACATATCCTTTAGTGTAAATTATTTAGGGAAAATTACACATTCAATAATATCTATTTATATCTACATATATATACAATGATGTCTTTATAAATAATATCACAAAAGTTTTTCCGAACATTTGACAATACTATAAAGGTAAAAAAAATGTGTATAATAAAAAAAATTGATTACAATTGAAATGACAGTATTTTGTGGTCAACTTTAATGTCCTTTAATTAAAATTATATAAATTATTAGCTTTTCTAAATTTGTGCGTGTATTACATTAATTATTATATTTATTTTTTTTCATTTTTAAAAAAATTTAAAAATTTATTATGATCCATTTTTTTACGTATAATATATCAAATTAATTATTTCTTTTTTGATCTTTAGTTTGACACACATATTGTATATATAAAAAAATATAAACAAAAATAACAATGTAAGATATATTTATTCAAAAAAAAATTGGAATGACTTTAAAAACTTAAGCCATTTCTTCATAAATATATAGACTTGTATTAAATCAATTAAATTTAACTAAAAAAACTTATTTGAATTCAAGGAAATATCTTAATATATATCCAAATATTATATGTATTACATATATCCATACATGGTATTATATATGTTTATGTAAAAGACAAATACATAGCCTTAAATGTATTTTTCATTATTCAGATGTATGCTATTTTTATTTATTAATAAAAATGTTAATTGTATTTTCGTTTATTGTATGATTCTCTTTTGAAATTATTACAATACAAGAAGATCTAACATAGAACTATTAGAAAAATACAAAAGTCACAGTACAAAACAATACCTCATAAATATATTTCCCGTTCATTGCATGAGATCACATTTGGTGCATATAATAAGTAGACCACTTATAAATTATAAGCAAAAAAAATTCCCGCCTAAACCATCATCCTGAAATAGTAAAATATAAGTGAAGTATGTAACGTCAATTTTGGTAATTAGTGAATTAATTATATATATATATATATAATAATAACAATGTGTTATATAAAACTTAGTTTCTCAAATTCGTGTGTGTACTACATTACCTAATATATTTGTCTTTTTTGTTTTTTTAAATAATAATATTATTTTTTTTCTTTGATTTTTTTTACATATAACATCAAAATAATTATCTTTTTATGATCTTCATTTTGACACCCATATTACATAAATAAAATAAAAAAATAAACATAAAAATAAAAAAATATAAGATATATTTATTCAAAAAATTATTTCGTAATGAACTTTGAAAATTATGCATTTGGGTTATTAGACAAGTGGATGACAATGGGGTGGAGAATCTCTCATCCTCCCTGGGATCCACCTTGAATGTGGTAGGGATTCCCCAAACTTTCTCCCATTGGACGGGGATGAGAAATATTTTCTTCTCATTAATATTTTCTTCTCATTGGCGGGGCAGAGAAGGGGTGGGGATCATATTTCCCATTATGCGGGAACCGAGGCATGGACATATAATATATTACTATTATTATTATTAATATTGTATAAATATGCCCATATTATATTATACACTAAAATGAAAAAACCTTAATTTGTTTCATTTTCTTTGTCTAACGAGTGTTTTATTAGTTTTTTTAATACAATTTACATGTTTTTTTTTAAATATTTAAGATGATTCAAATGTAAGATATTAAATTTTCTTAAAATAAAATCAATTCGGGATGCGAGATATTTCTTGTGGGGGTGGTATGGAGAGCATTTCCTGTTAGAATAAAGTTATTTTTTATTTGATGATTTCATATTTCACTTTATAAAAACCTAAACAATAATTTCAAACACTGTCAAATATATATTTAGAGTGCCTTAAGTATTTTCATGATTTTAATCGACCTCAAAGTTTTATAACGTGAATTTTATTTTTGTCACAATTTGGAGAACTATCTGCCTTGAGGTCGAACGATCTCTATAGATAGCAATCAGTACTTGAAAGTTTTTCAAAAAATAGAAACTCCTTAATTGAGGGCAACCGGTACCTGTGTGTTCTTCAAAGTTTTGAAAAACAAAGGACTTTTCTAATGGGACATCTACCACTCGGTATGGAGGGCGATCAGTCCTGTGTTTTGTTCAAAAATTGTTTTTCTTCTCTATATTGACAACAACCGGTCTTTATCCACAACAACTGGTATCTATGGTACAACGACCGGTCACTATGGACATGACTGGTCTTTACGGACAACAACATTTGTCAAATCTTGATCAAATGGTTTAAATTTTCGAATTTTATATATAGTGATTGGTTGTTATACATGTTTTATCAACAAATTGTATCTGTTGCATCAACACTCATATGATAAATCCACTTTAACATCTCTTAACCATTTTTGTAGATCTTTTGATCCATCTTTTGCAGATAAATTCAAACGAGGATGAGCTTTTACTGGGATTCAAATATTGAAACTATCCTATAAATAGATGAAAGCTTTGAAAGATCATCATAGCACATACTACAATTCACAACAAGAAATCAAAGAAAACCTATCACTTGCATAAATCATGTTGTATTATAAGACTGAATCGTTATTCGGTTAGGCTTAGATTGTTGATTACACTTACAAAAAAATGTACAATCACTTGCACGTGCAATCTTGAGTCTTTAATCATTATCTAAAATAAGAACCACTTGTTAAAAGTTCTTTTGGTAGAAACACACTTGGTTGATTATAATGTTGTTGTTGAAAAGTTTGGTCTTCAATTAAAAATCCACTCGGGAGATTGGTGGTGTGGATGTATGTCCTAGGTGGACTGAAGCATTATAAAGCACCATGTTTTGTTTTTGATTTTCTGCAATTTATTCTTCTCGAGTTATACTTCAAAAAAAAAAAGGAAAAATTATGAAATTTGAAGAAAATCTATTCTCTCTCCCTAGATTTCGTGACCACTTGGACTAATATTTTATGCCCATTTGTCTCACAAGAACGGTAGTAGGGAATGGGATTCCCCACGATAATGAAGACAGAGACGGGATTCACTCCCCCATCCCCGCCCCAACTCTTTTAAAACATTTTCTAACATTTTGCACCCTTAGAAACCCTTTATTTAGCCGCTTTAGAAAAAAATCCTTTAAACAACTAAACACATCATAACTGTTGCTTAGAGTTGTCAAAGTGACCGGTGCCGACCCATCGGCCCAAGAGGGGAAATCGAGCCGCCCCGGCCTGAAATTTCTTCGGGCCACTATTTTGGGGAGCCCAACCCAGCCCATGTTTTAAAAATACACTAAAATTGCTTCGGGCCACCGGACCGGCTCCGATGTTTCGGACCTAACGGGTCGGCCCAAATAGACCCGAATCCTTTTGGGCATTCAAAATCGTAACCCAGCCCAATCCTATTCCCGGGCCAGTCGGCTCGATCCATCGGGACGAGCCACTTTGACAGCTCTACTGTTGCTCTCTATTTGCTTATTATAGTGGTCCATGGCTTCAAAAGTGTAGATCTTTATCATTTAAACTTTTATTCGACATATTTACAAACTTTTAATATATAGTTTTTATTGTTCGAGGAACCTTTTTACTTTTGGGTATACATCTACTATTATTTAAGTTGCATTTGAAGTGTAGTGGCAAACAAGTAGGGATGTCAACGAGGCGGGGCGGGGGCGGGGGAGCAATCCCGTCCCCGTCCCCGCGAGACAAACGGGGAAAAAACTCCCCCCATCGATTTCCCGTTCCCCGCTTTTATTATTATTTCTTTTTTGTAAAAAACTAATTTTTTTTTAAAAAAAAATGATTTTTAATATTTAAAAAATATGTAAATTACATAAAAAAAGACTAATAAAGCAATCATTATATAAAATAACTTGAAGATTTTTTTATTTATATATTTAATGTGGATATATTTTAGTATATTATATATATTTAATATAATATATTATATATTTAACATCGGTTCCCCGCAGGGAACGGAACGGGGATCCCCGCGGGGCGGGGAATATGATCCCCATCCCCGCCAACGGGGAGAAAAAAATCCCCGTCCCCATCCCCATGGGGGGAATTTTCGGGGATTCTCCGCCCCATTCGGGACGGTTCCCTGCGGGGAATGGGGAATCCCCGCCCCACTAACATCTCTACAAACAAGGAACATATGAAGTACCAATTTCAATGGAACAAATCAAATAGCTACTTCGAAGTCCATTTAGATAAATGAATTTGAAGTTAAACATTTCAAATTCATAATATCAATTATATTGAGTTTTTTTGGGTAATATAAATGTATTGTTTTGTTCTAGAATCTATACACTATTTTTAAAATTAACATAATATTATCTTACATAAATTTTACGAAAATTACATGAAATCCTAAACGCGAGTTCTTATTTGGACCAAGTCGATTCAGTTAAAGGCCCACATATTTCATGGGCTGGGCTTGAGCAAACAAACTAAGATTTATAATTAAAGAGGCCCGTAAATGCACAGTATCCCATCAAACCATGCACCAAAATCACATCAGTTCTTCAACTTCGATTTCTCTCTCTAGATTTCAAATGCTCTGACCATATATTGCTATATTATCTCTCTACTTATACATAGCTATATTAATATACATAATACATAGATAATTATACAGAAAAATCATGTCAATGGAGGAAAATAAATCTGCATACAGTGCGGCGTCGCCTGAGGTTCAGCAGAATCAATCGCCGCCTCGCGAATCATCTCCTCCTCCAGGTTTTCCTTCTCTATACGTATTTATATTTGTTATTGTATTTACATGCATTTATATGGTTTTAGTTAGGTTTTTGTATTTTTTTTTGAAGATCTGTGGTGCAGGATCTGTTTTATTGGATAAAATTTGGATGTCATGTTGAATTTATGTTTTCATTAGCTCCTTTATTGCTGAATAGCGTGAAATTGTTGTGCGAACATGTTTAATAACTCATTGTGCTTTTGACGCTGTAATCAGCTGAGGCCGAAACCTAAAAATCCACATTGCTAGTTGTTTTATGAAATTTTTGATGGTTAGAGACGTGTTTAACTCATTTTCTTCTTTAACTCTTTTTTTCTTTTTTTTTTGGTTTTTTGTGATTATTAATGTTGTTCATATTTGACATGCCATGCTGAAATTGAGTTGTAAATTACTGCAGTTTCTTGATTTTTTATTTTTTTTTGAGATGGACTTGTCTGTAGCATTCTTAATTTCGAAGGCGTACTTGTAAAGATGTTTAATCTTAATTGTTATCGGTTTTTTGCCGCAACTCATGATCTTACGCCGTCCCTGGACTATAGGTTTTTTGCCCTCCCTAGAACTCGAACCCCGTGCCTCCAGGTTACGTTGGGGTTCATTGCAAGTCCTGGTATCACTAGGCCAATGATGCTCTTTCTGAAATTGAATGCTCCTATTTGCTCTTTCGGATGTCCATGGATAATTGGTTGTCTTTAAGATGGGAATCTTTGTACGAAAAGCGTGCTTCAAAATGATGGGACTTCTCTAATTCTTGACAACCACATTTAATGAAAAAATGCAGATATGCACCAATAACTTTTGACATTTTAGATCTCATTTGAAACTCTATTTCAATTAATAATGGGATGTAGGTGGAAAACTTTTTAATCATCCGAAATATTTCCACATTTTTGGATGAGTTTTTCTACATTATTTTGATTTATGAAAAGTTTCACTATTAGTATTTTATGAAAGAACTTTTGTACTTGAAGTGCGTCGTTTATGCTATCTAATTTGAGTTGATTGTTAATGATTTCTAACAAACCCTCCTTATAGTCACTTTGTTTTACACTTTACAAATATTCATTTTCAGTCACTATACAAGTGTGCGTCTTTGCTGCTTTAAAACTTATACAGTTTGCCATCGGTGCTTAAGTTTTCAATTCTTTCAGGGTTTTGACTCTATTATAGTCTGACGAAGAGAATCTTATATTGCCTTTTTCTATTACGGGTTTTAGAGGTGTTAATTCTGCTATTTTGCCCAATGTAATTTGGATGGTGAGCGATATCCGAAGAACATGTTGTAATTGTTAATTCTAGAACAGTCTGTGTAGTGCGAATGAAAATATAATATTCATTGTAAGCGCATTCAGATTTACTTGCAGTTAACCACAACGTATGCATTATAATTGAATTATGATAAGTGTTGAATAGGGGGTCACATGCAACAGATGAGAGGGAAAATGAAAAAGATCTAAAGGAGAATTATAATTTCAATTACCATCTGTTAGTCATCTTATTAGTGGTTCTTTGCATAATACCATATCCATCCTATCAGTACAAAGATGCAGACCTTTTTGTTGGGGAAAGCCATACTGTTAAAACCTATGTTTCAATCCATAGAGTCATAATTAGCAGTTCCTGCTATTCTTTGATATAGTGCAGATGATCTCAATTTGCTCGTCAAATATATCACCTCCTTTGTTTGCTTGAGTGGCTAGTATTCTTATCTTGTAAGGTCAGTTTTTTTTTTCCCCAAAAGAAACCATGTTCGTATTGCTTATAATTTCAATTTGTTATCATTAATCGAAGTCTTGTTATTGGAACTGTCAGTTACATATAGAAAATCAAAGAACTTCTCGTCTTAGCTTGGGATAATTTAGCTGTATGCTAAGGCATTTTCGATTGAACCTTCTTAAACTCAACAGAACTTTATTCCTGGAGGAATGAAAGCCTGCCAATTCTCTATGTGGAACTGAATATAACTATTAGAGAAAAAAAATGCCAACACCCTTCATGTTTAAGTTCTTAGAAATGTATGTAAACATCTGTATTCAGAAATATTACGTAATCCTAGTTCTTAGTATAAGAAGTCAGATTTCCGGAGATAGACTACTTTAGTATACTACACTACTCTGATGTTGGAAATTTAATTAGCATGTCAAGGTTCTTGCTGCAGTCAATCTGGGCAGGATTAGTTTATGCTTCCTGGCTTCCATGCATTACATATCTTGCCCTCTATGTTCTCATAGTCATCTTCTCTATCATTCTCACAGTTGTGTATGGTCATTTGTCAATTACCGCGCTCAAATATTTGACATCAATCTGGGGTGAGAAGATCTAGTCTCCTATACAGTGTTATTGCACTATCTTATGATTTTACGTACTTTTTATTTAAAAAACATTTCGATGACAACATTTCTGGTACCTCCTAAACGTGAAACCAAGTATCTTGGATGTAATCTCTTAAATAGTCTATACTTTTCACGGTTATTCAATATAGCAACTTGGTGGGGGTAATAAAGCATAACATTTAATTTTTGCATCACATTTATGGTTTATGAATTGAATGTTACACATGTGGTCACACATCATAACTGCTTGCCCCTTTGGTATTTTTATTTGGATATGGAGTTCTGGATTACATTACATGTGAGTTATAAATGCATTTTAATATATGGGTATCTAAATTTGCATGATTTATAGCGCAGTGCATTGTGTTTATCAACTAATAAAAAGTTAACAACTACAAATGATACTAGTGCTTCTCTAATGGAAGCTCCTTGGTACATATGATCTTGATTTTCATTGTAGACTGGAGCTAACTACACCTGCTATTTCTTCTCTGCGTCTTTTCGAAAGATGATATGCAAAGATTGCTCAAAAATGGCAATGAAATATGTTTATCTATACTCTCCATTTTATGGTTGCATGCTTAATTATTCTCTGATCTATGCTCCTAATGACTTTTTTATTTTGATTTGTTAAATTTCTCTTTGTTGTTGTTTTTGGGCAGACAATGAAGAGAAGGTCACTCATCTTAGATTCCTTCTTTCAAATGCTGAAGCTGGTTCTGTAATAGGAAAAGGTGGTTCAACCATCAATGATATTCAGTCACAATCCGGAGCCCGCATCCAGTTGTCACGCAATTTTGAGTATTTTCCTGGCACGTCTGATAGAATTATCATGGTCTCTGGAACAGTTGATGACATATTAAAGGCAGTTGATCTCATTCTCTCTAAACTGCTGGATGAGGTAAGAAGAATGTTTAAACATCTTTGAGATGAGTATTTGAATTCGTTATTAAAGAGGTCTGTCTTCTGCTTGGGTTAGTTTTATGTCCAGGATGGCGGTGAAACTGTTCCTGAATCGAAAATTAGACTGGTTGTCCCCAATAGCTCTTGTGGTGGATTAATTGGGAAGGGTGGATCCATCATAAGGTTAGCCTGCATATTCTCGTCTGTTTTAAGATGTCTTTATTGATGTTAAGTAAGAACTGAATCAATGAGAATCCGATTATTTACATTAATTTTATTGAACGCGTGGCCTAAAATTATCAGTTTGCATATATTACCTTCTTGTCATGCTCAACAGATTGTGGTGACTTCTCCGGCACATTTAATCTTAAAGGTGTTCTGATGCTAGATTATTAAGTTGCAGGAAAACATATCATTCTTAACTTTATTCCCAGTAAATGGTTGGCTATTGCTTAAATTGCTCCTAAGTTTCTTATTTGAAATGCTCTTGTAACTATTGTCTCTCTATGTGCAATTGTGTCTTCAAAATAATGAAACTGTAGATAGCTGCTTTGCTTTGTATTTCATCTTCTTGTTTCAAAAGAGTTCTTAGTGTTCCCTGTGCTTGATTGGGATGTTCAAATGGTCAATTTACCTATTTGAATTCTTAGACAAGAAGCATTAATCGGATTACGGAAATGAGAAAATAAAGTCAGTGCAAGAACAAGGAAACTAAGATCATTGAAAATTGAAATTTTAACTCATTGGGCAGTCCAAGAAACATGGGATGAGATAATGATTTTAAAGACCACTGCAAAAACACAAATTTCAAGAATTGGACATATATAAAAATACACACAGAAACACACACACATACACACAAGATCTCAATCTCCTTGTACCCTGAGGATTACCTGAGTTTCATCGGAAATCCATAGGTTTAACAATATTCTATCTTGCCTATCCGACCAGCGGAAGCTCCTAGAAATTTGTTGAAAACTTCTGAAATGGGAAAAATGCCAGAAAGAACAAAACAAAAAAAAATATTCTATCCTAAAATTTTCCTAGTTGCCAGATAAAAGCTTGATAGTTAGATATACTGGAATGACATAAATCTCTTTGAATCTCAGTTGTTGGATGAAGGGGCTAGAGTACTGACAGAGTTAATCACTTAATTGCATGCAACATTATTTGGTGAAAACTTGGAAGACTGGACATAAAGAAAAAAAAAACTGCTCTGCTGAAGAGAAATTGTAGAGAGGAAAAGTGGACCCTAAAAGGGTTTGCTGAGGTGTGCCGAAAAGAAGTTGGAGGTATCCTGGTGTGGATGCTTGATTGAGGATTAAGATAGGCAGGATGATAGTCAGACGAATTTTTAAGTCTTACTGTGATATGAAATCATAATTGGTTTTTGATAGATGCCCAATCACCCCCATTTCATTCTTTTGTAGACTTGATGAATGGCACATGATGTGCATGGCCCTACATTGTGTACTGTTTTTTCGAAACTATATCATGTGGGGTTGGCTTGGTGCCATATCCTAGGACTTCATTATAATTAAAAGACCAAATTGGCCTTAATGTTACTCTTATCCTATGTCTCATTATTTTAGTGTGACCCTTCTTCCCAACTAAACTTCTTCCCAATTAAGCCTATGGACGAGGTGATGTCGCGTCGGCGTTAGTGCCTAGTGGTGGTGGAAGCAAGTGCAGGTGTGCCACACTGGCAATGAAGAAAAGATTGGAGAACAGGAAGTGGGAAGTGGAAGTTGAGAAAAGATAAAAGAAAGGGTTCTGGTGGTGGTGGCTGAAGACCAAAGTGGAGGTGATGGCGGCGAAGTGGAGGGAAGAGGAGAAATGGTGTTTGGGTAGTTGATGGCGGCAAAGTGGAGGGAAGAGGAGAAAATGGTGTTTGGGTGTGTGTGTGTGTGTGTGTGTTGGGGAATAAAAGGAAAAGGAAAGGGAAAAAGGAGAAGAAGGGGAGAGAAGAAACGGGAAAGAAGTGAAGAATGGAAGAAAACAAAAGAAGAAATGAATAGAAAAAAAAAAGAAAAAGAAAAGGGGTGGGGCGATGTTGATGGTTGCACGAGGCGGTAGTGGTGCATGTTTTGAATCTAGAGAACATGAGAGAAAAGGGAAGAAGTGGAGAAGGAAAGAATAAAAGAGGGTAAGGAAGAAGAAAAGAATGAAACAAAGAGAAGGAAGAGGAAAACAAGAAAAGAAGAAGAAAGAAAAAGAGGGTGTGGTAGGGCCTGCGACATCTCCTTTGGAGGTAGTGGATTGACCAGGAAGAAGAAGGTGAAATAGTTTTTTATTGAGAACTAAAGGAAGAAAAATTGATTTAAAATTAGAAAAAAAAAAATAAATTTACAAGGGTGAAATCATACAATAAATTGTTATGCTTTAATGTATTTCACGGTTTATTTACCAACCAAACACAAAATTAAATTTCTTTATCCTAATGGGCCGAAATATATCCTTTTTCTTCTATATTTAACTCAATCTCATCCATGGGAAGCAAACACAGCCCTAGCATTTTTACTTAGTTACCAAACTGTGGTAACATTTTACGTAAAAAAATTCCCCTCATTTTCCTTAGCAAAATCCTTGATGCAAACACAGGATAATAGTTTTTTCTGTTGCTCAGTTTGCACAGATCTACAGAAGAACTAAGATTCTAACCAATCGATCAGAATCTTAGCAATTAAAAACGTAGTTCATCTGTTACCGCATCATGTTTAATCTGTTGAAAGTGTAATTCAATTTATGTTTTTTTATTTAGAATTCTTGGCTAAAAATGTTTCCAACAGCAGCACCTGGAAATTGGCTTTTATTTATCTTTCTCATGGTTCCTTGTTATATTATTGGTCAAATAACTCGGCATCACTTTCAGTTTGCAATGTCCTAAGACTTCATGAATTTGCAATGGATTTAACCTCTTATTTTACAATGTTGAATTCACTTTCATTTCATTTTTCAAGTATCCTAAATAGTCCGCGCTGGATTTGGTCCTTTGATCAAATTGGTCAAAAAGTAGTAGATAACCAAGAGGTTTTTGATCATCTAATCTTATAAGTGAAGCTGCAGTCTAATGATAACTAGACATGTTGAGTGGGTAATGTTTATAGTTTAGTTTAGTCTGTCTAATTATTAATTGGACAGTCACTTCAAATTTACACAATTGTTGGAACAGGTCGTTGATTGAAGACTCTAGAGCTAGCATTAAGATATCACCACAGGACAACTATTACCCTGGCTTGCATGATAGGTTAGTGACGGTGACTGGTGCTTTAGCTGAACAAATGCGGGCAGTTGAGCTGATCCTACTGAAATTGGTGGAGGATCAATATTATCATCAGTCTGGAAATACTCCATTTCCTTATGCAGGTAATTGTTTTCTAATCCTGTCCGTTTCTTTTCTTTTTCATTATATTGCAAATTTATGCTTTTTCTCTTCCCTTTTTCACCCGTATGGTTGGCATAAGCTATCTTCTGCATTATCTGGAATTTTGTCAATGCCACTTCGTTGACTGTGAACCCAGATAGCAGTTTCTTGAATCAGCCATAATGGTCAAACCTGTGTAACAAGAAATATCCTTCTGCTTTTTTTATGCTAGTGACTGATGATTACATTACTTCTATTGTAAATGGACATGCTTTTATTCATCACAACACACAGAGACACAAAAATACAAATACATTCTCAAAACACGGCTGAAATCCGCACCATAAAACATATGTGAAGAACGATGATGTAGGAGCAATCCAGTGACGAGATGAATCAAGAAAAAAAGTACATCAAAATATCTTGTCTAGTTTGAAGTTTAACTTTGGTGATGTCACTTCTTAATCTAGTAATAGTTAGATAATAGAACAACTGTTCTTAGCTTATCCTACATGTCACTAGTATGTGTAAGTTACAAACTAAACAAACCAATTCTGTAAGTTTATATCTTCACTATATAATTGCCCATGTGAAAGAATGAAACAGGGGTTTGGAGGCTCTAGAGGAAGGTCTCCAACCACAGCACGTGCCATGAATTCAATAGCCAAGACACCTTGATAACAAATTTTGCACAATTTTGTAAATTACTTGGGAATCTCTTATCATTCAAAAGATTGTAAGATGCTTCACACAGCACAAAGTTAAATTCTTTATTATGTTGAAGATTTGTTGTCGTAATGTGTTTGATGTAGAAATTTTCAAGCCCATTTGAAAATGCACTCACTCCTTTGAAAATAAGATGCCTTTTTCCCCATCACTTTTGTATATGTCAAAAATAATACTTCATTACTATGAAGAGTTGTTACTCCACAGTTAAAAACATAATACTCGAATTTCAAATCTATTTAAACGGAGAGAGTATAATCCAATGTATACCATGAATAAAAGGTCGGCTAGAAACAACTGGCCTCAGGCTTCAAGCATGCCGACCATTGTGACAACTTTGAGTTACTTGTTGAAATTTGAAGAGAGTCAAAAAGTATAACGTGGTTCAACATTTGGTCTACGTCAACGGATAAAACGCTCAAAGGGCTATAAGACATTTATTATCTCTTATATTCACCGTTACAACACCACTATATATGTAAAGGTGTAACAGGCCTGTATGAAATACATTAATGGAAGAAATCAAACATATCAATTTACATGAAATGCTATATTTTTGCTATCCTCAATGGTGCATTATTGATAATCGAATCCATTTTAATCTATTTTGATTCTTAACACTCCCCCACAAGTTGAACATGAAAATAATTTTGGAATGTAATTTTGGAGTGTTCAACTTGTTATAAAATGAAACTTAAGAAAATCTGGGATTGGATGCACTGTAGTTTTGTGTTTGATGATTCATGGTGTGATAAATTAGGCACATAATGATACATCATGCAATACAACATGGAATAATTCACAACAACATAATTTAAGGCCTAAGGGTAACCAAGATAATGTGCACGAAATAGACGTCGTACTATGAAAAAGACATAACAAGAACGGGATTTGCAGGATCAAAACTTGCTCCGATGCCATGTTGAAATTTGAAGAGATAAAGAAATAGAAAAAGATATAATGTGGTTTAACCATCTGTCCTACATCCACAGATTAAATGGCCAAAGGACTCTGAGACTTTGATTTCTCTATTAGATTCCCCATTACGATATGTAGGTGTAATATATAACTATATTAATGAAAGAAATAACTCACATCAATTACATGAAATGCAATATTCTGCTATCCAAAAAGGCTGCATTATTGATATTCGAATTCATTTCAATCAAATTTTGGTTCTCCACACTACCATTCTTGTCTTCCCTTTTTCTTTTTCTTATACTTAAGCACTATATGCATAAGTGGAGTTGGATAGGTGTCATGGTTTTAGAAGTCTGGTTCGTGATGCATCACCATGTGGTGTAATTTGACATAAATTTTAACTCGTGAGGTGTAGATCAGCCTATTTTATACTTCGTTTTCATGAGAGAGAAAGACCATTACGGCATATATACTTGTAAATATCATACCTAGTTGTATCCTTGGCTTTATATGCACCACTTGACAAGTTATCTGATGAATGATTACTCCCTGCTTCATACTCCAAGTTTTATTTTTTGTGTTGAACTTGCATATATACTTGTAAATATCATACCTAGTTGTATCCTTGGCTGTATATGCACCACTTGATGTTTCTTAAAGTAACATTCGGTTAGTTATTTTCAATATTTTTATGCTCGACACATCTTATACTATTATATTGATTTATTATTATATTTATCTATAAAATGATAACATCATAGCTTCCATGTGCATTTTCTTTTTCCAAAATATTCATATGATAAATATCTGTATGGTGGATCATATAATTTTATATCCTGCTAACTAGAGTTCCAAACCACTCGGTTGCGACTTTTCTGTAGTCCTAATGCTATTGATTGTGAAATCCTGCTGTCTGGATTACAATTTTTATAGGATTCCCTGTAATAAAAATATCCTCTGGAAGTGCAAGAATGTCAAAAGTTCCTTCCTGATATGGATAAAAATAGTAGTTTTTTCTTTCTGAGTACTACACTCATCAGTTATATAAGATCTTTGTGAGATCCGATTGCCGTGTGAAAGCTTTTATTGGGGTGCGCGTAGAAGGTCCTGCTGTATCTTGTATATGAGTACATTATCTTGAAAATACTCGATAGGAATTATGCCTAGTTGCTTGTTCGCTATTCTAACTTGGTGATGGTATCTGTAAAATAAAATTTAATAAGGTACATATATTGTTTTTATAAACTTCAACTGTTATTTCCATTTTAAATATTGAGTCATTTGTTGTAACTTCCATTTCCGGCAGTTGCATACAATGGGATGAATTACGGACCAAATGGGGCTGGAGTGAAGTATCAGAACAACAGGTTTCCGAACAAGGTCTGTGATTATATTTAATCATTTCGATGAAAAAAGTTTCTCTCATTGTATTATAAGCTATTTTCTTGTAACTGCTGGATTGAATTTCCTGATGTTAGAGTCTTAGACCCAAAGCTACCCTTTTGACCAAAAGCAATCTTATTTTTTGCCTATTAGGAATTTCTACATTCGCTTACCTATTTTAAATGTTTTCATGGATGTATAATAGGCTAGTAAATTGTGATTTACACTAAGTTTATTTTGAAAAAGTGGATATAAATGTGCGCTCTTGCACTGCGACGGGCTTTTGCATGAAACCTACTGGTTCTCCTTTCACATTATTTTGGTTTAAGTTATCTATCTTTAATCATGTATCACAAATAACCCAAATGTAGAAATGCCAAGAGTTGCAATATGCATAGCTCAACTGTAATTCTTCTTTTCCGGACCATTGTTAAGGATTCTATTGTTTTAAAGTTAAATGCTGTCTAGTTTGTTTTGGATGTTTTCTGTTCCATGATTACCATGATGGGGTTTCTCGATCCATTCCAGAGCTTCTTAAAACTTTTGGTGTTTTGACTTACAAACATTAAGTGCAATGTGCAGCTGCAGGAAGATAGAAGCAGTTCTATTACCATTGGCATTGCCGATGAACATATTGGGATAGTCGTTGGCCGTGGCGGAAGGAATATTATGGAGATGAGTCAGGTCAGTCTGTAGGTTTTCATACTTCTTCGGGTAAACTACAAAAACTACCCTAAGTTTAGTCTAATTACAAAAAAATCTAGTTGTCTTTCAAAATTACAAATACCCCATAATGACATTTGTTCTATTTACAAATTGCACCCTCAAGAGGGGGTATTTTTTAAATACCCTAAGGTGGTATTTGTAATTACAAATTGCACTATTTGTTAAAGAATATACAAACCTAAAGGGGGTTTTGTAATACCTTAAGGGGTTTTTTGTATGTTTGAAAGATAGTTGGGTTGTTTTGTAATTACACTGAACCTCAAGGGTATCTTTTGTAATTAAACCTATTTATTTTTGTTCGATCCATTGCCAACTATGTGCTACTTTGCTTTTCAGCTTAGCGGAGCTAGGATAAAGATATCCGAGAGAGGTGATTTCATGTCTGGGACATCCGATAGGTACAGACAGATGGCATTTCTAATGTTTTGTTTTGAGAAGCTTATGAAAACACAATGTCGTCATACCTTTAGTCTTCTTGCAGGAAAGTTACCATCACAGGGTCTCAAAGAGCTATTCGTTTAGCCGAGTCCATGATATCACGGAAAATTGATTCAGTTACCGAGAGCTGATGGAGCAGTCCTGTAACTGTCTGTTCTTGTCAAGATACCTCTTTCTGGTGAAATTTGTTCGTAGAAAAATTTAAGGGAACTAAGAGAAATTTGAATACAAGGGGAGGCGATAAATATACATTTTTTTATTACTTCAGAGAGCTTTTTTCTATCTAAATTGGTGGCAGGAAAAAACTTTTTCAAGTTATGGCGGAAAAAACTTTGATCCTGTTGAGCAAATATGAAGATTCAGTTTACCCGTTTGTATACTGTTGTAATTTGTTATGGCTGAAGTATAAATACCCTACTTGAGATAATTTTTTTTGACTCGTTTGTATTCTTGTTCTTTCGTTATGTCGTTTAATGTGTTGCATATATACATCACTTTCTGCTGGCCTGCCTAGCGTACGAGATTTTACTTAGAGGGTGTTTGACTGAGCTTAAGAGATCTTATAAGATTTTTTAGAGCTATAAGTTATAAGATGTAGAAAGTTGAATATTAATATCTTTCTAGTAATTCTTTTGTTTTCTGATTGATTTACTAGATCTTTCCTATCAGAACTTTTGAACCTGTATATGTTGTGTAGAAGGGGTATACCAATCCTTGGATTTGAGGTAAGTTTCATTGAAGAATTCTGACATTTCTGTTTCATGTTTAACTAGCTTGGCATATAAAATTATAATGAAGCATCAGACCCGTCAATGTAATAGGTGTCTACATAGAGTGGCAAATATGATGGGCATACTGGAATGTAGACTATTGGTAAATAACCATTAATGCTGATAATAGGTGGCACGGTGTGGAAATGAAATAAGCGACATGTAATCAAGGTGGTGAATTCAAATCCATGTTTTTTCATGCAGTTTTGTTGCAAAACTTAGTTACGTACAAATTAAAGTACATATGCATGCTTATGGTTCATCGTAGATTTATACTTCTTTTTCATTCGTAGTATTAAAAAGTTAATGGCCCCGAATGCGAAAAGAATTCAACTTTGTTATATGATTTGGATCTAGTGGAGTAATTATACTTGCTTGATATGTTTTGGATTTCTTCTAATTAAATATTACTTTTCTAGTGTTTACTTTGAAAATTGAATTAATGTGAATACTAGTTAACTTGCAAGGCTTTTTTATGATATCAAATATGTTAAGATATGTGACCAAATATAACTAAGTGAAAATGAATATAAAAAAAAGTGTCCTCCAAAATTTGCTCATTTTATGAAATATGAGCATTATTAATTGTTTATAAATAAAGTGGAAATATTTGTCCTCATATAATTATATAAACATAAAAGACTAATTTTGTCTTTATTACCTATGATTCTAGATGGGCAACATGCTAAAGATCACAATCTGATTTATCTCTATCGGATTGAAAACCTGCTTGTCTGAATCGTCTGCACCAAGACAGTGACAAACCAAATGTCCAGGGGCGGAGCTAGACATTTAAATTTTGGGGGGGCTAAATCAATAAAATATAAATATTTAAATACCAAAATTTAATATTTACAGATAATATATATATATATATATAGATTAGTGGAAATTTTGAAAAGTTTGAGGGGGCTAAAGCCCCCTCAACCAACCAACAGGAAACACCCCTGCGAATGTCGCACTAGAGACGAAATCACAAATAAGAAAAGAAACAAATAACCCCGATTTATGTGGAAAATCACTTATTTAGAAAATAAATTGATAAAAAGATGTAGATTGAGTGATTGTAAGCAAAAAATGACCAAATTTGGCCTGAAATCACTAAGGACGAGAAAGAGAAAAAAGAGAGAGTTTGAGAGATAAAGTAGGCTAGAGTTTGTGAAAGTAAAAAATTGTAATTACCAACTTTTTATGTGATTGGTTATTGGAAAACTAATAATGACTAATGGGTGAATAGTGTGATTATAGGGATGTTCGACGTTATCCAACTGGTTTTTACCCAATTCCACCCATTAATTGACAAGTGTATTGTTCACCACAATTTCTTTTATCTAACGATGTGAATTTATCTGATTCAATTTTGAGAAAAGAACAATACACTTGTCAGTTAAAAGATGAAATTTGGTAGAACCCAAGTGGGTAACATCGACCCGTTATAACGTGTAATAATGACAATTGATATAATATTTTCTTATAAAATTATGATTGATTAATTAAAAAATAAAAACGAATTAGTAATAAAATTGATGAGCACACACACCTCTATATAATTGCAAAAATTCCATTCACTTAAAAGACTATATTATCTTTACTTAAAATGTTCTAAATACACTCACATCATTCACCCACATTCTTCTTCTTCTCGAAGAAAGTTCAATTTTTTTTATATAAACCCTAGATTTTTTCAACACCCTAAATTGTTGAAGATTCGAACAATAAAGTATTCATATCCCCAAATAATGAATGTATATTCTTAGTTTATAACATAAAATATGTTATTTCTCAATTTTTCAGATTGAAAAATATTGTCGCATAGTAGCAATGCGACATTTAGCACGATCACTCGCTAGGACAAAAAATTCATCGTGCCACATCCATCGTGCCATCGTGCCATCATGCCATGTGGCATGATGACAAAAACACCATCATCCATCGTGCATGATGGTGAAAATGCCATCGTGCCACTAGGGTTTTTTAATGAAATGATAAAATTGGAAAAAAGGGAGGAGGTGTATTTAACAATTGTGCTATATTTGAAAAAAAATTGGGGGGTGATGTACTTAGAGAGTGAGTGTACTCGTAAAAAAAAGGGGTGTCAAATTCGCACGCATAGCCAAATTATGATTGATTAATTAAAAAGTAAAAAAAAAATCGCACGCATAGCCAAATTCCTCCTTTTCCTCTTCTGCTCTCCAAACCCCTAAATCCCTCATCAACCCTACACGGACACTCGCCAAGAGAACTCTCTCCATTTCCACAAAGCACAAATTGCTGCAATGGCTGTAAGTTATTCTTCTTAGTTTGCTAATTATGTCTACGTAGTGCGTATATCTATAAGTTCAATACTGGGGAAGAAGAGGGAAAGCATACAACTTTTGAATTTCGGGGGAAAAAAGAAAAAGAACCGAAGAATATTCGTTGGGTGAAATTTTGAGGGGTGGGCATGTGAATTAAGTGTAACTTATGGGTTATATTTAATTCGTAGATCCTGCTTGGAAGGTTTAGACTGATGCATTGTTCGTTTTCTTTTTTAATTTAATTGTGGTTAACATTTTTTGGACTGAGGAATAGAATTTGACATGTGGGAGTGGTCTAACTTGGGGGATTACTGTTGTGTTATCAAAATGGTTGCTTTGACTGTGGAGAAAGTATAGTGTTACTTGAGCCACATGCTTAATTTCTGTAGGAGTGGGTAATTTAGATTTTACATTTTATGCGGGGAACATTTAAGCGAGTATAAGGTTGGTCAGTTTTACTAAGCTTACAGAGGCTCTGAGATGCTGCTGCTTTGTGTGTGTGTGTGTGTGTAAGCTATATCAATGCCCCTGCACCTGCTTTGTAAAGCCTGTAATGGCAGTATATCCATAATGTTCACACATTTTTTTCCTCTAATATAACCACACGGGAATTGGGTGCAGCTTTTGATACATATTATTCTTAAAATGAGTTTTTATATCTTAAATGAGTTTTTATATAAATAATCTCATGGTTTGTTGAAATCAAGTTTTTTACTTGAAAAGCTTGTTAAAGAGTGGACTTACAGGGCTTTGTTACTCCTATTGCTAGGTTATATAACACAAACTATTTTTTTTTTGAATCATATGGTTTGTTTATGGACTGACTAGTTTAATTAGATAAAACTATTTATATGGGAAGTGGTTCTGAACTGCTTCTGAAGAGATTCAGAGAGGCGGTTTCTGACTTCTTGTGATGTTGAGACATGAAAGGATGAGAACTGAGATGAGTAGGATGATGAGGAAGAAAAGAAATTTGACAAGTTGATTTGAAAGTGAGATAAGTTGTCAGATTACGTCTTCGACTGTTCACTCTGTTTAGGACTGATAAGTGTAAAGCACAAGTTTCTTCTGTCGACTAATTGCTATTAACATGATTCAAGGCCAAACTTTTACCAAGACCGTTGAACCCCAACTTTTGTGATCTAATAGCAACTACCTGGATTCAAGCAGACATATATGCAGTCAATAATGAATAGCCATAGTCTTTCTACTGTCAACATGGTCTAATAGCTCTAATAGGATTTCTTACCTAAAGCAAAACAACTTCTAAAATTGTACAAATAACATTGTGAGTAAAAATGAGAACCTTAAGGCTTGATATATGACAACGGCCTTTGTACAAAAATCCTTATTTGTTTGTGTGCGACTCTTACTTCCACAGTCACTGTGTCGAGTTAGTTACTATGTATATTAGCTTTCCATGACTTCATGAATGGGCTTTAGATGACAAGAAACCGCCAATTTTTTCTCTTGGCTTCATTTGTTGTATGTCTTTGGCAGGAAGGAATTCATCATCTGTTTTCAATCATTTTAAAATATGATATTGGATTTGAAAAAGACTAGTTGGAAATGGAATTTGGTCTGGTTTTTTGAAAATGGTTTTTGTAAACATTATTATTGACCATATTATGCCCTTACATGTTTTTAAACTCCAGAATATATTATGAAAAGCATCTCCTCCCTATTATAAACCAAATTTTTAAATACATTTATTTTCATTTAGATTATGCACAGCATATCTTTCAAATCGGCAAATCCCATCAAATGTAGATTTTGTTTCAAATTTGTTTATTCAGACACTTGAAACAGGATTTGTACATCGAGTCCCATGCATTACTATCTCAGCAAAGATTGATTTTCCATCTTGAATGCATGGGCGAAGCCACTATAGGACGAGTGCGGTCGGCGGACCGCACTCGATCTCGAGATGACCTTGTTAAATTTGAGTTGGACCGCACTGAAAATTCAACCGAAGGTCTAATTCATACAAAAAAATTGAGTTAAATATAAAAAAACCAATAAACCTTACTGTCTTGGCTCAAAATATTAAGAATTACCTGGTTCAGTTAAGCTAGTGGATAAATGATTGTCTTGTTTACTATGTACAAAGATATATGTTCCAAACTTGATAATGACCAGTTTTTTGAAAGTATTTTTCGAATGACTTTTTGTATAGAAGTCTATTCCATAATAATAACAGTTGTTTGGTGGTTAATTTAGAATATATTTTTTGATAAGTCACTTATCCAAAAAGTTCATTCTAGAGAAACGATAATTGGAGATTATGAAAACCCGCAAAGAATTGTTGTAGGTACAACATTCATATTTGCCTCCTTTTTTCTATTTTTTTTTCTTTCCAAATATCGGTCCAACATTCGTCTTGCCAAAAAAAAAAAAAATTACCGCACTGGCCGAAAAGCCTGGCTAGGCCCATGCTTGATTGGATAAGTGTTTATCCACACAATTTGATTGCATAGATTTAGGTCTAATGGACAAAATTATCATTCCTGCATTGTGTCACTTTTCTATTTCTGGTGTTGCAGACTGTACCAGTTAACCCAAAGCCTTTCTTGAACAATTTGACTGGGAAGCCTGTAATGGTAAAACTTAAATGGGGAATGGAATACAAAGGTGAGCCTCTTGAAACTCATCCTTCGAATTCTATGGTTAATGCTCTACGACATTGGTTGACATTAAACGTACTGTCCCCCCATGAATAATAATTCACATTTTCTTTTTTTGGCTTTCAGGTTATCTTGTGTCCGTGGATTCATACATGAACTTACAGGTACCTGTTACACAAGTGTAATTATATGCATCTGTAACATTGTTTCTACCTAGTTATGCCAAAATGCACTAACGCAGTTCCCGTGGACTTTGGTACAGTTTAGCATGTCGCAATACATCGATGGTCATATTGTTTGGGGACATTATGAAATGCTTATAGATTTGACCTTTTTCATTTAGTATTGGGTAAAACCTTTCAAACTACATGTCGGATGTGAGTAACGCTAAGAATATAAATCTTTCATGTGTAATGGAGGTAATAGTAAGTACAACAATAAAAGAGGCAAATGCTGTTTCTATTTCCACTGAAACTAACCTAGAACATGATTGGAAGTTTTACCTCTTTAAGACACCTGTTTGAATTACAGTACATTCTTAGCCACTAACGTGATTAATGTATATTTTGGCAGCTTGCAAATGCTGAGGAATATATTGATGGGCAATGCACTGGAAGTCTTGGAGAGATCTTGATTAGGTAATTAACCAGCCCGTAAGTGTTATATTTTCCCCTGTTAGACCAGGAAAATGTTGTTATACGTACAAAACCCTTCACTAACCTTTTGAAAGGCGCACGGTTAGCTGCACAAGTTAGAAGTGTTTTTATTACTATTTTATTCTTTAGTTCAGATTATGGATCAAGTCTTCTATGCAGATGCAATAATGTTCTTTATCTTCGTGGAGTGCCTGAGGATGAAGAAATAGAAGAAGCAGAAGACCGCGATTAAGTTGCATGTGCTATTTTTTTGTATTTCTGATATTCTAACTGAAGCAAGAGTTGGATATCTGCATACATTATTTGCAAAAAAATTACTGTATTTGAATCAAAGATGGAGAATTGTTACCAATGCACTTGTCATATTTGTATTGTAACATATCTCGATGATCTTGCTTTAATAGGGTAAAGTACCGCTCGACTAGAATTGATTGTGGGGCTTTTGGAATCCAGAATTAAGATAATAGTATACTGCTGGTGATATATTGTCATGAACCTCTGCTTTTTGAATAATTCATTTCCATTTGTTCTACTTGTTTTTGCTTTATATCATGGAATGTCAACCGATTATTCAGAAATGGCAACCGTTTTGAGTCTTCTTACAGGTTGATCAGTTCATTGAAGTTGAGGAAATGTTTGATATTGTTTAGTGCATCAGGAGGAAAGTTATTGGATTTATAGCTTTAAGGCACTAAATCCACAAACTGGTATCTGAACCAATGGCATTTGAACAATAGTTAGGACCCTGAGGACTCTGCTGATAAAGCTTACAATACACATCATGTTTTTGGTTTCCAGTTATTTAAATGAAATATACTATTCCAGTAAAGTCTTCACATTTGAAACTCTCTTCACCCCTTCAAAATTACCCAGTTATGTTGCTCAGCTCATCTCCATAAAAAGAGAAGAGGGAAATAAAGACTCTTAAAGAGTTACTTCATCATAATTTGGAGGGCATTTGCTTTTTACTTTGTAATATCAACTGCCTCCTCAAAATTTTTCCTGCAGCAGACCTTGGTATGGCATTGGTGAAACTCACTCTCCTAATTTTCTTGTATGGTGCCACCTGAAATTTCTTTCCGTATTTCAGCTTTTGAAACGGCAATGGTACAACTAAGGGATTAAGATTTCCTGTTCCACATCCTATTTCCACTGTATAGATGATCACATAACTGTAAACGTGTCATTCATCCAATACAGTGGAAATAGGAATTTTGAACATGAGATCTGGACTCGTTGCTAGGGATAGCAGCAGAACGAAAATAGGAGACAAATACCTGGTTGGCAACAAATTGAATGATTTGATCTTCTGTTAGCTCAGCATTAGCTGCTCTCACCACATATGCCATGGGGATTTGTCCTGCTGCTTCATCTTCAATCCTACACAATTTCTTTAAACATGTTGAACACATACATTATAAATGCATGTCAAGTTTATAAAATGTTTTCTTAAATATACTTATAGCATGAATCCTATATACTTAGTGTGTGTATATGTGAAATGAAATACGAGATGAAATATCGAATTTTGAGCGACGACAACGTACGGTATGACTGCTGCGTCAAGTATCTGTGGATGCCCTGTTAGTATTGCTTCTAACTCTGCTGGAGCCACCTGCATTTGCAACCATTTCAGCTATACTGATGCCCTTTTAACAACAAACCAAATATCCAAACATCTTCTATACAAAAAAGGAAAAACCTGATAACCATTGTGCTTGATCAATTCCTTTATCCTGTCCACTATATAAAGATACCCCTCCTCATCAAAGTAACAAAGATCTCCTGTTTTCAGCCACCCATCCGAATCGAAAGTCGCCGCAGTTGCCTCCTCATTTCCTAAGTACTCTTTCATCACAGTTGGACTCTTCAGCCACAATTCTCCTTCCTTATAAGGCGGCACCGCCAATCCGGTCTCGAAATCCACCACCTTGGCACTAAAACAAGGAGCCAACCTTGCTGACGAACCGGGACGAGCCTTTGCCTCTTCATCCGTAACGAAAAGAGTAGCGGCCCCACAACTCTCCGTCAAACCGTAACCCGGCCTCAGCTCGACCCATGGGAACTTATCCCTAAACTGATCAGCCACCTCTTTGCTCAACGGTGCCGCCCCTGACCCCACTCGTCTCAAAGACGACAAGTCGTATTCTTTCCCGTTATACTTAGCCAGCCCGAGTATCACCGGAGGAACAGCAGGTATGTTACTCACCTTGTGCTTTTGGATATTTTCAAGCATTTTTTGAAAATCAAATCTTTCCATTAAAACCGTCGTGGTGCCTGAGCAGAATAACCCGAGCCCGAAAAATACTAGACCGTAGACGTGAAACATCGGTATGAAGCATAAGAAGACATCATTTTGTGCCTTTGATACATCCACAGACCACTTGAGTAGTCTCATCACAGAAATGAAGTTAGAGTGTGTTAATACAACTCCTTTGCTTGTTCCAGTTGTCCCTGATGAATACAATATTGCTGCTGTATCTGATTGAATCGGCTTCGTTTCTGTAATTTCGATAGGTTCACATTTCTCAATCAACTCTTCAACTGAGAGCTGGTTATCTTCTTCACTACATGAGGTGAGCAGAACAGGCAGTCCTGTTAGAGACAGCTTGTGTATCTCATCTGGCGAAGAAATTGCAAGTTTTGCACCCGAGTCGCGTACTTGTTTGGCGATTTCTGTTGCGGTGTTGAGTGGATTGGCAGGGGTTATTACTGCCCCAATGGAGAGTAAAGCAAGGCTTATAATTGGGTATAAAAGTGAGTTTGGCGATAAGATTAGTACGACATCGCCTTTTCTTACACCGAGTCCATGATACAATCCAGAGGCAAGAGAGGTGATCGAACGGTGGAGCTGAGCATAGGTTAGTCTCTGGTTGGTGGCTGAGTCGATTAGGGCTACTCGGGTTTCAGCTTGCTCCGGTGGTGGAAATTGTGAGAGAACGAATGTGGCTGTGTCGAGATTTGGCTGAGTTGGGATTTTTGATGTTCGTTGAGGTGGACTAGAGAATGGTAGATTCCAGTTTGAGGATCAAAGCCACTTCTTTTATCGAATAGTGGTTCTTCCTCTGCAATGGCCATTGTTTTGCAATCTTCTTCAATGTGCATTTTTGTAACTATCTCCAAATGTTGGATAAATAAGGATGTGTGTGTGCTTGTTGTCATGTTTCCATTGTTAAATCCGTTAAGGTGTCTGAAGGCATATGGGATCTTCTATTTTCTAGATATTTTCGCGGACGCGTGTAAGATGATGTCATTATTCTAATCTAACATTTACTTTATGTATTGGAACACCAGATGAGACACCGTATCAGAAGATCCGAATCGGAACCGGTCCGAAGGGATGGTAGTGGAGTTGTTACTTGGCTTTAGTTGCCGGCCATAGCAAGGTGAGACCAAGTGAGAGGCATCCTAAGAATCATAAGATTTATTTATTGGTCTTTTTATTCCTTAAGATTATGTATGAACTTTTGCCGTCCAAGGTTCTTGTTTGTTTGCATTGGAGAGTAAGAATTGTTCCCCACAAATACTCTGTCAACACCAAGGAATAATCTGTTCAAAGTTGTGTTATCGTTTTTTTTTTTTTTTTGTAATTAGACTGAACTTCAGGTGTAATTTTTCTAATTAATCCAGTTTTTTATGCCAAATGAATTTGGTGACTCCTTATTGGTGGTGAATGAATGTTCTGATGGATATACTTTGATTTGAATATGCACTATTTGTATTGTGTTTGGTTGGGCAGTTTTAAATTTAAATCTAGGATGAATGATGAATTGAAGACAACTTTGAAAAGTCCAAACTCTCGACCAATTGATATATTATGATAATATGATTTAATATTTGTTCACATAAACATTTAAATAAATACAGAATTTAAAAAATTAGAATTAATGACATTGCAATTAAATTCTTGGACAAAATTACTCTTAGCATAACGAATTTACATAGTTTCTAGGATATGTTGTGAATATTTTGCACCTAAATTCAAGAAGACAATATAGCAAAAAGCAGTTAAGTAATCCAAATTCCAGAAACCTAGAGTAATAAATGGGTATAACTAATATACCAAATTCAAGTATTTTTAAATTACACGGTAATTCAAGTAACAACTGCTAAGGTAACAGTAAATGGCATAAGCTGCACAGGCAAATGTCTCAAAAGACCACAAAGTTGTAAACAAGGTTATCCAGTTCATAGATGATAAAAAAAAACCACACTGGAAATAAAATAAAACCTCAAGAACTAGCTTGTCAATGTCAATGCTTCCAGGGCAGAAGCTGTATCTCATAATCCAAAGTACTTTCTTCAGCGATAAAATTTATCAAAGTATTCACTACCATTATAGAAGCAGTCAGTTCTGCTCCAAGACTGAAATTCTAATTTCTCCTAACCTCCTATTTTAACATGGAACCAAAAAAAAAAAAAAAAAATCTGCCATAAGCAAATTTATGGTTCAAGTGTACATCACCCAGTACAGATGGGGCTTTTCGCTTATGCAATCGTATTAGAGCATTGGTACAACACCCCTGCAAGTTTATTTTGCACAAATACAGGTCCCCATTTTGAAGCTAACGGAGAGAATTAGGACCCACAAAAATATAAAGTAGAACCAACTCCTAGAAAGTGTCGTCACAGTGGTCTTCCCTTGAAGTAAGCTCAAACTAGATTCCAGATTAGTAGAACCATCATCACCTCGTGAAAATCCAAAAGAAAGAACAATGTTTAAGTTTTCAGGCTTGCCCAGTCCCCCATTGCCATCCGTAGTCAAATCTCTTATTTGAATCATGCCAGCAGTGACGTGAACCGAACTGGAAGGTTGGGATAAGGAATTGAGACGACGAATTGCATCTTTTGAAGGAAACTCGGCAGCAAAGGCTGACGGAGCAGGATGCTGCCCAACATTTGACTCGCCTTTTTGACGAATGGATACTGAACATCTGCACCAATATGAGAACCCAAGTTAGGTAACTTAACAATATACTACCACTTGCAGGGTTCAATACTATATGGTTACTCAGGACTATGCCCCCTGCTACGCAATAAGGGAATGCTTGCAAACACTAAAAAATAGCGATTCTCAACTTTTAGCTGAAGAAACACTTTTAGAGTTTGCAAATGCCAGCTTTTGCTTCATTTAATCAAAATGTGAAAAATGGGGTTGAGGTGCTTCTGATATGGAAAAGTGCTTTTGGTATATTTAAAATAAAAAGAAATTTGCTTTTGACATTATTATCCTCAAATTCAAAAAATATAATATTGTTCAACTAATAATAAGAAGAAATTGTTTGCCTTATCCATCCAAAAAGTCATTATGAACAGTTTTTTCTTTTTTCTTTTTTTCAAACGCTTCAACTTTGATTTTTTCAGCTTTTAGCATCTATTTGCTAACACTACCAACTTTTGAGTCTCAACTACTTTTAGTTTATGCAACAATAAATCGATTCTTCTAAAAGCATAAGTGTTTGCAAACACTCCCTAAATAGAGTTATCAAATGCAGTATGACTTGCTACCTGATTCGTATTTAGCAGAATCTAGCTTATCAGCTGGTGATGCAGTATCATTATCATTGTTAACAAGTTGTTCCTTCGACGTACTAGATTGCTCAGTTCCATCTTTCAGTTCCTGGCATAAAACTACAAGTTAGAGTACTGTGATTAAAAGTGAACATGTAAAAAACGAGGAAATTCAAGTTTAATATTACTTCTGGAGGAAGCAGTGCTTGATCAGAAATAAGATCCTCAGTTCCCAGCATCAGTGAAGGATCATATGCAAAGTGCTGTGTGTTGCTATCATTCGCATCAAAGAATGTAAGGTACTCCTCAAGCATGTCAAAGGTAGAGGTATTAGTTTCGACGGGATTTGTTAGATCATTAGCTTCAAGGAATCCTCCATTGCCGTATGGAAGGTCATCAGGAGCATCCACATATGGTTCATCAAGTAAGTAATCCAAATCATCAGGATCCCCAGACTTACTGGATTCACCAATATATTCATGCTTGACTGCTCGTACATTCATACTGTATGGAGCATGCATATCATACAAGTTCTCATCCTCACGCTGCTCAAGTTCAGAATATTGTTCACCTGCATTCAACAAGATCTTTGAGGTTTCATTGACAGACTCTGCCGTTTCCTCGTCAAATTTGCCATCTGCAGATTCGGGGTTCATTGGAAGAGGAGAAGCATCGGATGGAACATCTGATCCAAGAATCTGGAATAGAAAACATTTAGTAGAAGACGACCATGAAATAGTACTACTGCATAACAAAGGTTCTAAAAAAATATCAATTAAATGCCAAAATAACTCTCTTAGATGAAGATAGTGCAAACTGGACATAAAATCATGATTTTCAAATTCAAAAGCAATGCTTAGAGTAGCTAAGGCAATAGCAAAACACTATATTAAGATGTTTTAACCTCGGTTCAAACCCCAATATAATAAACTTTTGGTTTTCCTGAACAGAATTTAAAAAAAAAAAAAGAAAGAAACAGAAACATATTAGGGAAATAAAATATCAATAAATGGCATAAATGCTTAAGAGAAGGTTCTAGAAAGTAAAAATTAATAACCAGTTATTTCTGAGGACAGTTAATTCATTAAACCCAGCATCTGAAAGCATTTTTGAGACTTCATGTATAAAAGAAGCTGAACGATGAAGCATGAACATATAACTAATAAACAGGCTGGTCCCTATATAGCAAACAAAAACATAATCCATATCGAATTACAGCCACTCAAAATCCTCCTAAGTGAACTACCAGCAAAAATCTTTCATGCACCATTTTTATTCTTCATTTTTCACTAAGCATCCCATATTACCTATGTTTAACTCCCAAGATTGTAGAAGTAGCTAAAGATGTTTGAGTCTCCAAAGCAACCATAACAAAAATCATACATGTATGTCCCCTGAATTTGTACTGTTTTGAATTTCGGATTCATGTAATAAAATGCAAAAAACACCATGACATTGTGTCATACATTTTTGTCTTTCAATTGATCATTAATGTATAATTGATTTTTTTAGTTCAACAGGTGAAGTGGATGGGATAGTCTCAGGTCTGTATTAATATGCACATGTTTTATAGTAGACAGCAGCAGAGAGGGACGTTATTAATTTGAGATAAAAATATAGCACACACCTGCTCAAGATCATGGCCATCCAAATAAGCATCATCGCCAAAGTCAACCTCCTCTGCAGCCTCCGCTTTTGGAACCAATTCCAACTCATCTTCCTCCCAATCCTCTTCCACAAAAGGTGCCCCATACTGTTCACCATTCTTTGGCCCTGTGCCACTCTTCTGAAAAACTCGCAAAGCACAAATGCATCCTTTTCCACCAAAGCATGTATATCAGATTAAAAAACATGGATATTTTCAATAACAAGTCATCCTCCAATCCATCTGATAATAATGATGACAACAATCACAAATAAGATTTGCTCTAATGCCCATAACACTAACATTGATTTGTGCATTAAAATAATTTTATTATCTAAAGTTCAATTAAGAACAAAAATAAAATCAACTATCTTCCTTTCTTTATGTTGATTAATCAGAAATTGCTCCAACATCCACATTCTAGATAATCATATGCACATATTATATTATTTTCCTTCAAGCCTACCATAAAGTAACGCATCATTCATAGACTAATTCTGTCAAATAAACACATGATATTGGTCATGGTAAAAGATACAATACAACATCAACAAAATGATCAGGCGACCCACCTGAACAATGCCGGCTCTCTCAACTCCAAGTCAGCAAGCCTGTATTCATGCATAACCCAGTTAGTTCTCTGCCCCTTTGGAGCACGACCACTATGATAAACAAGAGTTTTCTTCATTCCAACAATTTGTGTTTTATGGTAGACAGCCCTGTCCTTTCCAGTTGTCTTCCAATATCCTCTTTCAGTTGCTCGATTGGTCCTTGATCCATTACCATACTTCTTATCTAGCATGCTGAAGAAATACCATTCCAAATCTCTAGTCTTCAGCTTCGAAAAACCTAAAACACCCCAGATTAATATCACATCGATTTCGGACTTGGAATGATAGAGGACAAATTCAATAATTCAACAACAATGGTACCGAAAGCCTCGGAAATCGAGTCATACATCCATTCAAATGCAAAAAATGATTGTTTATGAAAATGCCGTCAACCTTGTCAAACACGATTTAATAATATGGTCATCAATTTGAGGTATAAATTGATTTGAAAAGCGAGCAAGAGTGACATGCCACAGAAACATTAAGTTAAAAAAGAACAAGCAGACAGTTGGAAGAAAAAAACATAACCAAGAATATATAAGAGCATGATCAACGTGTAGAGTTATAGAGCTTATGAATTGTTTTGCTTCCCCTTAATATGAGAATTGGTTCTAACATATGATATGCATCATTTTTGCCGCAGATGGATAAAGAGAGAAAAATTACACCTCACATACAGCCTTTTAAATAACTTAGACAACCTTACTACCACACTGATGAAAAGACTCCTGACCATGTAGAAAATATTCTTCAAAACAATGAAACATGACAAGAAAAACTAAACCATGAATGGTACAATAACTATACATTACTTATTCACACTCTTCTGATTTTACCCATATTCCGTCTTGCGGAATAAAATCTCAATAACTCATTCTTAGACAATACACGGTAACTAAAGAATTGCAACCAGGACAAGTTCCATGACACACCTGGCACAAGAAATCAGATCTATATTTAATTCCAACAAACGGATAACTCACTACATTTGATTTGATTTCCCGACATGATTCACTAGCAGAACCTGTATACGGTATACCGGCTCGTCCCACAAATGTAAAGAAGCAAAAAAAAAAAAAAAGCCCATAATTGACAGCAGGAAACCCCAAAACACCAAATAATAAACAATTCTACCGAATAATATCCCAACAGAAAAAAAAAACATCAAATTTGAGAGAAACTTTACTTGGCACTAACAACTAACAAATAGGCATTCCTTGGTACACGGCCCTCAAGAGAATTATCAACTTTAGTTTATACTCAATCAGTCCACAGAGAACTCTACTAACACCAAAAAAAAAGAAAAAAGTTGAGAAACATTTGACAAAAAGCAAATCAACAAATACAATACAAGAGAAGAAGGGTTCCACAGGCGCATACTAGGCAGATCCCAAGGCTCGGCTTTGTAAATATCGATATCAGAAATCGCATCAAATCGAAAACCCTTGCCGCAGACTTTTCGCCTCAAATAGTATCGCACCAATTCCTCGTCCGTCGGATGGAACCGGAAACCCGGCGCCAGCAGACTCGATGATCCCGACGATTTCTTCTTGCCTGCAGTGGACATTTCCATACACGAAATTGATTGAGGGTTTCTTGAATTTTGAAGATTTAGGTTTATTTGGGTTTGGGGTTGAGTGGGTGGGTTAATGGGGGTAGAAAAAGGGTATTGCCATTGAATTAATATGTAGTAGACTCTTGTAGAAGAAGTAGAGGAAAAGCCAGCTTAGAGATATTTATATATATTTGTAATATAATATACATTATTACTATATTAATATTACACCATAACAGAATCTGGATAATCCGAATTATGTTCGGGCTTGGGTGACCGGTTGTAGGTTGTTAGTTGTTACCTGAGTTTTGGTCAACGTGGCGCACGTGGAGACCGGTAGAGACTAGAGAGGGGCGGGTACGGGTCACGGGTGTAAACCCACTATTAAAACGGTATGTTTATTTAATAATTTGATAATATTAATAACTTTTGACTGCTGTAATATATTCTTTTTAATGTTTGCGTAAGTAATATAATATAGGTATAGGATCAAATGTGGCAGGGGGCTTACCATGTGGCAGTGTGGATCAATCTAAGCCATTAATTTGACAAATCTAAAGGCCCAGTTTTTTTCGAATTTTTTTTATAAAAAAAAATTGATTTCGCCCAATTAAGGGCACAAAAGTCATTTTGTACACAAATTAATTCGGTTAGTTTTGGTAACCCCCATAATCCCATATTTTTTGGGATTTCAATTACTCTCATTTCCTTAACAGACCTAGCAGATGACGAATGAGAATGGGCACTCTACTCTGCAACAAACCCTTTACGCACCTCTGTGAATAGGAGCTCTCTTCTTTTCTTCAAGGCCTCTTCTCGTTGAAACATGTCCGAGTTCTTGACTTGAAGGCCCGGTTCAATGTCATTATTTCATCGTTAGGGTGTTCCGATTCTTCCAATAGTTGATAAAGGTAAGTGTTTTGGTTTCATTTTCTTTAATTTTTTGGATCGAAATTTTGCTAGTAAAGGATTTTACTTTACATGTGTTTTTCATTTTTTGTTGAACCATTCAAATGTTGATTTTGGATATTTGAAGTAATATGTAGTAAGAGGAGTAGACATTCTTGTTTGTTTGTTTTTATTTTTTATTTTTGAAGTGTCTAGGATTTTGATTTTTGATTTGTCCAGGCGATTTCATGGGTTATCTTTTTTGTTTCTGGGAATATTTTTGTGCGAGTTAGGGAATATCTGTTGGGGATTTTTTTGGTATAAAAGTTGGTAAAAACGATGAATTTTTAGTTATTGGATGGTGTAATATTTTTATGTTATAGATATAGGATGGAGTATGTAGTTTGTTTTGCAGAATTATTGATTTTTTTATGTTTTTTGAAAATTAGGTTTTTGTGGAATGTGTCAGTATACCTTGATCGTTTTTCGTGATTTCTTCTTTGTGTTTAGGTGTACAATTTATTTAAGAATGATGAACTTTTAGTTATTTTTGATGCATAGTTAAATCTAGTGTGGTGTTAGTTTAACCCCTGAAATAAAAAAAATGAAAGAGCCATGTATATATGTATTGATGCATATTTAGTATTGTTATTGCGTAATGAATATGTGTTTTGGTGCATTGATAAGTTTGGTCATGTGTATATATAGTCAATGAAATGCATCATCACACATGGTGTTTAAATAGTTTTATTCTAGTATACAAATAAGGTTCATACAGTGCACAAATAGTTTTTCAATTGTGTACTTTTATTTGATGCTTGATGCTTGAGTTATGCCTTAATATTGTTAATGTTGTCAATACCAGGTTGATAACTTTTAATTGCAAGAGGAAACAGAAAAGACCGATCTCCGGGGAAACGAGGTGCACTTAATGTTTATAAGAGGTCCAAGACTGTCAAATCTGCCTTGAAATTTGCGATGCCAAAGTTGAGGACAAGATCCGTGCCAACAACTCTATCGGACAATGTTTACAACGTTGAGGGCCTTTAAATCATTTGAACAAGCTATTTTTTGTTGTATAGTTAGTGAGTAAATAGTGCACAGTTAATAGTATTCTGGTACATGTTTACAACATTTTGGTATATACATGTTATCCTCAGGCTTTTTGTATTATTTACAGGTGTTAATGAATTTTTTTAGTGCATATTTTATAAGCACTATGTGCACTGTTAGTACTAACATTATGCTTGTTTTTGGAATACAATGCAATCATTTTAAAAATTGAAATTCAATTTATTTCGAGTGTTAAATTAACGATGAAGTGGTAAACATTTAATAGTAATTTGGCACACATATAGTGTTGAATTGAGAGTTGTATAAAAAAACAAAAAATTAAAGATAAAATAAATTGGCGCATAATTAGTGATGAAATTGTGTATAGTTAATAGTAACTAGGCACACATATATCATTTATATTTCGAAACATTTATGGTTTTTGCCCAGCTATTTTTTATTTACTTTTACGGACATAAAAATGATGCACATTTAGCATGGAAATGATATACAAATAGATAATAAATGGCATACAATTAACATAAGACAATTTTTTTCCTTGATGTATTGCATCAATGCTGAGTGAAGAGGGTGAATCCGTTTTTTTTGCCAAGTTTTAGGCGTGTCAGTTATGGAAAGATGATATTGATTATATCCCTTGATTTTAGGTAAGTAAATATGGTATTATTTTTACACCATTTTGATAGTTACCGATTTGCCCTTTTTACACATAAAATAATTAGAAAATGGTGTTTTTTAGGCGTAATCTGAACCATTGATTGAATATGATGGATGGATGAGATTCATCCACACTGCCACATGGTAAGAGGCTGCCACATGAGATCTCATCCCATATAATATATATATATAAAAGTATCATCTTATATTTCTAAAAAAAAGTATCATCTTATATAATTACAATTATATTAATTAAAATTGAATGTAGTATATACCATTCATAACTAATAATGTGACAAACTGAAATTTTCATTAATACAATATTTATATCATTTTTTATTGTTATGTAACGAGGCTACATAATACTATTTTGTACAATATATAAAAATTTGATAGAAAATACACTCCTCTTGCCATTTCTCACAGAGTTACAATATTTTTAGAAAATAATTATATATTTTGTACCATTTGTTTCTAAATTAATCATGACCTTTTTAATTACAGTCTTGCTATGTCAATAATTTTCTTTGTTTTTTTAATCTTCTCCAAATTATTCCATGTAATGCGCAAAATATGACTTTTAATAGTCAACCAAATAGTTTCTGACTTCCAAGTTTATTATTTGGTCACACGACTCACACCTAGTGAACTAAAGATACAAGTCTCACCTGATTTCATTTAGTAAATGTAATTATTTAATAAAAACTAATTTATTTTCTTTGAGAATTTAATAAAAACTCAATTTATTAAACTAATAAACATAATTAATTTAGTCCTTAGTACCTAGATTTACCAAAAATTCTTTCTCAAAATTTTTGAAAAAAAAAATGGCAGCATTTGGGTCTGATTCGGATTCTTGTCTAATTCAGAGCCGCCAATAAGGAGAATATAACCCGAGAATTTCGAGGAGCGATGAATGTTTCAGGGTAAAATTTTATTTACCAGAACAACTGCAGCATCAGAGTGTGGTGCCTTTGGCATTAATTATGGTGCTTTGTTGTGACTATAGTAGTTGGTTTCGGTATTAGCGGTGGCGCAAGCGCATCCGTCAACACGGATATGCATTTTGGACCTTTGGTGCATGTGGTTTGACTAACGCCAAGTACTTGGAAAACAACTACTACCACAAATAAAGGGGTGGAAATTACCGATCAAAAAAAAAAAAAAGGGGTGGAAATTGGAATGTTCTGGAATATTGGTCTTTTTTGTTTTTCTTTTTTTGTAATTTCCTTTCGGATAAGTTGGTTAATGAATGACAAATTACCCCTTATGTCTGTTTCATGTAAACATCATATTCATTCATCCATACTCTTTATCTTTTCTTTTAGTGGCAGAAAAGACTCTTCGTTTAAAAATATAAAATAAAAAAGCCTGGTTTTGGTTTTTTTTTTTTTTTTTGAGACAATTGGTTTTGGTTGTTTTGACTTTTGATTGAAGTTATAAGGTCTTTAGAATATTATTATCTAAGCTTAAAATATAAAGTACTTGGTAAAGATTTTGGAATTATAAGTTACCAAAATCAGATATTACAATCTTATAAACTCTTTTTAAAACATAGGTTGAGATCTTATTTTTCATAGTTAACACGATCAACATATAGTTCTTTTTAAAACTACTGTTTTATTAGATTAATAATATTATATTACTTATTGGATTCTCATCTAAATTTCTATGCAGATGAAAACAAACACTAAAGTTTTCATAGAAGTGGGGCTGAAAAAAAACCAAGTTAATTACTCGATAGTCGATTCGAAATCGATCGTTAAAAACTCGTTTAAGTTCGGTTCGTTAACATAATGAACTGCTTGAACATATTTTTTTTCGTTCGATAAGATATAAGCCTATTTCGAGCCGATTCGATTAGTAAAAAATAATAAAATATGTGAAAAAATATCAAATTACTCGAAATCGATTAGTGTTCGGCCGACCAAAGCTCGATTCGATTAATAATCAAATCAAGCTCAAACGCAATTTTGAAACTCGATTAAAATTCAAATGCTCAAGCAGAAACGATTACATATCCCATTCGACTTCGACTCGTTGACACATGTAGATAGAAGTACTAACATATGCAAGTTTATTCTTTTTGAATTGCTTTGCTCGAGTGAACAAATACAATAGATGAAAAACATTTTCTTTCAAACTATAGTTCAACAAGATAGCCAAACCTAAGAATGAGAACAACATTTTCATTCTTGCCATACCATAAGGCTTTCCCACTACCAAACGCCATGGCTAAAAAATGAATTATAATTATAAAGGGTGGTGATAACCAATTATAATTATATTACGGATAATTACAAAAACTACAAATTAAATTTAATCTAATTACCAAAAAATTGAGTTAGCTTTCAAATTTCCAAATACTCCTTTAATGCATTACAAATAACTTCTTCAGATTTGTATTTATAATTTATTATACAAATAAACCCCCTCAACTCCCCCTTAATAGGTGCAATTTGTAAAGTAAATACATATGTCAAGACTCAAGAGGGTTGATGCGGTACCATTCCAAACAGTTGAACTTCCACAAATGCGAATTCTTAACTGGGTCAAAACAAACACTAAAGGTGTTGTGGGGTTTGCCCAATGAAAACCCTCCCACTTTCAAGTCTAGTACAGAATAGAGAAAAATACAAAAACTTTAGAGCTAATAGTTGCATAATGAAACTTTTCGACTTTGAAAATTAATGATATTTATATCCAAATGAGAGTGTTTTCGTTGACTTTTTGGCTTTAGAGCTATATGGGCCTAATTTGTGCATCATTACCCAAATTAATTAATAAGAAAAATTACCCATAGAATTAATTCTATTGGGCCTTTATTTATCTTTCGGTCTACAATCCGGATAATTCCATTGACTTCACCTATTAGATCTATCGATTTGTAGTCCGTCAAGGGTATTTGTATTTGAAAGATAACTAGATTTTTTGTAAATATGCTAAACCTCTAGGGTAATATTTGTAATTATGCCTTATTTTTTTAAAGAGTTTTTCTTTGTCATTTCACTTTTCTTTCAGCACAAATTTGATATTGAAAGGTGCCTTCACTTTCTTGTCCATTTTCTTCAGTCAAACCTATAGATACTCCCATGGTGGAATCAGTTTCTGCTATTCAGGAAACTAGAAAGACCCTTTTTCTGCTGCTACAGCGGTAGGTTTTACCACCTTGTTGCTACAACAATTTAACGGCAAAAGTTCGCCTCAGATCACCTGAAAAAGTGGATCATTAAACCATAAGCATCTGCATTATCCGACAGGATTTTGTCGCACTTCTAACAGACATACATTGCATGGATCACGATTCAGCTACCGTTACAGTGACATTCTTGTTCATCATCTGTCCCATAGCGGATATAAAACCTTCTGCAATTTAACTTTTCCCTCAACTCAACTCGATGAATCAATGTCATATCATCTTGACTTTGAAGCGATAAGTCTTATTTCACAATCTGGGGCCATGATAACTAGCTCTAGAAGAAGTGATTTATCGTAACAAAGGTAAAAATAGTTGATAATCAAAAGTTGATAGTGTTTGCAAATAGAATCAGTTTGAATCAAAGTTGATTGTTTGGAGAAAAACTCATTGAAGTTGAATCAAAGTTGATTGTTTGGAGAAAAACTCATAAAAGTGTTTATTTGTTTGTAAAAGTCGAATTAGAAATCTAAGGGTATGTTTGTTTATCACAGGGAGGGGGGCACCCGCCCCACACCTAAATTTGAGCTAAGGGTAACCAATCGGGCGAGTAGTATATCATCTCCCAAGTCCCAATCACCCGCTTCCCCAATCACCAACCAAACCAAATATATATTACGTTTCCTAACGATTTCACCGCTAATAAACACATTTCCCAAGACGTCACATCAAACCCTCTTCCCAGTCACCCCCAAAAACTTCTCTCAATCACCCTCAATCACTAAACAAACATACCCTAAAGCACACATCTCCTTTTAGATTATGCTTAAATGAAGCATCATAAGCAAAAGTTGGTATATGTAAACGCTTTTCAACCTAAAACTATACTTTTAGTGATTGCAAACACTCCCTTAGGAAAGCAAATAGATAAAATCCCATTTTAGGAGCAACAGAATCAACATTCAGAATGTCAAACTTTATTCGAGTCAGATTCAAAGAAAAAGATAGCATCGTCGACAGATTCATTGTTCGGACTACACTAAACTACCGAGAGATCATATAAAAAGCCGCAAACAGCTAAGCTCTCTCTCTCTCGGCCATTACTCATCTCCCCTGTTCAGAAAGAGCATACAAAATCAAACTGTTATGCAATGGAGATAGAGCCCGGCAATTAAAGTAACCATCATACATACATATATAAGCCGCGGATATGTTGTCCGTACCTAGACATGTCTTCTCAAGTCCTCGTTTTCTTTGGCCAAGAAATCGATCACGAGATTGAAGAATGTTGATCATCGCTTGTGCTCTCATCACTTCAATCTTCAACGCTCGCTCCATGGACACGTTTAGGATCTCGTTCTCTAAATTGCTGATAAATTTCAAATACCCGGCGGCACGGATTCTCTAGGTTGGAGGAGTCGAACGTGAGCGTGCTGACCGGATGATGATTTTCTTTTGGCTCTACAGGTTCTAATAAAGGAAATTCCAACAAATTTGTCGTCATCATCATTTTAGGAGGAGGATCCTGGCTTGTGGTGGTAGAATCTTCCGATCCGTTTGCATGGCTCGAGTTGGGATCGTCATGTTTCGATCGTTTGGTTTGAGCTAAAGAGAGCGGCTCGACTTCATGGTCTTCTGATCTCTCCCTCTTGCAGATAAAAGGAAGACTTTGCGACCCAATTGGATGGTCGACCTGGGGTGGAGCCATGCTGAGTGGCGGAGTGTCCTGTTACAAATTTGAGGTGATTGTAGCTTAGCATGCATAAATAAAAATTATATAGCTATTGATGTAAATTATTCTACAACTTCGGTTCTAATTCCTTGATAAAATAGAAAGTAAAAAATATTAGTAGAAATACACTGCAGCAACATCTTACCACAGATTTCCAGTAAAGATTGAGTTGGACACTAATTTAGCATTCACGCTTTTGTCTTCATATAGATTGATATGCAAGAAAGATTCAATCTTGCAGAAAATCATCAATTTAAAAGATCACAACAGTTTTGCCTTCCTATTTCCTTTTCGTTTTTCCTACTACTTTATTATTTATCAGCTCGCAAGATCAAGCTAGTAATGCCTACTTTCTTTGATGAACAGAGACCTGTAAAGACTTCATTCACTTTAGACATGTTCATATCATGGCATTAGATTGATATGTTACGTTTAGGGCTGACAAACAAACCAAACTATCCGATACTCGATTCAAGATCGGTCATTAAAAACTCGTTTGAGCTCGGTGTAACGAACCAAACTTGAACCATTTTTCCGTCCGATAAATATAAAGCTCGACTCGATTTGTAAAAATAATGAAATATGTGTAAAAGTATCAAGATACTGAGCTCCATATTAGTGTTCGCTCGACTAAAGCTCGTTCAAGCTCAATTCTATTAATAATCGAACCAAACTCAAACACAATTTTTGAAGCTCGATAAAAGTTCAAACAAACTTGAACAATACTATGTTCGACTCTGCTCGACTTATTTACAACAATAACTTTGTTGACTAAATTAAGCTCATATAACAGTAATAATCAGCAATCAGCACCACAAAATTGTCAAAGAGTGCTCTAATAATTAAGGAAAACTCATAGGCCCTAGCCTTCCAACCCCCTCCCCCAAACAAATAATTATTAGACACGAGGTTGTTGGACCATGCACTTTAATAAGGTTGAATTTGGACGAAAGTGAACATTTTAAGACAATGAATTATTCTTGACAAATCGAACAACAAATGAGGGCGTACAATCCTATATGGAACAAGTACTTGGTCCACATCCCATATGCAGCAAATATTTCGCATTGAACAAATGCCTAGCGAAAGCAACATGGGTTATGTGCATCCAATATTGTGCTGGGAAGATTTGCAAGCCTAATCCACAGATATCAATTTATAGTTAGGAGCAGGCCCTTCCTGATAAAACACATATTATTACCAAGTTTATAGTACCCAAAATTCAGCATCCCACCGAAAACAGCAGTGTTGGATAGCAGAGATGCATAATTCCCTGGATGAATTGTCAAGCAGACTATGGGCACACCAAAAATTAAGCCATGACTTCAAAATAAAATCAGTTTTACCAAAAGAACTAAGAATTGCACAATGTCATCTTTTTGCAGTCAATGAAGAAAAAATACTCGAACCCCAACTCGGCACACATAGTTTGCGACTTAAGATGTGCATGAGCTTCTTTCAGCTATTATTTCAGCTACAACTTAGCGGGTGTTTGCGTGAGCTTATAATATCTTCAAAACATCTTATAAGCTCTCTGAAAGTGTTTGGTAGTTTTTTTTTTTTCAAAAGTATCTTATGAGCTCACAAAATAAGATGTTAGGAGCTTATAAGCTGTTTTCAACAAGGTGGGAGATCCCAACTTATTTTCAAAATAAGTACGTGTTTTTTCAAAACCTCCTTGAGTTTGACCATTTTAATTACAAAACTGCCATTATTAGCATCTTAGTTTACTGAACACTTCAACAACTAATTTTCAAAATAAGATCCAACATCTTATAAACCCTTAGAACATCTTATACATTGCCTTATAAGATCTTTTAAATAAGCTTAGCCAAACACCTCTTAATTTAATGCACAATGGACTTGTAGACTTTGACTGACTTAATTAATAGCCTTTTTAGAAGAATTGACAAGCAAACCCTCAATGGGCTGTGTACAAGCAAAAGATGATCCCTCTTAAAGGAAGTAATCTGAATATGTTAAAGAAAAAGTTCATAAAACAAACCTGATCAAGATCAGTGCACTCAATTTGCGTTTCATCGCCATTCGCCACATCATCTTCAGTGTCTCCTCCAGGAACAACGAGAGCAGCTGCATCTTCATCCCATTCCTCTTCAACAAAAGGGCATAACGGTCCCCGTTGGGCGGTCCTAGACCACTCTTCTGGAAGATTCTACAGAGCACAAATGCATCCTTTTTCCTCACAAACAACAAAAAGGAATTTCTCTTAAGATTCATAACTTTCACATAAAGGTTCAAAAAAATAAAAATAAAACACTGAATGGAAAATTAAAATCACAGCCACCACACCTGTGAAACTCCGGCCCGTTCAGTTCCGAATCACAAAGCCTATACTCATGCATCACCCAATTTGTTCTCTTGCCATCGGGAGCTCGTCCACTATGGAAAACGAGCGTTTTCTTCATTCCTATAGTTTGGTTTTTATGACGCACAGCTCTGTCTTTCCCGGTCGCCTTCAATATCCTTTTCCGGTGGCGCGATTCAGCCGGGACCCATTGCCATACTTCCTATCCACAGGGCTGAAAAAGTACCACTCTAGATCTCTACTCTTCAGAGACGAATAGTCTTTGCGCAAAAAAACACCAGATGACTATCAATTAGAAAATAGAAACCACACAGACAATAGCAAAAGAAAAAACATCAAAACATTAACAAATTAGAAGGAACACCGACGAATACAATCGCAAGGGAAGAACTAACTCCACACATATATGCAAATCGACATACCACGAAAAAAATCGAGTTGAGGGGGAAGCTGCTTAAGACTTTTATCACCAACTTGTTGTGTACATGCATATTCCCAAGTATAGACATAGACATCCATATCTATATCCATCTGTTAATTAGTATGGTCTTCCCTAACTTTCCTCTGAATTCTCACCCTCAACATATCCAGGTTATAAAAATCTCATCTTTGTTTTATTCTTTATTAATAGCCTTAAAACATAAAATCCATTTTTTTGCACTTCAAATCATAGCTTTTACTCCATAAATACCAAAAAGTTGGAATCTTTATTGCATATCACTCTGATATGAAACTATCAATAATCAATTTTACAAACTACACCAGCAAATGAAAATTAAATTTGCAAATTAAAAAGAAAAAAAAAAGAAAAGGGAAGAAAGCTACACCAGCAAAACCCAAGATAAAATAAACAAGTCAAAGTTCAAAAAACGTCATAAAACGAAAAAATATTAAAAAAAAAACAGACAAACAAAGATACACACATCCTTACAAAATAAAACCACATCAATCGGCCAAAAGCTAAATCATCTTTTGCAATAATTCTTTTTTTTCTTTCTAGAATAATAAATCTATGTAAATTTCAGTTGAAAATGTATAAAAGATTGTATCTTTAAATACCAGCAAGCTCCCAAGGCTCAGATTTGTACACATCAAGTTCAGTAACAGCTTGAAACCGAAACGGCTTCCCACAAGCTTTCCTCCTCAAATAATACCTTACCAACTCCTCATCCGTCGGATGAAACCTGAACCCCGGAGCCAGAGATGTCGGCGGCGGCGCTCCCAACCCCGCCGGCGCAGCCGCCGTGCCTACCACCACCACCTCCTGTCCCATTTTCAATTAAAAATTACAATCAAACCAAAAACCCACTCGATTCTTGGTGCTCCTGAAAAATCTCAACGCATCAACAAAAATCCCAGATGAAAAAGAAAAAAAAAAAGACCCAGAAAAAAAAAAAAAAGAGGAGGGTTAGAAGGAAGATTACAAGGCAAGCAAAGGCTTTACAAGCTGTGAAATGAAATGAAAAATGGGATTTTATTGATGAGGGGAATTGGGGGTTTGGTTTTTGCCCATGGGTTAAGAAATGGTAGGGAGTGTGGTGTGTGGTATGGATGCTTGCTTGACACGGAAATCGAAAATCAATGAAAAAGAAAAGAAAACAGAGCAGTGTGTTAGGCTTAGCTGTTTCTCATTGCTTTGTTTTGTTTTTTTTTTTTTTCTGATTATCTTTGGTGAGGTTGATATTACACTTTTTTAGGGGTGACCATTGTGTTCGGGTTCGTGTGTCGTGTCTAGACATTATTTTTTTCAATTCTAACCCAAAATATTTAATTATTTGTGTCCTAACATGATCTATTTAGTAGTATGAGTTTCTTTTAATCCGAAACTATATTTTGATAATTTCTTATAATTCAATATTTCAATCACTCAAATCAAAATAATATCACAGATTAATTATAACTCGACCAATCTGTTTATTATTCGTGTTCGGGTACGACCTGAATTCTAACTATATTAATTATTTCAATCACTCAAATCAAAATAATAACATCACAGATCAATTATAACTCGACCAATTTATTTCTTATTCGTGTTATTCGGGTCCAATCCAAATTCTACCTATATCTCATCAAGCCTCAACCTTAATCCACTTATAAAATATTAGGCAAAAACTTGCGTAAGACGGTCTCGCGGATTTAGATCCGTGAGACAATTCTTATCAAAGTTTTAAAGGTTTTTTTTCAGATTTTATTTTCTTAGGGTTTATATTTGTTCTTTTAGGGTTTATTTTGTTTCTTGGGTTTATTTTTAATTGATTTGTTTTTTTAGGATTTTTAGTTTTTTTAGGGTTTATTTTTTATTTCTTGGTTTATTTTTATTTTTCGGGTTTTATTCTTCATGGTTCATGTTTTTAGGGTATTTTTGTTCCTTCATGGTTCATTATTATTTTTAAATTTATTTTCATGGTTCATGTTCTCAAACGGAAAGCTCTTAGGAGGTCGTCTCATGATTTAGATCCGTAAGACCGTCTCACAAGAGATTTCTTTCAAAATATTATAATCGAGTCGTATTGTGCAATAAATTGTCATCCTTTAATTTTTTTTCCCCCTTACTTTTGGCCGAAGCCTCTAATCTGCCTACCCCTCCCCTCTCTCTCTCTCTACTCTTTGGATATTTGGCTATATGCTTCTCCTCGAGGATAACGACTGCCGAAATTTTAATTTATTTTATTTTTATCACTATTTACTTTTTTAAGTGTTTTAATAAGTAGTAGTTGGTATTTTGTTTTGTTGTTTCATCTCACTTTCATCATTTTGGGTGTTGTTTTTTTCATTCATTTTTTTAGGTTTTATAAGTTTTTGGTTTTAGGCTTTTCTTTCTTCTCTTTGTTTTATAGGTATATTGGTCGTCTGCCTTACGTTTGGATTTTTTTAAGAAAAAATATTTTTGGGCCTCTGAAGAATAATGTCTGAAATTTTTTATTTATTTTTTTTTGCATTTTTTTCCATTATGGAGTATGTATAATGTATTGTGGTAATAGATGGGTTTGGCTTCATTAGTAAGGGTGTCAACAATTCAACTAGAGTCAGGATACATAGTAATATTCTTTAATTTTTATCGAGCTTTGAAAATCGTGTTTAAGCTTAAGTTAATCATTAATTGAATCGAGTTTGAATGAATTTTAGTCGAGCCGAACATGAACCGAGCTCGAGTAGCTTGCTATTTTTACACATCTAATGTTATTTTTTTAGTAATCGAATCGAGCTTCAATTGAGTTTTATATTTTATCGAACGAAAAATTGTGTTCAAGTTTGGTTCGTTATGTTAACTAATCATGCTCAAACAATTTTTAAAGATCAATCTCAAGTCAAGTATCCACAGATTGCTTTGATTTTCACCCCTCTTTATTTTATGGATAATTGGTCATCTATACATGATCGGGATTTTTTTTAACGGTATCAATTGTCTAATAAAAACTCATAATTTTATGAAGCCTTAATATTCCACCTAAAATACAAGTCTTCACATGGAAATGTGCACATGGAATTGTGCCTGTAAAGGCCGAACTTAGAAAGAGGGGATCACATGTAGACGTGATGTGCCCGAGATGTGGCGAAAGAGAGGAGACAGTGGAACATGCGTTGCGGGATTGCGAGTGGACTAAATTTTTCTGGCGCACATCTCCCATACGATTGCAAATGGATTCTCCTGGGGGTGGGGGTTCTATATTCGATTGGATGCAACAGGTCCGAACACAAGCGATGTGTGTAAGTCAGCGCTACGATAATCTAGAGGGGGTGAATAGATTATCTCCATCTTTTCGATTTCACCCTCTTTTTCCAACCGAATGCTCAAAGATAATAACAAAGATGCGGAATGTAAACAACACACGTCGATTTAAAGAGGTTCAACCCACCAGGGCCTAATCTCTACCACCCCGATATCCTCAGGGATGGATTTCGAAAAGAAAAAGAATTTTATTAATTACCAAAATTAATACAAATTCAACTTACAACACCTTGAAGAGCACCACACTCTTCTTCAACACCACCTTTGGAGATTACCACAATCTCCTTTGAAGATTACAAATCTTCCTTCAATCACGGCACCTTGTGAAGATTACCACAATCTTCAACCTTGAAGAATACCAAATTCTTCAACACCTCAATAAGAAGATTACCACAATCTTCTTCACCTATCACCTAGATCATCCAAGTGTGTTCTTACCACGAGAACACTCACAAGATATCTTGTGTTTGAATGATAACCAAAAATCAAGATTACAACTCAATAATGAATAATACAATTTTAGTGCGAAGTGTAATCAAGAAAAGCCTATACCTCAAAGATGTGAAAGTGATAAGCTAGGTAATTTTACAACAAGAATAATAACAATGAAAGACCAAGTGTTTGCTTGAAGTGTATCTTGTTGTGTTGTGTCTCAATTGTTGTAATTGTTGCTCCAAAACTTCCTCTATTTATAGGAGATGATTGATCAAGCATAGGCTCCTCTTGGGGATTGAAAATCTCTGAGAAAAATACAATTAAAATCAAGAATATAGCTGTTAGAAATCAATCCCACAATTTAAGGAAATGTGTCTCTCACACAAACGGTCGAAATTTGCTATCAAAAGATAGGGCGACGGCCGCACATAAATAGACGTTAGAAGAATACACAAAAAAAAATAACACGGGCGGCCGGCCGACGTATACCTCGACCGGTCGACCATCACCCCAACCGGTCCCCTCATGGATTTTGCAAAGATCAAGTGTTACGCTTTGAGAGATACGCCAGTGCTTACCGACAGAGGGATCGGGTCGACGCATTCAGCCGACGCCCATGCAGTCGGCCGACGACTGGTCGGTTTCTCTACCGTCTCATTTCTGTTCCAAAAACATCTTCAGTGCGGGTTGCCCTATAGGGTGACCGGTCGACCACGAGACAAATATTGTCCAATTTTTATCGAAAATAAAACTCAAGAAATACTCAAAATATAGTAAAAATATTTTAAACCGATCGAGTATTTAGACAACATTTAGGGACTGTTATAGGAGTAAAAACTCATTGATATAAAATCAATAAAAGTGTTGTCCATTATTAACAAAAATAAACTTGAGGAAATACTCCTAAAACATTGAAACCATTTTAAATCATTTAGGAGTATTTGGACAACCTTTAAAAACATTGTTTTGGTATAAAAACTAAATCATCAAAATCATGATAAAACCATTTATCAAACAATCTCCCCCTTTTTGATGATTACAAACCAAAACAATTTTAACGAGGTCGATTTTGAAAACAAAACAATTTTACCTTAAAGAGAACTATCTTGTGAGCGACAACATTCCGTGCAATAAACACAAGGATGGGAGTAGAGAGATTCAAACACATATAGCAAATGCTCCTTTATCATCAACATGCACAACAAGAGTTATATAGAAGAACTTAAACATAAGCTAAAATATTAGCTTTTTTGAAATTGAGCTTAAGTATCAATAACTTAAAAGCTCTCCCCCTCAAAAGATACATCATTAGACCGTATATAAGTCCATACTACAACCAATGGACCATGATTCATACATAACCATAATGCACCAAGTGGACTAAATATGATCCACAACTTATGGCTTTATGAAGCCATAGCTTATAGCTTTTATGACAAGCTTTTATTAGCTGCTTTGAGCTAATGAGCCAATATCCTGTTTCTCCCCCTTTGGAATCATCAAAAAGAATGTTAGGATGGTGAAAACACCATACAATAAAATCAAAAGCGCGCCAAAGGAGCGGTTTAAAAACCGTTAGAGCAATTAAAGCATAATAATCCAAGGAAAATGGAAGAATTGTAACATAGGAGATCCATAAGCTCATTAGTAGGCTAAAAACATGATTTCAAAAAGATTTTACGACATTTTGAAGCAAGAAAATCATGTAGAAGTTGAAAGTTTCATTGCGATATTTCAACAAACACCTTGTGTGCGTGAAAAATAGAAGAGGTTGTATATAACCTTTGTAAATGGTTCAAGCCAAAAATTTTCATATCATCAATCAACCTCATTTCAAAGCTCAAAAAAAAATCATATGCACCATATGCAACAATTTGTTCATCAATTAAGAAGCTCAAAGTAGATTCTCAAGGGTTCAACCCAATTGAGATAAGCTAAGAATGATCAAGGCATTACAAATGCCAACAATTAGAGCATCCATCAAGTAATAAGTCATGCTTTCAACAATACATGTATCAAATGTCCCAACATATCCAACTAAGCATAATGAACAAAGCAATAAAAGAAGCACTTTTACCATCAAGTCTTCATACCAATTATCAAACAATGCTTTAGAGTATTTTTACCATCAAATACTCCATCAAAGTCATGATCATTCACAAGTCATTATCAACTTGCAATATTAACCCTTTTAAGAAAAACAAGCAAATATCATTAGTACGAATGAGTTTTACAAAAGTTCATAAAATTACAAAGCAACTTAAATGAAAATGCTAGAAAATGAAGGGGTGGGGTAACATCATTCCTCATCCGAGGAAAAGCAAGATCCGGAATTAAGTCCTTGATGAATTTCTTTAACTTGTCGATAGACTTTTGCATTTTGGAGGTCTTTTGCTCCAAAGCCTCATACCTCGTCTCATGAAAAGCCCTCATCTCATCAAATTCGGCTTGAGTATACCTCCTAAAGCGGTTGAGCACCTAGAGTATTACCCTCCGGATTGCTCGGTTTGCCCTCTTCCGCCAATCTTGCGGCCTCGATGTCATCAAATAAGTCATTAGGATCGGAGATTCTTGACCTCTTCCTCTCGCCATTTTGGTTGGTCGGATTCCATGTTCTTGCGCATAGTGACTATTTGGGCGATGTTATCAATGTCAAAGTCGTTTTGAAATACCTCCGAGTTACACTCCGACGAAGGTAGTCCCGATTGAATAAGAAGTTTACAAATCCAATTTCCCATAACTAACTTCTTATTACCTTGAGTAATGGACTCGATTAGACATTGAATAAGTATGGCACCAAAGTTAAGTGGTTCCCTCCTAGCAATCTTATAAGTCAAAAAATAATCCATATTGCTAGGCATCTTTCCCGACTTACCACAAATGCAATATGTGACAATGACCGATAAAATATGATGCTCAAGTGTCATTGCCAACAAAGAATACTTTGGCCATACTCCCAAATACGTCTTAACTTCTTTCATCGACACCCCAACATTTCATCATTCCAAGTCCCACAAGAGAAATAATCCCAACCACCTTCTCTAACATGTAAAACCCGACAAATATCATTGGGAGTCCATCTAAAATGACCACTTTATAAACGAATTAACGGCAATCGGCTTTCTTTCATTATCATATTGCACCCACATATTAATATAAAAATGTTGGATAATATCATCATCATACAAAACATAAGCATGCTCCCATAGATACATCCAACCTTGTTCCTCAAAAAATCCCCTAATGGTGGGATACTCATTTGTAAATGAGTTAAAACGACACATTTTAGTCCGAGCAATAGATTTACCTCCCATCCCCGAATCCTCATAGTACCATTCCGCATACTTATTGATGAAATTAAGAACATTGCGAGAATTTGGAGCTTGAGTAACAAAAGATTTTTTACCTTTCGCCCAACGACAATTTTCGAGCGAAATTGTTCCGGCTTCGGTAATTTGGGCCCGAGAGAGAATGGAATTTTGAACATCATCACCTTCTTGGGCCACGTTTCTTTGAGTGGCTCGAATATCCCTTTGTTAAACCGTCTCGCCGATTTCTCAAGACCCTCTCCGCCCTTTCTTCTCTTAGAAGTGGGATTTTGATCGGTGGAATTTCTTGGAGGAACCATATATGTAAGATTCTTGTGAAAATAAGAAGATTAGCAACAAGAATCGTGAAAAATGATGAAGAATTGAAGATTCTAGAAAAAGGGATGATTTTTTTGATAAGGGTTTTGAGAATTTTATCTGCAAGTCTGTTTTGAAACGAAGACGAAAGTTTTTAACTAGCAAAAATGGCACTGGGCGACCGGTCGAGGTATGGGGCGGCGGTCGATGTGCGAGCGGCCGTCGCCCCTGACTGGCCCCAGTGATTTTTCTTTCTCCCGCAGTTTTCCAAAATTCGATTTTTCACCCCAAAGTTTTAAAACTTTGCAAAAATATAAGTTTGGACTATATCCAACAAATATGGGTTTTGGGAAAACATATAAACGATAAAATCGAGACTAAACACGTAGTGCCTTTTAAAAGAAAATATTTGCAAGATCAATTAGGGGCACTTAAGGGATCAAAATGAAATATCTTGAAAGATATGTGCATAAGCATAAAATCGAGTTTAAAGAAAAATACGAGTAGACATACCTCGATGGTTTAAGAAACTTGATGACGTAATAATAAATGAGTATGAAATATGTATCTACACAATTCTTAGACAACATGTGCATAGAAAATACAAGTGTAGGCAAGTAATATGAGATATCAAAAGAGCTTATGCTATAAGATTTCATAAGAGATAATAAGCCACATAAGTCTAATAAAATGCTCAAGAGTTTTAGAAAATCATGCAAGGTCTCTTTTTTAAAAATTTGAAACTCATAAATATATAAGAGACCTATATTAAAAATAAATACTTGAAGATTCATTTTGCAATTAAGACACAATTAAAAGTATGCATAGATTTAAAAATAAAATGCATATACAAATGGGGAGATACGGTTTACCAATTACGCCGTTTCCATGGGTTGTGTCTTTCCCATTGTTGATGATATCTTTTTGAGTTACTCACACACACGTCACTAGGGATTGAACCCACGACCTCCCACACATTGGAGGAGTGATACCACTAGGCCAAATGGCTGGTGGTTTGTTGATGATATCTTCCCATTGAGAAGTTACTTTGTTGATGATGACTTCTCCATTTCCAAGATTGGTTACCTTCCCATGGTTGATGGTTTCTTCTTCTTTGAAAATCATCTTGTTGATGATGTCTTTGCCATTTCAAGGATTGTGTTCTTCCCATTTTGATTATACGCTCTTCTTGAAATTGGCTTTGTTGAGTAGTTTCTCCTTCTTTGATCAAATGAAACGTTCATTTGATGTTTTCTTGTGGCATGAATTTTCTCCGATTTTTGCTTTGCGGTACCTAATAGCACATTGTTTTGTGGTACTCTCATGTGTTTGGGTCCTTTAAGATTAGCTTTGAGACTTTTAGGTCTCCAACAATATTTAGAGCTATTTCTAGCCCGACAAGAATTAGCCGTATGACCCTTTTTGCCACAATAAAAACAAGTAATAATTCTAGAAGATAATGACCAATATGCATAGTGACTTGATCCTTTTTCATATGATTAACAACATTAGGCTTATGATCAAGTCCTTTATCACAATTATGAATATCAACAATATTGGACATTTTATTGGTACTCAAGTTGGATTTTAATAAATCCTTTTTCATGCAATCAATATTCTCAACAAGAGTACTATTTTTCTTTTTCAAGGTTTCTAATCTTGTCAAGAGTGGTGGTGTGAGCACATGATAGTGATTCATAAGTAAATAAACTATCCTTATCATTTTTCAAAATATTGAATTCCTTTTTCAAATTTTTGTATCTAACAAGTAAGCTTTGGAATTCATTTTGAAGTTCATCATAATCATTTTGTAAATCACTATAATCATTTTGAATGACAATATCATAGGAAGTAGAGGGTTTAAGACATACCTCATTTTCTTCATTGATGCCCATAAAACAATATTCAACTTCTTCATAATTGGAAGTTGTAGGAGAGTATTCCTTAGATTTGAGCTTGTATGATCTTGAGAAGTAGATGCTTTTGTTTGACTCCTTTCATTTGCAAATACTCCATAGATGGCTTCTAATTTTTTCCATACTTCATGTGCCGACTTTATTCCTACAATATGTTCATATTCTAAATTAGTAAATGAACAATACAAAATATTTAAAGTCTTACCGTTTAAGGAGATGATTTTCTTTTCTTCATCATTGAGCTTTTTGAAGCCTTTTGAGGTGTATGGTGTATCTTTCGTCGGAATGGATTCTCCATTAATGACGGTGTTCCAAATGTCGAATCCGCAACCTTGTAGATAGCATTCCATTCTTTCTTTCCAAAAATTAAAATTCTTGGAATCAAATAGTGGTGGCTTGGTGGTGGAGGTCTTGGGATAGATGAGCTTCGTTCGTAGGCTGTCGATCGTTTCTCTTCACTCGCGATGTGAAACGAGCTTGCCAAAGAGTTTGGCTCGATACCACTTGTAAGTCAAGCGGCTACGATAATCTAGAGGGGGTGAATAGATTATCTCCATCTTTTCGATTTCACCCTCTTTTTCCAACCGAATGCTCAAAGATAATAACAAAGATGCGGAATGTAAACAACACACGTTGATTTAAAGAGTTCAACCCACCTAGGGCCTAATCCTCTACCACCCCAAGATATCCTGGGATGGATTTCGAAAAGAAAAAAGAATTTTATTAATTACCAAAATTAATACAAATTCAACTTACAACACCTTGAAGAGCACCACACTCTTCTTCAACACCACCTTTGGAGATTACCACAATCTCCTTTGAAGATACCACAATCTTCCTTCAACGCACCTTGTGAAGATTACCACAATCTTCAACCTTGAAGAATACCAAATTCTTCAACACCTCAATAAGAAGATTACCACAATCTTCTTCACCTATCACCTAGATCATCCAAGTGTGTTCTTACCACAAGAACACTCACAAGGATATCTTGTGTTTGAATGATAACCAAAAATCAAGATTACAACTCAATAATGAATAATACAATTTTAGTGCGAAGTGTAATCAAGAAAAGCCTATACCTCAAAGATGTGAAAGTGATAAGCTAGGTAATTTTACAACAAGAATAATAACAATGAAAGACCAAGTGTTTGCTTGAAGTGTATCTTGTTGTGTTGTGTCTCAATTGTTGTAATTGTTGCTCCAAAACTTCCTCTATTTATAGGAGATGATTGATCAAGCATAGGCTCCTCTTGGGGATTGAAAATCTCTGAGAAAAATACAATTAAAATCAAGAATATAGCTGTTAGAAATCAATCCCACAATTTAAGGAAATGTGTCTCTTGTCAAACGGTCGAAATTTCTTTGTCAAAAAGATAGAGGCGGCCGCACATAAATAAACGTTAGAAGAATACCACGGCAAAATAACAGGCGGCCGGTCGGCGTATACCTCGACCGTCGACCATCACCCCAACCGGTCCCCCTCATGGATTTTGCAAAGATCAAGTGTTCTGCTTTGAGATACGCCCGAGTGCGGCCGACAGGGAGGTCGACCGTCCGACGCCACGGTCGGCCGACGCCTGTCGGCCGATCGACCTGTCGATTTCTCTCCGTCTCATTTCTGTTCCAAAAACATCTTGAGATACGGATTGCCTATAGAAGGCGGCCAGGTCGACCACGAGACAAACGTTGTCCAATTTTTATCGAAAATAAAACTCAAAAATACTCCTAAAATATAGTAAAAACATTTTAAACCGATCGAGAGTATTTAGACAACATTTAGGGACTGTTATAGGAGTAAAAACTCATTGATATAAAATCAATAAAAGTGTTGTCCATTATTAACAAAAATAAACTTGAGGAAATACTCAAAAACATTGAAACCATTTTAAATCATTTAGGAGTATTTGGACAACCTTTAAAAACATTGTTTTGGTATAAAAACTAAATCATCAAAATCATGATAAAACCATTTATCAAACAATGTGGAGGGCACGAGTTATTCATAACACTTCTATGGGCTCTATGGGATGCATGGAACAAGCTAATTTTCCAAGGGAAAGGTATTAAACCGAATTGGATCCACCACATGGCTGTCACCCGACTGGCTGAGCACTCAACACGGTCGAAATGCACGGATGGGGTGCCTACTAGTGCTGCGCCTGCTTCTTGGAATCCACCGATGGAGGGAAGTTTTAAATTGAACACGGATGCTTTGACCCTGGAAGGTTATGGAACGGGATTAGGAGCAGTTATTCGAAACCATCACGGGGAAGTTCTTAGATCGGCTACCAAGCTTATTACACCAGATGAATCCATCGAAAAGTTGCAGAAGCCCTGGCGTGTAGGGAAGGTTTGGAGGTCGCTCGCCAAATGAATGTGAGGAGATTAATTGTGGAGTCCGACAATATCACACTGGTCTACAAATTACGGCGCCGCTCGAAAGACCTATCTTACCTTGATAACATTGTAGAAGATATTCATCAGCTTTTTTCTTCTTTTGATTTGGTTACTCCTAGTTTTGTTAGACGTTCGGCAATTCTTTGGCCCATAGTTTAGCGCGTTTTGCTTTTAATTTCCATTATAATGAGCCAATAATCGGGAACCTCCCTAATCAATTGGTTGACATTGTCGTTGTGGAGATGATCTCCTAATATATTGCTTGAATTTTCCCTCAAAACAAAAAAAAAAAAAACTCATAATTAATGTTTGAGAATTGATATGGATTTTTTTATACACTTGATAATTAGTCGTTTAGAATTAAAGATGAAACACCATTTTAAATAATAAGAATAATATCTCATCGGCACAAATAACTCCAAACAGTCAAATCAAATCTTAAATCAAAGAATATCAATAAATAAATAACTGAAAGGTAAAATACTGAATAAATTGAATATATTTACAAATAAATTAGTGAGATATTTGTATGCTCAAAGAAAAATTTATATTACTATTACATTACCTGGTCTTTATTTTGGGCAATGATTTTGATTTCTTTCGACTACTTAGGTACATTGGTTAATTTTATTTTAGGTTTCTATTTTCTTAAATGATTTCTTTGTATTTATAGTAAATAGGTGTCAATGGGGTTTGTGGTTACTTAAGGAAATAATCTAGAGGTGAATGTCCAAAATGGACATTCTATAATACCATCAATGCTTTCGACACACTATAGTATATATCTTGTTATTATTATGATTTTTAGTAAAAACCCATCCGGAAGATTTATTTGTTTGAACAATATATAGTAATAATAATTGAAAAGTGATGATACCCGAAAATGGAAGAAAAATTAATCCAAGTCATCATCCAACACACATCCGAGTAAGCGACTGCGAGTGACGCGTCGGAATGGTGCGCGACAAACACGCCACGAACTAGCTCGCCCATTACCGAGCCCAACCGCAACACGACCGCCGAGCCCCGAGCCCAAATTTCGGCGGGAAACGCGCGATGACATTCATAGAAGTAATCACTTGTCCATACTTAACACTTTATTGATATCGAAACTCGCCACATGTCGAGAAAGTTATAAAGAGAAGTCGACAAGTGGCAAGAAACATGCATGCACGAGTTAGAGAGGGACATGTGTCTTTCTTTAATTATTTTACTAATTAATGAATAGTTAGTGAAAAGATGACTATTGTAAACCCACTTACTCGAAGGGGTATAAAAAGGCCGATAAAGAGAAAAAATAGAGAGAGAAAAAAGGAGATAAAAAAGATTGTAAGAAAGACCGACCCCAATAGTCCGGCTCGGCATTATACAAAAAAGGCAGAATTAGCCAGAAATAAACACACGTTACGCACGTTTACATTTCTACGTGTCAAACCTTTTACATATTTTTGCTTGTTGACCAAAACGCACGTCAACAAATTGGCGCTAGAAGGAGGGCCCGTATTCGTCGGTCAAAGTTCGAGTTCAAATAAATAAAACCAGGTAAAGTTTAACGCTTAACCTTTTCATAATAGACAAAAATGAGTCAACTGTCGAGAAATGCCCGTTTGACTGAAGAGCAACATTTGAACAACCAACCTGGCCAGACTACGAATGGCCAAAATATGCTCCAAACGGAAGCAGGGAGCACTACTTTATTTCCTTTTGCTCAGCTAATTGCCAATCCAACTTTTGTACACAAATGAACCAACTTATATCACAAACTCTCGCTACTACAAACTCTCAAGCACCTCCTCCACTCCTTGCAAATACTAACCCACTCAACCCACAACTAAATGTTAACATTAATCCTCAAATTCGGACTTCCTCATCACGAAGCCCAGAAGCCGATTCGTAATGAACAACATGTCCGTCATAATGAAGCGAACGAGAAGATGAGGAGGAGCAAAGTCGTATAGCAGAGTCATTACCGGAGCCAACACGACATCGTCATGCCCACTCAGTGTTCGCCGGACGACTAGGAGTTGATCCTTTTCGCCCACTCGATCGATAAGTTCCGGCTCAGGTTTCCTGGATGAGCGGGAGCGGCTCGGGTCAATCAGGTCAAGGCCCTAGCTTATGGCGAGGAGCGGATGTAGAAATACACCGTCTGCGTCGTCGTCAACGAGCAATTGGAAGAGCGGTCCGGATGGTGAACATTCTCGAAGACCGCCCCAAGTAATGAGCCACCCGGTTGTTCCGTCGCCATTTTCCCTGAATTCTGCGACCCGTTATCGCCAAAGTTGAAAATCCCCCAGGTCGGTCTCTATAATGGGAAACCGACCACCACTCACGTTCACAAGTACTTAGCATGGATGGAACCCATGCGATCCAAGTGATGCCATCCTCTCTGCAGGCCTTCCCCGACTTTGGGCGACCGAGCCCACCGTGGTTTAGGACCCTACCACGGGGATCCATTCAAGCATGGGGGGGATCGGCGCTCCGCCTTTACGACGCATTTCTTAACGTCCAAAGTCCGAGCCGCACCTAAAGACTCCTCGTAAACATCAAACAAAGGAAGGGCGAGCCCCTGAAAAGTTATATTTCTCGGTTCAATAAGCAAGTTCGAAAATGGAACCGGTGTCGGATGATGCCATTTTGATCGCAGCCATGGCCGACTAGCCCCGAGACTTGGTTTAATTACTCCATCCACGAATCGGGGCGACCTCGTTTCAGAATTTCTAATCCGCGCAACGCCATATTTGTGCGGAAGAAGCCATGGCAAGTAACCGCCCGAGCACCGCAATGGGGCATAAGAAAGGACGGAAGGAAAGAACAGCATTGGGCGAGGTCAGATTCCGGCCGTTCTCGGAAAACCCGACCACCGGATTTAGGGCTCGCTGAAGAGAGCCGAAGTCGCCGCGAGAGAGAGTACTTTGACCCACACTCCATCGGCCATATGGAATGAAGCACGGTCTGAATTTGTTGCCTCCGGCTCGGCCTTTGAAAAGTAAGCCGTCAAAATTAGATTCGCGTCGATTCTGCGTGCCTATCATAAATCGATGGTCACGATCTTACGATGAGTCCGAGATCTAATTAGGGAAATTATGCGTGTTGTTCGGCGGGCGGTCTCAAAAGGTACGTTCATGAGCTACCGCCCCACACCAAGATCGCTCAAGTGTCAATCCGGAGCGCGTAATCAATCCAATCTCTCTGCCGCCACCCCTGAAAACCGAGGAAGGAGATCCTCATGATGTCGAGTGTCGGTCGAATCAATACTAACACATGAGGATGACGCTCCAACAGAAAAGAAAAGCCGATGTTAGGGAGGCAACCAACGCCGAAAGACAAGTTCGGGTGGCGGAAATCAAGGAAGGCCAACCCACCTAACCACTTTGTGTTCTCTCGACGATGCGGATGCCGACCAGGTGGTCCATCCTCATTCGACCCTGGGTCATTCTTGCACCGATTCCGAGTATTCCACCACGAGAATTTTGATCGACACCTAAGCTATTCGTCATCATTTATGTCCGAGCATTTCGAAGATTGAACGTGGGCGATAGTTATATCCGTCCATGCAACGATAGCGATTCTCGGGGTTTGGAGGAGGAAGGATAGTCCCGCTTGGAGAAGTTGATTTGCCTATCCAAATGGGACAAGGTTTGCATAAACGACCGTCATGACAACATTCAAAATAATCAATGCAGATTCGAGAGTACAATGCTATCATTGGGAGGCCATTGCTTTATCATATAAAAGCAGCCTGTTTCAATATATCATTTTTGTATAAAATTCCCAACATCCGATGGCGAAGCTATACATAAAGGGAATCAAAGGGAGTCACGAGAGTGCTCTCTTAAACTCCGACCGGAGATTAACATGGCGGAACAAGGACAAACCAGGTGGAACCACACAAGACAATCCCCCGCCCAATGAGGAGTCCGAGCGGAAAGTGGTGATCGTTCGGGAGGATAATCCAGTCGTCGGCCGGGAAGGAGCCAATGATGGAAGAAGCGCGAGCCGATCGAGAACGAGCCGGCGGCTGAAGACGAATTGCCCCCCGCAAATCGAGGAGGGGCAAAGTAAGAAAAAAGAAAATGGGCGGAACCGCAGAACAGGTTGATACAATCAATGTCGGAAGGCTGCCAGGGGCGCCAACGTAATCACAGGTCACGATCTCCCGAGAACCATATCGAAGCGGCGATCGAGTTTTGGGAAATAATCTTGATGTCTTCGCATGGACTCATGCGGACATGCCCTTAATTGACCCTAAGTATGCATGCCACCGCCTCAATATTGATCTAACATTCCGCCCCGCTTATCGAGAAAAAGCGCGCAAACTCCCCTGACAGACAACAACACTCGAGGCCGAGGTTAACAAGCTACTAGACAATCAATTCATCCGGAAGCCCTCTATCCCGATGGGTCGCCAATCTGTTTTGGTAAAGCGATGGCGATGGCGCTGTGCGTGGATTTTACCGACCTCAACAAAGCATGCCCTAAGGACGGTTATCCATTGCCAAATATCGATTACATGGTGGATGCCACGGTAGGACACGAGTGATGAGCTTCATGGATGCATACTCGGGTTACAACCAAATACGGATGCACCCAGGAGATGAAGAAAATACCTCATTCTTCTCTCGCTTTCGAGGAATTCATCACTGTTACAAGATGATGCCCTTTGGATTAAAGAATCTTTGGTGCGACCTATCAAAGGTTAGTAAATAAGATGTTTGAGAAAATGATAGGTCACACTATGGAAGTCTATGTAGATGACATGTTGGTAAAATCATCAGACATGTCCGATCATCTTAACGATCTTAATAAAATATTTGTTTTTGAGAGAGTACAAGATGATGTTAAACCCGAGAAAGTGCACATTTGGGGTTGGCTCGGGTAAATTTTTGGGGTATATGGTCACCAAAGGGGAATCGAAGCTAACCCGCATACAAAATAAAAGCCATCACCGATCTAGAATCCCCAAACTCGTAAAAAGGTACAAAGCCTAACAGCCGATTGGCCGCCCTTAACCGATTTGTTTCTCGGTCCACGGACAAGTGCAAGCCTTTCTTTGAAATTATAAAGAAAAGAAAAAAATTTGAGTGGACCGAAAGCGAGCACAGACGCCTTTGAATCCCTCAAACAACACCTTTCTTCAATCCCTATATTACAAAAACCAACCCCGAGGAGGACTTGTATTTGCGTGGCGGTATCCGAATACGCCATCATTCGGTGTTGATCATCTTTGGATGGTTCTATTCAACATCCGATCTATTACACCAGATCAGCGTTACATGACGCCGAGCTCCGATACCCGCCAATGGAAAAGTTGGCTTATTCATTAATCATTGCGCGCGAAACTCCGTCCATATTTCCTAGAACACAAGATTATAGTATTAACGAACGCCCCCACTAAAACAAATATTACACCGACGATACTTACGGTCGGATGATCAAGTGGGCCGTCGAACTCGATCAATTTGACATTATATACGAACCACGCACCGCATAAAAGAATGACTTTAGCCGATTTTGTGGTCGAATTCACACTTCCATACGATTGGAAGTTATGGAAGACCAAGAATGGAAATTATTCGTTGTGACTCTTCCACCGCAGCGAGCGGGGCGGAATCGTGATAATCGATCCAAATGAAAAATGCTCTTTGCTCGGCCGTACGATTTCATTCCCGCAACGAACAACGAAGCCAAATATGAGACGCTCTGGCGGCAGCTTAGATATGGCGGCCTCTATGGGCCTAAAACAACTATTGGTGCACAAAGATTCTCGGTTGGTCGCTCATCAAATCAACGGCGTACGAAGCAAAAGAGCAAAAAATTGCACAATATTTGGATTTGGTCAAGAAGAGATTATCACACTTTAAAACAAAAAGTCTTACATGTGCCCCGAGCCGAGAACATGCAAGCGGATGCCTTAGCTCGCTCGGCTCCGATCCGAGGATGGATGCCATCACGGATGTCATCACACACACAATGCCGCCCGTCACTTGGTGTAAAGAAAATATATACAATCAAACCGCCGAAACCAGGACTTGGATGACCCCAATCATTCGATTTTAGAGAAAGAGTTCAACCCGAAAACAAAGGCGAGGCCGAACACTACGAACTCAAGCGGCTCGGTTTACACTAGTAGACGGCATCCTATACAAACGAGGATACTCCGTCCCACTCCTACGCCTTTCCGAGACAGATCACGATTATGCGCTTCGTGAGGTTCATGAGGAATATCGCGGCAACCACGCCTGGGGGCCAAACGTTGGCCTATAAATTAATACGGCAAGGATACTACTCATCCATCCCTAAGAAAGGACGAACCGACCTCGTCAAAAGATGTGAGAGGTGCCAAAGATTTGCACCACAGTCGGATATCATCCTGAACAACTTACTTCCGTATTTAGCCCATGGTCGTTTGCCAAATGGGAATGGACCTCATCGGACCACTCCCACCGGCAAAGGGGGCGTCAAGTATGCCATTGTGGCGGTGGATTATTTCACAAAATGGGTCGGCGCGAGCCTCCGCAAAAATAGATGAAGAAAAGATTGTGAGCTTTGTATGGAAATCCATTATCAGAGATTCGGGATACCACATTCGATTATTCGGACAATGGGAAATGATTCGACAACCGAGGTTTTGAAATTTTGTGAAGGTTTCCGCATAAAAAACTATTTCTCAACTCCATACCACCCCAAATGAACGGACAAGTTGAGGCCGTTAATAAAATACTCAAGTATACATTGAAGGCGAGATTGGAGAGTCTAAAGGTAATTGGCCGGGAGGAACTACCCGGTGTACTATGGTCATATAGAACGACACATCGAGCGGCCACCGGAGAAACACCTTTTCTTTAGCTTATGGAGTGGAGCGGTGATGATTCTGTTGAGATTGGAGCCCCTACCTTCGACTGCAAATTTTGAAGAAAGATCGTAATGAGGCCGCGCTCCGAGCCGAGCTAGACCTGCTCGAAGAAAAAGGTGCGATCTTGAGATGAAAATGCGATGTATAAACAAAGGAGTGAAAGGTACTACAATTGAAAGTAAAGGAAAGAAGATTTGGTCGGCGATCTTGTATTGAAAAAGATAACGGGCATTCAACCCACCATTGAAGCCAACCCGGAGGCCCATTTCGGTCGACCACGTCTTATCCGGTGGGGCGTACCCGGCTAGAATATTTGAGTGGAGAAAAATTTATGCATCCATGGAATGTAGCATACCCGAAACAATATTATCAATAAAGATCTCGGTCTATGATCCGGATAGGATTCCAAAGAATTATCCTTTCATCCGGTATTTCGTGAGCTCTCTAAAAGGAAACGAAGTTTTTACTCACCTCGGCTATGTACCGAGGACAACAAAAAATCGCCTCGGCTTAAGGTGAAGGGTGAAACGCGTCACCTCGTGCGTCACAAAATAAAGACTCGATTCGCACCGAGCATAAAATAAAGACTTGCTCACGCACCAAGCACAAAATAAAGACTCGGTTATGCACCGAGCACCAAAATCAAGACTTGGTTACGCACCGAGCACCAAAATCAAGACTTGGTTACGCACCGAGCACAAAATCAAGACTTGGTTACGCACCGAGCACCAAAATCAAGACTTGGTTACGCACCGAGCACCGAAATCAAGACTTGGTTACGCACGAGCATAAAGTAAAGACTTGGCCACGCATACCAAGCATAAAATAAAGACTCGATTCGCACCGAGCACAATAAAGACTTCGATTCACGCACAACATAATACCAAGACTTGGTTACGCACCGAAACAGATCCAAGATTTGGTTACGCACCAGCGCCAATCAAAGATTCAATATACACACCAGCAAAATAAAAACTTGGTTTATACACCAAGTACCAAAAAACAAAATAAAGAAACGAGGTTCATATACCTAGTACGAGAATCAATTAAAGCAAGTAAGCAAGTAAAGTCCCTTATTCAAGAAGCACTGGGAACCGAGAGCTCCGTCTTGGGAATATAAAAGGAAAAAGAGGACAGGCAACAATCTAACAAAAAGGAAAAGAGTCGCATCTACAAAAAGCTTGAAACACATACACAGTACACATACACAATTGAGGAAAATAACAATTCATTTCTACTTCAAAAGTATTTACATAAGGGAGCCGAACCCATTACATCTTGAGGCACGAAGCCAAACTACCTATCTATGGGTACATATGAAAGCATCAAGATTGAAAGCGGGCGAGAATTTCGACGGCACCGCTAGAGGCGACTTCTTCCACATCCGGAGGAGGAGAGCCTGCGCATTAGGAGCCTCGGCAAAGTTCGGCCGAAGGGTATCGAGATCGGCCTCGGGAGGGCCGGATCTTCCTCAAGGCCGAGCAACAAGACGCCCGCCCTTAACTAAATCAAGAATTTCTCGGAGGCTGGTCGCGTGGCGCGGGTTAACATGAATGCATACTCCTCGAGTCTTTGTAAGCTTCAACGCCTCTCTGCGGACTTCCTCGGTTCTTGACGAGCGATTTCTTGACCTCCTCTGCGCACATCGACTAGACGCCTCTCCATTTCCTCGGGCCGGAAGAAAGACGGCCGTTCGGCTCGGCGACCTTAGCCTAAGCTCTTCTTGACCTGCGGTCGATCTCGCTCTGCCTCGGCCCTCGCGGCTTTCTCTTCGAGTTGGCCCGAGCCGTAGCCTCATCCGCTTGAGTCTTGAACGATTCTTGTACCCGCTTGGAGGTAGCATAGGCCTCCTGATCCCCGTGCCGCCTTTCCAGTCGGCATATTTTTTCTCTAGCTCGCGAGTTCCCCAACCGCATGCCATAAGAGCTCAATCATCCGCCCGAGACATGGCCATGGCATCTTGAATTTGTTCTTGGCTTGATCTCCGGCGAAAGCGGAATTGCTCGATACCTTTTGTCCAGGCACGAGTGGACACTCATCGCGACCCGACCGCCTCCCGGTAAGACTCTCGTTTGCTCCTCTGTCGGCGTGGCACAACGAACAAATTCCACAAACCATCGAGGGCGTAGTCCAATCATTCCTCGCAATATTCATCCCTCACTTGACTTGGAGGGATGAAGTGACCTTCCCGCCGAGGTCATCCGAGAAAGTTCCCTGACCTCCCTCTTCCGGGGGTTGTTCGAGATGTTTGGGTATCGTTAACCAACCCCTTCGATCCGATCGAGCTCCTCCATCACAATTCCTCCTCTTCTCATTTGAAGAGGAGGCCGCACCGCTCGGCACCCCATTAGCGGGGCGTTTACGCCCGGATATCTTCTCTCCGAGCCGCCTCCACATCCGCAGGTTGATCGGCGGCCGCCCGAGGTCACCGCGCGTCGTGTTCCCGACATCTGCGAAGACGTGCACGCAAATCCAAGCCGCGCCCTACACAAAGCAACCACGGTTAGAAGATTAAAAGAAAACAAAATGACATTCCAAAAGGAAGCGTGAAAAAGATAATGTTTACCTCGAACGCAGCGGCCACACTCGGCGGCTCTCGAGTGCGTTTGCCCTACGAGCGCGGATGATCTCGCCCACGTAGGCTAGCCGTTGCGAGGGGACGGCGCGCAGCTCGCTGTTCTCGCCATGGCTGCTCCCCGGAGAATGGGTCCGTACTTGTTCATTACCGGGAGGATCTGCTGAGGCTCTCTCTCAACCTCCACCTCCTGCTCCGGCCGCCTCATCCCGAGCCCCTCGGTCTCGGGGTCGGCGGGCGAGAAAGAGCCTCAAGCTTGGCCGCCAAGCCAAATTGGCTGTGTGGCGATCTCTCAATTCACCTATCTCGCACCTCCGCCTGGATATTCTCCACCTGACGGACGAAGGTGGCCGACAAATGCCCTTTTGATGCGCGGTTCTCTACAAAGGTAAAAAGACAAAAGTCAATCACAAAAAGAAACAATAAATAGCAAAAGCGGAGAAAAGAGAAAGGATATAGACTTACTATAACCAAAAACAAAATCGAAGGAGGATAAAGGATGACCTCCTTCCTTCCCGTTCTCCACGCGAGCTTGCCACTCGCCGCTCACCCGTGAGCCATTTTTCTTTCCAGATCCTTCAACGATGAAGGAAGACCTTCTACTAAACTATCCGGATACCCCAATCGGGTTTATGCGTAATACCATCCTGACGGACGGTGACCTTTTGATAAAGGAGTTGCTCGCCAGGCGAAAAGTTCATTCATCTCTTTGAACTTAGGGGCGAGGGTACTTCTGGTGGAACATCACCAAGAGGCCAATAATCCTACCCCACGTAATGGGATGCACTTGGGTTGGATGCATACCCCACTTGCAAAGCCACCGCGTGAGAAAAACCGGCAAACGGAACCGCATCCGAATAGAAGGCTGGCGGTATGTATACCCACGCAACCCACGGGCGGGTCTTTGGGGGACCTCGATACCATCCGGTGCCCGAGAAATGGATACCACTTGGAATACGATACCTTGGCTGGAGCTCTCCCATCTCCCGGAGCATCAAAGCATGCTTGGGATATCGTTTATATCGCTCGGCGTCCACCGAGACTCAACACGAAGCGAGGGCTTCCTCCTTGCCCGTCACTATTACGATGACCCATAGGCCCTTGTTGCCTCTCCTACTCGAATCACCGGAGGGTTCGTTTACCCGCTCCACATTATCACGCTCCCGCTCCGATGGGTCCATATTTTCTTCTTCTTTGATCTTCTGTCTAAAATCAACACTCGGGAATTCTTCGTGAACTTGCTTGTGCGATCCGGTGATACACCGTTCCCTATCTAAAGACGTTCCACTTCGTGGAGAATCCTAGGAGAAGATATCCGAATAATGCTCGGGCTATGAGGCGGAGATCGCCGTCTTTGGTGAGAAATAAACGAAGGTTCGGAGGAGGATCTTCAATTTCGACCTCTACACTATAACTACGACTCCTACTATCCTCAAAAGAAGACATTTATAGGTAAAGGGAGAGTATTTGAAAAAAATACCTAAGTTCAAGTCTCGAACTTGGGAAGCCGACCAAATTTTACTCGCTCGGTTTTAGTTACTTTAGCTCAAAGGTTAATGGTTGCGAAAGTGAATAATGGGGAAACAAAGGTATTTATAGGTGGGGTTCCTCGATAAACGAGGCGTTTATTCGAAAAAACACGCCTTTTAAAAACTCAAAAGCCGTCAAACATGTCGAAAAACGTCGCGTCCCCACGCCCGTGTGAGAGCGCGTCGACGTACTTTTGTTAGATAAATGTTTTTATCATGATTTTGATGATTTTGTTCTAATGAGTTTTTATACCAAAACAATGTCCCTAAATGTTGTCCCAATACTTCCGATCGTTCTAAAATGTTTTTACTATTTTTCTGAGTATTTCTTGGAGTTTATTTTCGATTTAAAATTGGACAACACTTTTGTTTCGAGCTCGACCGGTCGCCCTATAGGCAACCCGTACTGAGTTGAGTTTTGAAACAGAAAAATGGGGCGTAAGAAAAAAAAAAAGCGGCGGCCACTGGTCGACCAGGTGGGCGGCCGGTGTGGTCGGCCGATCGGCCGATGGGCGACACATACACTGCAAGTTGGATTTTTGTTCCAGACTTCTCTGTTTCGTAAAAAAACGTCAAGGGCAACCGTCCAATGGTGAGGGCGACCGGTCGCACCCCCTTCGACCGGTCCCCCTGTGTAAAAATTCGCGAGAATTCAATTTCAATCTTATCTCTGCTGACGGTCGAACCTCATGTTTGACAAAGAAACTATCCGTTGCGTTTTGAACTGACTTTTCCTATTTTGTGGGATTGATTTCTAACAGACTATATTGATGATTTTAAATGGTTTCTTTTGCGAGCAAATCACTCCCCAGGAGGAGCCAATGTCTGGAAATCAAAGCCAAGACCTCTCCTATAAATAGAGGCTTCATTCAAACAACAAGATACAACACTCTATACAAGCAAAAGCAAACAAAGCAAACACTTTCATATATCTTGTTGTATTAGCCTTAGCACTTTCACTTGCACAATTTTGAGGTCTAGGCTTTCAATTCTTGATTACACTTGTACTCATATTGTATCAATCATTATTGAGTTGTAATCTTGATTTTGGTCATCATTCAACACAAGACATCCTTGTGAGTATTCTTGTGGTAAGAATACACTTGGGTGATCTAGGTGATAGGTGTTTGAGGTTGTGGTAACCTTCAAAGGTGTTGTAAGAGGGTTGTGGTAATCCTCAAGGTGTTGTAAGAGGGTTGTGGTAATCCTCAAGGTGGTGTAAGAGGATTGTGGTAATCCTCAAAGTGGTGAAGGAGGGTTGTGGTAATCCTCAGGTGTTGTATTAATTTTTGGTAAATTAATAAAATCTTTTCTTTCTTTTTGAAATCCATCCCTGGAGATCTTGGGGTGGTAGAGGATTAGGCCCTAGGTGGGTTGAACCTCTTTAAATCGACGAGTGTTGTTTTATTTCCGCATTTACATTCTCGTCTTTGGTTGATTATTCGAAAAAGAGGGCAAAATCTGAAAAACCGAGATAATCTATTCACCCCCCCTAGATTATCGTAGCCACCGGATTAACAAGTGGTATCGAGCCAAACTCTTTGGCTAGCTCGTTCCGAGTAAAGAGGAAAGATCCATGGCTACGAATGACGCTTATCTCACCACCGCGCCTCCACCAACAAGCCACCATTGTTCGACGCCAACAACTACGCATTTTGGAAAGACCGTATGGAGTGCTTTCTACAAAGGGTGTCTTGATTTGACATATGGAATGTGGTTATTGAAGGAGTTGATCAACCAACAAAAAAATGGAGGATGGCACCTCGACTCCTAAACCTTTCAAGGAGTTCGATGAAAATGATAAGAAGGCTTTCTCTAAACGGTAAGGCCTTAAATATTTTGCATTGCTCACTTACCGCCACCGAGTACAATCGCATACGAGGCATAAGGTCGGCACATGAGGTTTGGGAAAAATTGGAGACAATCTATGAAGGGACTAAGAAAGTCAAGCAAGCAAGAAAGACCATGCTTGTTAAAGACTTGAAAACTTTAACATGTATGATGGCGAAAGCATCTCAAAATGGTGGAAAGACTTGACAATATTGTCAATCCTCTTGTGGCCCTCGGGAAAGTCATCTCCGAAGAAGACAAGGTGACCAAGGTACTAAATGCACTTCCCCGGCTCATGGTCCGAAAAAGTAACGCAATCACGGAGGCACAAAATCTTGAGACACTCAAGTTTGATGAGCTTATTGGAAACCTACTCATCTATGAAGTCTATCTCGAGGAGAGGAAAAATTCCAAATCATCCACAAATCAATCGGGTATGCAAATTATTCCTAAAGGTCTTGCTTCTTCTTCTAATAATGCATACTATGATAATGATGATGATGATGAGGAGACGGCCGCACTTGTTCGAAAATTTGCAAAATTTGTGAATAAAAATAAAGCAAGAAAACCAAGAGATAATGCTTGCTTTAAATGCGGAAAACCCGGGCACTTCATTGCCGATTGCCCAAAGCTCGATGAAGAGGAGCAAAAGAAAAAGAAGCCTTTTCCGAAAAAGAAGGCTCTAAATGCGGATGTCAAAACTTGGGATGAGCTACTCGAGACATCCGACGAGAGGAAGGTGAAACCGAACATGGTCTTATGGCTATAGACGATGAAAATAATGAGGTGACGCTCTAACTCCTCTACCTCCTCCTTAGTTGATGAATTGCAATGTGATTTTGATGAGTTGCAAAATGAATTTCAAAAATTGATTGTTAAATACAAGAGTTTAAAGAAGGAGCATAAAGAGCTTAAAATAGAAAAGGATAAATTATTTACATCTTATGAGACTCTTGATCATGTTCATGCTATTACCCTTACTCAAATTCAAACTCTTGAAACCGAGAAACAAATGCTCACTAATGATATTGATAATTTGAAAAAGGATGTGCATCGTTTTAATTTAAGCACGGATAAGGTTACTAAAATTTTAGATGCACAAAGAGGTGAGCATTCAAAACAAGGACTTGGTTACAAACCATTTCAAAAGTCTTTAAGAAAAATAACCAAGGTCCGACTTTCATACGTGCTAGTAGCTCTCATACTCCTACTTGTTTTTATTGTGGCAAAATTGGACATTATGCTAATAATTGCAAATTGAGAAATAGCTCTAGTTATATTTGGAGACCCAAAGGTCTCAAAACTAACCCCCATGGACCCCAAAATTATAGGGTACCTAAAAGAAATGATTTTGTAGGTAATAGGGGCTATAACAACCATGGAGGATTCGAAATGGCTCGTGGACAGCGGATGTTCACGCCATATGACCGGATGAGAGAGCTTTTTACCAACATCAAGCTCCAAGAAGAGGGTATGGTCATGTTCGGCAATGGCAAAGGAAAAATTCTTGGAAATGGAGAAATTGGTAACTCTTCTTTCTCTCTTTGTAATGTTCTTTTAGTAGAAGGGCTTAAGTTTAATTTGATAAGTGTTAGCCAACTTTGTGATTCAAATTATGATGTTTCTTTTAATAAAGAAAAATGCCTTATTCTTAAAAATGGTAATATTATTTGTGAAGCAAATAGAAAAGGCAATCTTTACAAAATTTGTACTAGTGATTTGGTTAGTCAAAATGTTTCTTGTCTTGTCGCCAATAATGATTTAACGAGTTTATGGCATAGGCGACTCGGACATGTTGGATACAAAAATTTGAAAAATATTTACAAAAACCAACATGTAAAAGGACTACCCAAATTGAATTTTGAAAATCTTGGCTTATGTGACACTTGTCAAAAGAACAAATTAGTTAAGAGTAGTTTTAAGCCCAAAAATGAAATTTCCACTACCAAACCCCTACAATTGCTTCACCTTGATTTGTATGGGGATATTGGTACGGCTAGTCTAAGTGGAAAACATTACACCTTTGTTATTGTCGATGATTTCTCTAGATATACTTGGGCACTTTTTCTTGCTAATAAAAGCGATGCCGTTAATGAGTTTGTTAAGTTGTGTAGACTTATTGAGAATGAAAAGGAAGATACTATTAAGTCTATTCGAAGTGATCGAGGTGGAGAATTTGATGGTGAATTTAGAGTCTTTTGTGAAACCAAGGGATATGCACATAATTTTTCGGCTCCCAAGGACACCTCAACAAAATGGTGTAGCCGAAAGGAAGAATCGGACGTTACAAGAAATGAGTCGGTCCATGCTCAATGAATTTTCTCTTCCAAAATATTTTTGGGCGGCGTAAGTACCGCTTGCCATGTCATTAATCGAGTTTATATTCGTCCTAAAATGAATAAAACTCCATATGAGCTTTGGAAAGGAAGAACTCCAAATATTAGTTATTTCAAAATATTTGGATGTAAGTGCTTTATTTTGAATACTAAGGATCAATTGGACAAACTTGATCCTAAGGCCGATGAAGGGATATTTATGGGATATTCAACAAAAAGCAAAGCATATCGGGTTTACAATAAGACTAGTGGAGTTGTTGAAGAATCCATCCATGTTAAATTCAATGAAGCTTCGGGAGTTGAAAGAATTCCTAATGATGAAAGTGATGAGGAAGATATTATTGAACAAATTGTTCAAATTGATAATCAACCGTCTACATCAAATGATCAACCGTCCACTTCAAATGGTCCTTAAGAAGATAGAGGTGATATCTCGGATCTTCCCGTTGCATTGAAATTTAAGGGAGATCACCCAAAAGATCTTATTATTGGTGATCCTCTTGATAAAGTAATGACTCGAAGGAATTTTGCCGAGAAAGCTCTTATTTCTCAAAAAGAGCCTAAAAATGCTAAGGAAGCTATTGAGGATGAAGATTGGTTTTTGGAAATGCAAGAGGAGTTGAATCAATTTGAAAGAAATGATGTATGGGAATTAGTACCTTGTCCTCCATCTCAAACAATTATTGGTACAAAATGGGTATTCGGAACAAACTTGATGATCAAGGCAACATTGTTCGAAATAAGGCAAGTTAGTAGCTCAAGGTATTGTCAAGAAGAAGGTATTGACTATGATGAAACTTTTGCACCGTAGCACGTTTAGAAGCTATTCGTATTTTACTTGCCTATTCTTGTTTCAAAATTTCAAACTTTACCAAATGGATGTTAAATCCGCTTTCTTAAATGGTATTATTCAAGAAGTCTATGTAAAACAACCTCCGGGGTTTGAAAATTTTTCTAGGCCTAATGATGTTTATAAACTTAAAAAGGCTTTGTATGGTTTAAAACAAGCACCCCGTGCATGGTATGATAGACTTAGCTCTTTTCTTTTGCAAAATGGTTTTACAAGAGGTAAAGTTGATACTACACTCTTTGTTTTTGAAAAAGGGCAAGATTGTTTACTTGTGCAAATTTATGTTGATGATATTATCTTTGGTGCTACTAATGAATCTTTGTGCAAGAAATTCTCCAAGTTAATGCAAGGTGAATTCGAGATGAGTATGATGGGGGAGCTAAACTTCTTCCTTGGACTTCAAATTAAGCAATGCCAAGAAGGTATTTATATTTCGCAATCTAAGTATACAAAAGAACTTTTGAAGAAGTTCGGCATTGAAGAAGGAAGAACCGTCTCGACTCTATGGCAACCAATGTCAAAATTGACAAAGATGAAAAAGGCAAGACGGTTGATGAATCCAAGTATCGAGTATGATTGGTAGTTTACTTTATTTAACCGCTAGTAGACCGGACATTCTTCATGCCGTATGCTTATGTGCTCGTTTTCAAAGCAATCCAAAAGAATCTCATATGAGTGCCGTTAAACGGATTTTTCGATATTTGAAAGGCACTATTCAATATGGTTTATTTTATCCAAAGAATGAAATTTTTTCTCTTAAAGGTTATAGTGATTCGGACTATGCGGGTAATATTGATGATAGGAAAAGTACTTCCTGGATCATGTCAATTTTTAGCGATTGCCTAGTTTCTTGGTTTTCAAAGAAGCAAAACGTGTTTCTCTTTCAACGGCCGGCGAATATATTTCCGCCGCATTTTGTTGTACTCAACTTCTTTGGATGAAACAAACCTTAGCGGATTACAAATGCTCTTTTGAAAACGTACCTATCTTTTGTGATAATGTATCCGCTATAAATATTGCTCAAAACCCGGTTCATCATAACCGTACTAAACATATTGAGATTCGACATCATTTTCTAAGGGATTGTGTTTCAAAACGAAAAATTGAGATATCATTTGTGCCATCTCAAGATCAATTAGCGGACATTTTTACAAAACCGCTAACTTCCGAGACTTTTGCATCAATACGAGCTCGGTTAGGCATAATGCATATTGAATGAGGTCTACGTTTGCATTTTGCATGTTTTTAAAACTTAGGGGCGAAAAATCGGATTTTTGGTTGAAAATTCGGATTTTGAAAATTCTGTCAAACAGTGGGCTGAAGAGGTTGAGGGCAACCGGTCGCCCTCAACGTCGACCGGTCGCCCTCAACCACGACCGGTCGCCCTAAGCCATTTTTTGGTTTAAAATCTTTCTGTCTTCAGCATTAGACATGTTCACTCTTTTTGGCCATTTTTCGTCCCCTTTGCCAAATGCACACTATTGTCACTCAAAATTGATTTTTATGCATTCCATTTATATCTTGGACCTTATATAGCATGTTTATCTTCATCATTGCTCATCTTTTCCGATCAAATGGTAAGAATTTTCCTTACTTTGCTCAATTGGGTTGAACCCTTGAGTTTATGGCCTTTCTTGTATATTACTTGATGAAATTATTTTATGATCATGATGAGCTTAGTTGTTATGCTATATTGTATGATGAATGGTATGATTTGGTGATGAAATTTTTTGGCTTGATTCATTTACAAGGGCTTTATACAACTCTTTTTATTTTTCACGCCCACAATGTGTTCGATTCAATGTTTCAATGAAAATTTCAACTTCTACATGATTCTCTCGCTTCCAAAAGTCTTCTATACTCATTGAGATCATGTTTTGGGAAATAAAACGAGCGTATGAACTCCTCATGATTCATTTCTCCCATTTTCCTTGGTTTTTAAGCCTAAAATTGCTCAATGGTTGATAAATCGTCTCTTTGGCGCACTTTGATATATTTGTATGATGTTTTTATTGTTCTCACATTCTTTTTGATGATTCCAAAGGGGGAGAAACAGGAAATTGGCTCGTTAGCTCAAAGAAGCTAATAAAAGCTCATGAAAGAAGCTATAAGCTATGGCTTGTTTAGGCCATAAGCTGTGAAGTAAACTTAGTCCAATGGTTGTTTTATGGACTTGTTTGCATGGATATTAAGTATTTGTGACAGGGGGAGCTTCTAAGCTCATGAAGTTATTGTTTATTTTGTAAAAGCTTGTGATTCTAGCTTATGCAATATTTCTTCTTAATATGCTTGTTGATAGGGGGAGCTTTTGTAAAATGTTTTTAAACGGATAAGTTTACTCTTAAACTGGAAAATTATTTTGTTTTTCAAATCGTCCTCTTGAAAATTGTTTTGGTTTGTAATCATCAAAAAGGGGAGTTTGTTAGATAAATGTTTTTATCATGATTTTGATGATTTTGTTCTAATGAGTTTTTATACCAAAACAATGTCCCTAAATGTTGTCCCAATACTTCCGATCGTTCTAAAATGTTTTTACTATTTTTCTGAGTATTTCTTGGAGTTTATTTTCGATTTAAAATTGGACAACACTTTTGTTTCAGTTCGACCAGGTCGCCCTATAGGGCAACCCGTACTGAGTTGAGTTTTGAAACAAAAATGGGGCGTAAGAAAAAAAAGGCGGGGGACCGGTCGACCGGTGGGCGGCCGGTGTGGTCGACCGATCGGCCGGTGGGCGACACATTGCACTGCAAGTTGGATTTTTGTTCCGACTTCTCTGTTTCGTAAAAACGCCGAGGGCAACCGGTCACGGTGAGGGGCGACGGTCGCACCCCCTTCGACCGGTCCCCCTGTGTAAAAATTCGCAGAATTCAATTTCAATCTTATCTCTGCGCGACCGACCGAACCTCATGTTTGGCAACAAACTATCCGCTTGCGTTTTTGACATGACTTTTCCCTATTTTGTGGGATTGATTTCTAACAATTTATATTGATGATTTTAAATGGTTTCTTTTGCAAAAATCACTCCCCAGGAGGAGCCAATGTCTGGAAATCAAAGCCAAGACCTCTCCTATAAATAGAGGCTTCATTCAAACAACAAGATACAACACTCTATACAAGCAAAAAGAGCAAACAAAGCAAACACTTTCATATATCTTGTTGTATTAGCCTTAAGCACTTTCACTTGCACAATTTTGAGGTCTAGGCTTTCAATTCTTGATTACACTTGTACTCATATTGTATCAATCATTATTGAGTTGTAATCTTGATTTTGGTCATCATTCAACACAAGACATCCTTGTGAGTATTCTTGTGGTAAGAATACACTTGGGTGATCTAGGTGATAGGTGTTTGAGGTTGTGGTAACCTTCAAAGGTGTTGTAAGAGGGTTGTGGTAATCCTCGAGGTGTTGTAAGAGGGTTGTGGTAATCCTCAAGGTGGTGTAAGAGGATTGTGGTAATCCTCAAAGTGGTGAAGGAGGGTTGTGGTAATCCTCGAGGTGTTGTATTAATTTTTGGTAAATTAATAAAATCTTTTCTTTCTTTTTGAAATCCATCCCTGAGATCTTGGGGTGGTAGAGGATTAGGCCCTAGGTGGGTTGAACCTCTTTAAATCGACGAGTGTTGTTTTATTTCCGCATTTACATTCTCGTCTTTGGTTGATTATTCGAAAAAGAGGGCAAAATCAAAAACCGAGATAATCTATTCACCCCCTCTAGATTATCGTAGCCACCTGGATTAACACCTTTTTCGGTTCTGCGCGAGATTGGTCCAACCACAAGATGCCACGCGTGTTCATCATTATGGCAACCCATTAATGCGCCGTTTCAAGCATTAATCACTATCGACAGATGCCAGGAAAGAACAAAACCTTTGAGAAATCCGTTTCCCCATTAAATGTTCATCATTAGCATTAAAGTTTAACTCCGACTTGAAATTCTTCTCTCGGAATCAAACTTGGGGGCCTTTGATGATACCGAGCCGAGTGGAAGAAATTAATCCAAGTCATCACCCAACACACATCCGAGTAAGCGACTGCGAGTGACGTCGGAATGGTGCGCGACAAACACGTCCGCGAACTAGGCTGCCCCATTCACCGAGCCCAACCGCAACACCTTACCGCCGAGCCCGAGCCCCGAGCCCAAATTTGGCGGGAAAGCATGCGCGACAGATTCATAGAAGTAATCACTTGCCCATACTTAACACTTTATTGATATCAAAAACGCCACATGTCGAGAAAGTTATAAAGATAAGTCGACAAGTGGCAAGACTTGACCGACATGCACACGGTTAGAGAGGGACATGTGTCTTTCTTTAATTATTTTACTAATTAATGAATAGTTAGTGAAAAGATGACTATTGTAAACCCACTTACTCGAAGGGGTATAAAAAGGCCGATAAAGACAGAAAAATAGAGAGAGAAAAAGGAGATAAAAAGATTGTAAGAAAAAGACCGACCCCATAGTCCGGCTCGGCATTATACAAAAAAGGCGAATTAGCGAGAAATAAACACACGTTACGCACGTTTACATTTCTACGTGTCAAACCTTTTACATATTTTTGCTTGTTGACCAAAACGCACGTCAACAAAAAGTAATGCGATGTGTTTAATATAAGTTCGGATGCGCAAATCTGCTAAATAGAAAATAATTTTTAATAAGTTTTTTTCGGTAAAGTTTATATTGTTGTATGAATTAAAGATGTATATGACTGGATTTGGATCAGTAATATAAGTATTAGTGTTGCTTTGAAGTGAACTACGCTAAAATATGTGATGAATTATGTTTTGGTAAATAAAGAGAAAATGAAAGTACTTTTTTTCTTGAGATAGTATAATTTTTCATGTAATATTGTTGGGTTGGATAAATTGTGTCATATTAATATATATTTATATTTATATTAATATATATTTCAAAAAATATATTTATAGTAATAAATAATTGTATATGTAATGATGTTAGTAGGCCTATTTTATTCTGGGGAGCAATTAAATTTATACTTTAGGAATAAATACAAACATGATTTGGTTTCAAGGGAAAATATAGGCCTTGTATGGTTATGTTTCCATGGACTATTTCTAGTTTCTAGTGTTGGAAAATGAATTTTCAGAATTTATTGGTTTTTCGTGTGAAAACCTGGAATTATGTTTGGATGAGTGAATGAGAATGAATTTTATGTAGGTTTGGAAATGAGATTATGTTTGGTTAAGTAGTTTTGAAATAGTATTTTATGAATATAATAATTTGAAAAGTTGATAGTGGTTTAATATTTTTAATTGAATATATAATATTATATTTGTAAGATTGTAGGCTAGTGGGTCCCATTAGATATATATAGTAGTATTTTAAGTAGATAAAGTTGGTAATGGAGGGTCCCGTATATAATTGGTTTAAAAAATAAGAATAGTGATTGATAAGTGATGTAGGGTAGTGTATAGGGTTGAGAATTGAAAATGTAGGTTTGAGATGATGTTTTATGTGAAAAGTGGAAAGTGAAAATGATGATTTCCATTGGAAATTTTAGAAACAAACATAATTCCATTTCATGAATAGTTGGAAATTGGAAATGGGGTCTTGGAAACATAAACAAACAAGGCCATATTATCCCAAATCACAACCAATTATAGTAAGATTGTGATAGGTTTGGGGTTGAAATGAAGTAAAATGTTGTAAAAGTACATTTATTTTTACGAAGCAATCAAATTTATTTCCTTCATTTATCAAAATTAAATTCTGTATTCTCATCTCTTTCTATCTTCCTAATGGAGAAAATGACTTAAAAGGGGAAAAAATCTCTCCTTTATATTTTTCGTCCCCCTCTGAACATTTTCCTACAATATAACTGCACTTCCTTTCTTTAATTTATGAAGAAATTAATAAGACACCGTAAATAAGATCAGGGTGATCCTATTAATTTTTTTGCCCGAGTCAAACTTAAAATTGAGCCCCTTTTTTCTATAAAAACTTAAAGGCAACATAAAGCAAACAAACAAAAAAGAATAATGTGCAATATATAAAATAATTTTATTATAATTAAATAATATGATATTCATGTTCAATAATTAAACTAATTATTTAAATACAAGTTGTCTTACAAATCCGGTGGCAAAAAATTAATCAAATCAAGATAATCAAGTTGCTCAATAATATCTACAATGCGGTTATGACAAATGTATAATGGCTTTTAATATTCTCTTTTCACTTTGAAAAATTTTAAATTTAGGGCCTCGGAAAAAATTAAGTGCGATAATTTTGTTAGTAAGATCGCAAAAGAATATTCTTATGGGCAAGAGGAATTGAACCTAGATGGCTAGATTACCTTTCAAAATTTCAAGAGTGGCCAGGAATCGATGACTACATCAAACTTATTCTTGGTGCAATATTTTATTTATTTTATATATGTAATATATATAAAAGTATACAAAGAGTTTGGGCCTTAAAATCGACCTCATTCGACTAAGGCAAGGAGCGACCCTGAATAAAGACTTTAATATCCCCTAAAGTTATTGATTTTTTTTTATATATAAATTCTCACTTTATCTTGTTTTTCTTGATCAAAGCAAGAAATCAAATTTGACCCTCTTCTTGTTGTGTTTTCCCTTCAAATTTTTCTTGCAACTTTAAAAAGTTGATTTGGTTAAGATAAGCAGCATTTCCTGACTTTGCTTGCAAAACAAACAAAATTTAACAATATTCCATGTGAGATTCATGCACATAAATAGTAGTGCTATCAGATTGCTTAAGCTATCTGCTACAGTTCTCTTAAAGGAAATTACTTTTTAGCACATTATGTGTACCCAAAATAGTTACAACACAATCCAATATAAAATTTTTGAGTGTCCAAAATCACTTTATTTTGAATAATATTTTATCTTTTATTTTAAAATTTCCAATACACATCAACTATATATTACCGATATTATATTTGTGTGTGCTATAAGCTGGATTTTTATTAATATGTATTTAACTAACTGCATATATATATGATATAACTTCAAAAGGGAATGGTTTTGAATCAATCAGCTCTTCTGCTACCCACAAAATTTGGTTTTAAATAATTTCATTTTTTCTTTTATCAAATTTATGTTCTTACCTTTAATAATCTGTAAACTATATACTAATAGGCGGAACTGCTGATGCCCAATATAACTCATTTGATCCCAAATTAATCAAATTGACAAATTTTGTGTAATATAGATATAATTAAAACAACTCCACAAGTATTATAGTACATCTTGATCTTCTGGGAGCATGGTTGTCCCTAATTTTTTGGGGTCCGTCCATGGCCAAAAGAAGAAAAAAAAGGGTCTGGTGAAAATTAGATTTTGTTCTTGAACAAAAATAAAACATGAAGGATAAAAACAACGGTTTCTTTTATTCTAATTTTTAGAAGTAAAATTATTTTTTAAGTACAATTTCGAAAGCAAAAGACCGTTCGATATTTTTATTTTAGTTTTTAGGCCCCTACAAAAATAGCTTAACAAAATAGTTGTATATATATATATATATATATATATATATAAAAGCTTATGTAAAATTCAGCCCCTCAAAATCGGGGAACTACCTATACAAGCCGTGCAATTTTTGGAGTGCAATTTCTCTCTAGTGTGGATTGTTTTTTGTTGATATTCTATTTCATATCAATTTATTGCAAAAAAAATTGAAACTTCCTTTGGAGCATTTTTTTTTTGTCTAAATCAGTTTCCAAGGATTAAACCATAATTAATTAAATAGTTAATTACTCACATATAATTAATTCCATTATTATTATTTTTTTCATTTGATTTAATTCCATTTTTTTTTACATTTCGGTCTCTATAATATTTTCTTTGTACTTGGTCTATCGAGTCTATTCGAACTATCGCTTATCGTGTGTGTGTGGTGTGTGTATATAAAAATAAATTCGGTTCCTTGATAAAGAGGAAATTTAAGTAATAAATCATTCCAAGACTGAAACTATTGAAAAGTAATGGGGCTGCAATATGAAAGCGACATATGCATGTGGGTCAACATGCAAAAAAACAAAAACAATTGAGAGGTGACATGAAATAAAGTTAATGAGTACAAGCAAAGCAATTCATTGCCCGTCCGTTAAGAAACCTCTAAGAGATTTCATTTTCTTCAATATCACAATAAAGAGATTTGCCCTTGCCCTCTTGCATTAAATGATTTGCAATTAACACGTACAATACAACATGTCTCAAATCTTGCTTTATACTTTATTCTTTAATTTTTTTATGTCATTAAAGAAATTTTTAAAATAAAAGTTTCAGTGTTACTCAATTTTTTTTTTCTTGCAAATCATATAAAAATAACTTTCAGTTAGTTTATGTAAAGTAGAGGTAGTAATGCTGGTTGTATTTGGATACATGGTTCATGTTGGTGGGTCGGGTTGTGGTCACTGGTCAGGATAGTTTGTAGTGTTATTTGTCCACATTGATAACTTGTGAATTTATAGACTACTTTACAAGTGGAAAAGCAAATAAGCTTTAATTTAAAATATGAAAAAATAGTCTAGTCCAAGTGGACTTTTAATATATAGATATATATTTAATATTTATGACTTAAGACTTTCATTTACATAAAAAAGTATATATATATATATATATATAATATTCCATATTTTAAAATAAAATTCATTTTCAAATTTACTAAATTACTTCATCAAAATCCATTTTCCAGATTATAATTCTGAAGAGTTGTGATGGTAATTTTGAATATAAAAGAATATGCCTCTTTGTTCACAACTTTTCACTTTCTATAAAATGCAAAGTTATCTTCAAATTTCACTAACCCTCTATAAGGGTGTTGACCAGAGTTCGAACCCTGTACTCCTCCTCCAACCAAGATCTCCAACTTATTAAAAAAAACATAGGAAAATTAAGAAGACTTCGTTGTATCTTCAAAAAAAATTGTCATATCTATTTTGTTCTTTGCAATATAGACAATATTGTCTTTAGAAAACATGTTCGTTGCGCCTCGCAGTAATTATTTATTTGATTTTTGTGAAAGGATTGTGTCGAAATTTCAAGTAGTGTCAAGATTGTCATCTCTAATATAAAGGTCATTCTTATTCTTTCCACAAAAGTATAGTGATAGGGGCATTTTAGTCTTTGGGTAAAACCTTTATTGTACCATATCATTAGAAAAATGTTAAAGGGAATTTCCTTTTTCTTTTTCCAAATATCCGAACCTCAAAGGAAGAGATGGGAAATGCTAAAATCGGACAAGAGGTGGATGCAACTATAGTATATATTGTTTTTTTTTTTTTTTTGATGAAAATGTGAAAAATTTCATTGAAAAAGGTGAAGAATTACAAATTAAAAGGGGCATACCCTGTGATTGAAAATGTGTGTTAAATGGACAGGCCCAAAACACACCAAATTTGTATCCGACGAGCAATAACAAATCCTAATAAAACCTCAACAGAGGTTTACTAAAAACAACATAAGATCTCCAACCAATTAATTGAGGACAAAAAGGAATAGGTGGTCACGACCTAACACCCCAAGAGTATCTCAAACAAGGGTGGCGAAAGATTTACAATAAAATTTACAATTTGGAGGAGGGGCATACCCCATCATTATGTGAGAAGGCTAGAAGAACCCCAGTTGAGCCAAGATGATATCCACCCATAAAAAATGAAATAACGAATAAGTCATCATATGGGCATCAACTTGTTTCAAACCGGGAGAGTTCAACCTCGCTTTATTTAGTCAAGCATAAGAGCGACCACAACCATAAAAAACCAAGCGAGAAATAGGAGCTCATCCAACATCGACAGAGAAAGGGATGGCCAAGAAGCGGGGAATTTAGGGGACTTCCACTAAATCATCTTTATTACATTTTACAAGCCCGAAAGAACAAAAACACCCACACCGGGTGAAAAAATGCAGCCAAAGTCGGGGCCTAAAAAAATCAACCAGTTAACGGAAAATGGTTATAAACAACCTTATAGACATCTTTTTGAATTTTAATAAAGACAGAATCTTACTCAAAAGTTCAAGCCCTCAAATACTTGACAATTTTGGGCCTTTCAAATCTGGTAAATAGTGCGAAAGCACTTCTGACTCTAGCTTTTTTAAAAATTCGAGCTACATGTTCTTTTTTTAGGTCCATTTAAGGGCCCGAAAATAGTGCTCATGGAATGGCTAAATTTCACCATCTTTTAACACGATCCCACGAACCTGGTGACAATACAATCAAAAAACAAATGAGATGCATTTTCGGGGTAGTTGCCACACAATTTGCAAGTAGGATCAACATCCAAGTATTTCAAGTTATTAATAGTAGCCAATCTATCATTAATAGCAAGCCACACATAGAAAGAGTATTTGGGGGATAAAGTTTTTCCAAACAATGAGAATGCCAAAAAGCTTTAGGACTGGATTCTCTAAAAGGTCATACATTTTGGAGGAACAAAGACCTTTTGGATTTGAAAAAAGAGAAAGATGGGAGATAAAGCAGAGATAGGAGAACCAAACTTAGCTAAAATATCATTTCTGATATCACAAATCCTTTTCAAAAGGCAGGAATCATATTTTTTGGGGTCCCAAGTCCATATAGATTGGTGTTTTAAGTAGAAGGAGTGGACCCATCTGACCCAAAGGGAATCAGCTTTTGAATGAATATTCCAAAGATTTTTAGCAAGAAGGGCTTTGTTACAGAATGCACATCTCTTAAACCCAATCCTCCTTCATCCGAGGGGAGACAAACTTTGGACCATTTAATGGGAAAGGTATTCTTCCCCAAAAAGACTTTGCAAAGTCTATTAATCATGTCTATAACGATGCTAGGGAGTGGAAAAATTTGGAGCCAAAAACATTCCACTCCCCGCAACACCGATTTGATAAGAATGAGCCTACCCGACACATAAGAAATGGAGTTTGCGGTCCATTTATTGATGTATGAGGCAATTTTGTCATACTGGGGGGACATAATGGTTAACATTCAAACTTATGCGACCAAAGGAACCCCCAAATATCGGCAGGGAGAGTCCCAAGAGGGAAGTTTAAGAGATTGAGGATATTGTCAAGCTTATCCCCAATAATCCCCATTGATGAAGAGATTAGATTTAAAAGAGTTAATATCAAGGCGGGAGGCATTTTTGAAATCATTAAGGCAGTCAATCGGGATCTTGGTGAAGGAAGGTCACCCTGAGAACAACATAAGATCATCTGCAAAAGCAAGATGAGTGATTTTGAGAGCTTCACATCCGAGGTGATATTTGAATGTCAAGGTATTAGTTCTCACTTTAAGGAGGCGAGACAAATATTCCATACATAGGAGAAATAAAGCGGAGACATAGGATCACCCCGCCTTAAGCCTCTTTTGCCCGGAAATTTACCCGAAGAGAGCCATTAATGCAAATAGAGTAAGAAGCACTAGAGACACACTCCATGACCCAAGAGATGAAAATAGGAGGAAAGCCCACCCATTTAAGACTTGTTCAAGAAACGACCAAGATATGGTATCATAGGCTTTCTTAAGATCAACTTTAATAGCACATCCGGGAGAGATTCGACTCAGCATAATTTTTGATAATTTCTTGGGCTAGAAAGATATTGTCGATGATATTTCTACCACTAATGAACGCAGATTAGTAGGGTCAATCAATTTAGGAATCACATGATTCAAGCTTAGAAGCAAGAATCTTAGTAATGACTTTATAGACCACGTTGCAACAAGCAATATGTCTAAAATCAGCCACGGTAGGGGCATGATCAGTTTTAGGAATCAAGGCAATAGCGATGTGATTGATTTGTCGAGTAATTTTGAAGAATCAAAAACTCGATACACGGCATCAATCACATCATTGCCAACAACATCCCAAGATTTTTTTGAAAAAATCGGAGGAAAACTCATCTGGACACTGGGGATCTTTCATCCTCAATATCAAAAAGAGCCATCTTAATAGCTTGAGGAGTAGCGGTGGGGCGGAGAGCGGTGAAATCATCCTCGTCAATGCAAGGACCAGTTTGAAGAGTTTGAAAATCCACAGGCGGAGTTTGGAAGCTAGTTCCAAAAAAGATTTTTAAAATAGTTCACAAAGGCTTTTGAATGATCATCAAAAGAGGATGTTTTGGAACCATTCTCTAAGATAAGCTGAATTCATTTGCTTTTACGAGGAGTTCCTTTTAACAATCTTTGTGGAAGAACTTTGTATTTGTCACTATTGTTTAAATATAATCACATTTTGCTTTTTGGGATAGAAAGGATCTTTCGGCTTTGGCAAGAAAGGTTTCTTTAGCTTTGAGCTCTTTGTGAGAATCACATAAAGGCGAGTTAAGAGGATCGACTTGAAGTGGATTTGAGAATTTTTGAGAGCATTTTTCACCGCTTAACTCTTGAAGATATGTGACTAAAATGGAGGTTATTCACTCTTTCGGGGATGGCTTGAGAGCTTTGAGTTTTTTACATAGAATAAATTGGGCTTTACCCCAAAAGTTAAAATTACAAAGCGACTTGCATGTTGAGGAAGTCGGGGTGCAAAGCCCACATATTGAAAAATTTGAAAGGTTTTGAGAGAACTAAGTTACGCTCAAAAAAAGAAACAACAATTGCGAGTGGTCCGAGACGTTCCCGGAACAGGGGATGTATCTTTGAACATCTCCAATTAGAATTAGACCAAGCGAGTTAATCAAAGCTCTGTCAAGTCTACACCAAATGGTATTATTGGTCCAAGTAAAGTAGCGACCCGTGAGATGCGCATGATGGCTCAAAAGCTACCTTTAAAACCGTAGGCAAGTGCACCTATCGTTTTATAGTATAGATTATTGAGTGCAGAGTGTCATTCCCACGAGGATTATAAGTACTAATAATTACCGTCTCTCTTTGTTATTTAATCTAAAAATTTTGAGTTTTTGTTTGATAAAGAATCTAAATTATCGAAGTGTAAAAATGAAGTAAAATTTGTAGAATAAGAAATCAAGAGATAGAAGTGTGTTTGAATGTAAATCCTCTAGAATGTTTTTGTGATTTGACAAGTTAAAAGATTCAACCATAAGCCCTTAAGTAAAAACCAACCTCTTTTAATAAAATCTCATGCTATGTGGACCGTAGAAATTCCCGATTTAAGTTAATCCCTTTCTCAAGGCGAAAAACTCCTAATCTCAAGTTGATTAATCAAATCTCTTTCTAGTTAAAACCCCAAGATTGCATTATAACGATTTATGAATTCCCATATTAGGTTTGACCCTAATCCAGAAGATTTATGTCGTCCTATATCTAGGATTGCATGCAACTCTTTTCACTTATACAATTTCTTTTTCACCATAAATCTTTCGATTACCCGATGAAGAAAAGATATCAAATTAATATACCGGAAATATTAACTCGAATGAGATAAGCATGATATAAGTGAATCACACAAGACATGAAAATTTATTAAAAACATACACACCTTAATCACAAATCCATTCTAGAGTTCATTACATTCAAACACTAGGAGTTTAGCTACACATGCTTTTGACACAAGAATAAATTACACAAGAAGATGTAAACATTGTAGACATGGTGTACTTATCTTTATCAAAATCTCAATTGACTTGATGATGTTGCTCCAAGCCTTCTTCCCCAATGTTGCCTCAAGCTTACTCTCCAAGACCCCTTGATCCCAATTCTACTTAATGGAATGAATACAATGAATATTTTAAATTATCTAAAATGAATGCCTCTCCCAACTTCAACCCTTGGCTTTTATAGGCAACCAATACATTGATAGTACTCTCTTTTGTTAAACAATTGCCTCCATTTTCCTTGTTGGTTGGTGAATTCTTGTATTCAAGTGATGAGGAGGGGACATGGAGACATGTTTCAGCAAAATAGGGTGTTAAAAGTGTACAAAAGTGGCCAAAATGGGTTGGTTGGTGAGTTTTCCCCAAATTCCGCAAAGAAAAGTTGCAAAAGAGGTCCGGACACGCCCGTGTCGCCCGAGCGGCCGGGCCGTCTTTGTTTTTATCACACGAGGACTCGGGAAACATGGTCGTGCTCCCAACCGCGGCCGGCCGTGTCTCTGGACACGGCCGTGTTGAAACACGGCCTGGCCGTGTCGGAGTCTGTTTTGTGCGAAAAAATCGAGTTTTTAGCTCCGTGAACACGGCCGTGTTGCCCGACACCCTATGCCCGTGTTGGACCAAAAAGGCCCCAAAATGACGCGTTTGGCTTGGAATTTCGGCGTTTTTGCATCCTTAAACTCCCGGTATGTTTTGACATGAATCCATGGTCCGAAATTCACCAAAATTAGCCCCAAATGGTCAATCTACATCAATAAAAGCACCTCGCATAATATGAACTATGTACAATCAAAAATTTATAAAACTAACAATAAAATAACTCGAATACTACTCAAATATACACATAAAACATGCATAAAAAGACCCTTATCAAACCACCTCCAACTTTGAACTTTGCTTGTCCTCAAGCAAAACATTATATCAAAAAGAGGATTGATAAATCACAACACAATTTTTTTTTTTTTTTTTTTTTTTTCAACACATTGAACACAAGCAAGTCAAGTTCTTAGCCTTCTCAACCCGAATTAACCATTCAATAAAAAAAAATTATTTTGCAAAGCGATCGACCGCGAAGAAAGACCGTAATATCGAGGCATTATTGAGACTTGAAATCATCACGCCACAAATATTGATAGTTATGAACAACTTCAATTCAATAATGCTATGAAAATACAAGAACTCAATGGATCATATTAGTTAGCTTACTAGTCATATAACCAAGCTTCTTGAACTTTATTGGAATGAGAAGTCAAGGAGTATTCATTCTCCTTTTTTTTTTTCTCTTTTTTTTTTTTTTTTTGGGACCTTTCGAGACATGCTTCCACTAGGTTTATATTTTGAATTTCTGTTCAAACACTCCTGGGTGGTTTCCCATACTCATATTCGTGTCGCCGTTTTACGTAAAAAGACAAACATGGGGCTCATGAATGCTCCTACAGTTCTAAGCAACAACAAATAGAGAGTATAACCTCGATTGGTCCGTTTTTTTTTCTTCTTCTTTTTTTTTTTTCATTTTTCTTTCTTTTTTTTTTTTTTTTTTTTTTATTCAAGCTTGGTTTAACAACTCGTTAACCACTACTAAATCCCAGAGTTCTCGAGGCGTTCATAGCGCTAGGTATCGTCATATATGCCTTAACACATCAAGTATTTATGGTGTTAGAAATCTCATCAAAATTTTGCACTGCATCCACGTCAATCTATCCTAGACAATCAATTGCTTCACATTGAAAACACAAATTAACAAGTTAATGTAGGTATAATTGGGCTAAGTTATTGACTAGCAAACATTCAATTTGTTAAAAAAAAAAAATCATATCTCTCACAAACAAGCATACAAGCATTCGAAAATGTTATTGTACCCACCTCCAACTTTATGATTCACATTGTCCTCAATGTGAAAGAAAAAATGGACAAACACACACAACACACTCAAAAAAAAAAAAGCAAAGAAACTAGAATGATATAAAAGAAGTGGAAAAAGAAAAATACGACCTTACTACAATAGTGGAATCGGTGTTGAGTGATCATTGGGTTGTTTTGGTACGGGACCTTCAACGGCATCTTCATACCTAATCAAAGTTAAGCAACACACAACTCGAACACCGTGAAATCTCAAATATTCCCAATTAGGACAACCAAGAAGATGTTCAAGAGTTTTTTTTTTTTTTTGATTTGAAAATGACTCTAAGGACTTGTGATTATTTTGAAAAAAAAAAAAAAAATGAATGAAAACAATTGCACACAATCATCGGGTTGTCTCCTGGTAACGCTTCTTTAACGTCATATAGCTGGACCATTTCACCTAAATGTGAAGATTTAATCGGGCGGAGCCTTGAACTTATGAAAAAATTTATCTCTTTGAACAACATCGCCACCCGTATCGATTTTCGAACAATTGACCTTCATGGTCTATTTTTTTGCATGTTATTTTCAAAATGAGATTTATCTGTGGAAAATTTTGCACATTGAACACCACATACTTTTGAGGATTTATTAGAGGACATATCAAGCAAAGGATCATTTATCCTTGTCTCAATCAAGTTTATAGGAAAACAAGTATCATTTATAGGATTTCTCAAAGGAATTTTAAAGATAACTTGTTCACCCCTACTCTCAAAGTAAGCTTTCCATCATGCACATCAATGAGAGATTTAGCGGTAGCTAAAAGGGACGCCTAGAATTAAGGGAACTTCATATCATCATGCATGTCAAGAATAATAAAATCAATCGGGAATATGAATTTATCAATCTTAACTAGCACATCTTTAACAATACCTCTAGGATGTTTAATCGATTTATCGGCTAATTGAATGTCCATCCTAATAGGTTTAAGTTCACTTAATTCCGCATGCTTGAATGTTTCATAAGACATCACGTTGATACTAGCTCTAAGTCGGCTAGTGCCCTATCAGCAGGTAAACCATCAATTGTGCAAGGGATAATAAAGCTTCCTGGATCATTAAATTTTTGTGGTAGTTCATTGGAAGGACATTTATCATTCAATCGCACATTTGATAATTTATTAAGCTTATTTTCACTAGGAATGATGTCATTAAGATCCCTAACATGCTTTGAATGAGTGTCAACAAATGGATTATTGGCATGTAATTGTTTGAAAGAATCAAAGTCTTACCAAATTTGTCCTCCCTTCTATCTTCTTCTGCCAGACTCATAAGGGATCTTGGGCTTGTATTCGCAACCTCCTTTTTCATGGGATTTTCTTTGGGCATGTCATCCTCCACGTATTTACTGCATGGCGGCATTGGCATAATCATGCTCATGTGGAAAACGATGGTGATTGCCTTTACGTGCTCCCTTGGTTTGGCTCGCATATTACCCAAACTACCTTGTGGCCTTTCGAAATCATCTTGTAATCCGCTGTTTGGTTTTCCAGTTATGGATAGATGCCTCTTGATTTCTCAAGGATGTTTCCACCGGAATCGGTATCTGTTGATTGCACAAACTTTGTTATAAGATCTTCCAAGTTAGGCTTACCTTGATTTGGTGAAATCCGGAGACGTGTGTAGATCGGGGATTGGGATTAGGTCGTGGTTGGCCTTGATTTCCCCAACCGAAATTAGGATGTTGTCGCCACCCAGGATTATATGTGTTCTTTGTAAGGATTACTTGGGTAATTTACGCCTTGATTCCCAACGTAATTAGCATGTTCGGCGTGAGGTATTGTGTGTGGGCAGTCTGATGATTATGCAATCCTCCGCAAGTTTCACAAGATAAAACATGCGGTGGTGGTGGTTTTAGGAGGCTGCTAGATCGTCGATCTTTTGGGTCAATGCTTCGACACTGTGCGGCGGCGTAACTACCGCATCTGCATTATACACACCAACCCGACTGTTAGTTTTACCTCGTATGGATTGCCATTGGTAGCCGTTCATGGCCATTCCTCAATCAAATCTTGAGCGGCTTAGGCGTTTTGTTATTAAGAGTTCCCCGACCACTGCATCGACCATTTGTCTTGTTGCGAAGAAAGTAGCCCATTATAAAATGTTTGGACTTGCATCCAAATAGGTAGGCCATGGTGTGGGCATTTCCGCAACAATTCTTTGAATCTCTCCCAAGTGTCGTCAAGGTCTCGTCATCTTCTTGAGTGAATGAAGAGATTTCATTCCTCAATCGTGCGATTTTGGCGGTGGAAAATATTTCAAAAGGAACTTTTCGGCCATGATGTTCCACGTTATGTCGTTCCCTTTGGCAAAGTATTTAGCCATTGTTTAGCCCGTCCCGAAGAGTAAATGGGAATAGGCGTAAGCGGATGGCATCATCGAGACCCCATTTATTTTGAATGTATCGCAAATTTCAAGGAAATTCGCGATATGATTATTGGATCTTCGTCCGGTAGGTAGTCGAATTGAACAAATTGTTGCACCATTTGAATGACATTCGGTTTGATTTCGAAATTATTGGTCATTTTGCATGGTGGGCCTTACGATACTAGACGATGTGTCGTCCATAGATGGCTTAGCGTGATCGTACATGGTTCTTTGTTATTCATCCGCCATATCGGGATCCTTGCTTTCGTTAGTATCCTCCTCGTGTGGTCTATACTAATACTTTCCTCTGTTTTGCTTTCACGGTCTCGCGACTTCCAAATTCGGCGGCGAGTAGGCATGCACCGTAGTAAACAAGGAGGATAAGTATAATCCAAGACTTACAAAGATAGATACCTAGAAAGAAAATTGATGAAAATAAAAAAATGATTAAATTAACAAAAATAAGGTGTTCTTAATATTACAATCCTCGAAACGGCGCCAAAAACTTGATGGCTCAAAAGCTACCTTTAAAACCGTAGGCAAGTGCACCTATCGTTTTATAGTATAGATTATTAGTCAGAGTGTCATTCCCACGAGGATTATAAGTACTAATAATTACCGTCTCTTTGTTATTTAATCTAAAAATTTTGAGTTTTTGTTTGATAAAGAATCTAAATTATCGAAGTGTAAAAATGAAGTAAAATTTGTAGAATAAGAAATCAAGAGATAGAAGTGTGTTTGAATGTAAATCCCTCTAGAATGTTTTTGTGATTTGACAAGTTAAAAGATTCAACCATAAGCCCTTAAGTAAAAACCAACCTCTTTTAATAAAATCTCATGCTATGTGGACCGTAGAAATTCCCGATTTAAGTTAATCCCTTTCTCAAGGCGAAAAACTCATAATCTCAAGTTGATTAAGCTGAAATCTCTTTCTAGTTAAAACCCCCAAGATTGCATTATAACGATTTATGAATTCCCATATTAGGTTTGACCCTAATCCGGAAGATTTATGTCGTCTATATCTAGGATTGCATGCAACTCTTTTCACTTATACAATTTCTTTTTCACCATAAATCTTTCGATTACCCGATGAAGAAAAGATATCAAATTAATATACCTAAATATTAACTCGAATGAGATAAGCATGATATAAGTGAATCACACAAGACATGAGAATTTTATTAAAAACATACACACCTTAATCACAATTCCATTCTAGAGTTCATTACATTCAAACACTTTAGGAGTTTAGCTACACATGCTTTTGACACAAGAATAAATTACACAAGAAGATGTAAACATTGTAGACATGGTGTACTTATCTTTATCAAAATCTCAATTGACTTGATGATGTTGCTCCAAGCCTTCTTCCCAATGTTGCCTCGCTTACTCCTCCAAGACCCTTGATCCCAATTCTACTTAATGGAATGAATACAATGAATATTTTAATTATCTAAAATGAATGCCTCTCCCAACTTCAACCACTTGGCTTTTATAGGCAACCAATACATTGATAGTACTCTCTTTTGTTAAACAATTGCCTCCATTTTCCTTGTTGGTTGGTGAATTCTTGTATTCAAGTGATGAGGAGGGGACATGGAGACATGTTTCAGAAAATAGGGTGTTAAAAGTGTACAAAATGGGTTGGTTGGTGAGTTTTCCCCAAATTCCGCAAAGAAAAGTTGCAAAAGAGGTCCGGACACGCCGTGTCGCCCCGGAGAACGGCCGGCCTTGTTTTTTATCACACGGGACTCGGGAAACATGGCGTGCTCCCCAACACGGCCAGGCCGTAGGTAATCTCTGGACACGCGGCGTGTTGGGTTGAACACGGCCTGGCCTGGCCGTGTCGGAGAGGTGTTTTGTGCGAAAAAATCGAGTTTTTAGCTCCTGGCGGAACACGGCCGTGTTGCCCGACACCCCCCTGCCCGTGTTGGACCAAAAGGCCCCGAAATGACGCGTTTGGCTTGGAATTTCGAGCGTTTTTGCATCCTTAAACTCCCGGTATGTTTTGACATGAATCCATGGTCCGAAATTCACCAAAATTAGCCCCAAATGGTCAATCTACATCAATAAAAGCACCTCATGATAATATGAACTATGTACAATCAAAAATTTATAAAACTAACAATAAAATAACTCGAATACTACTCAAATATACACATAAAACATGCATAAAAGACCAACATCATTTGCACCTCACTAAGACCAAGATAGGCACAAGTATCATGAAACTCTTCAACGGATTTACTAGTGAAAGGTTTCCCATTAAGTTTTTCATCGGGATTTTTGATAGAGTTAAAATCTCCAAGTAAAAGCCAAGGAGAAGCAATAATATCACCCCGGTTCAACATTTTGTTCCAAAGTAACCGTCTTTCACCCACGATATTAAGACCATAGATAAATGAGGTAAGAATGGAATTATGAGAAATTTTACAAGTCAAAGAACAATGAATCAATTGTGGATCAGTATTTAAAACTTGGAGAGCAACAGTTGAAGGATTCCAAAGGATCAATATTCTGCCATTTTTGATAAGATGAAAATTGTTGGTGGCTAGCCAACCAGGAAATTTGTTTTGAATAATAAAATCACAAAGATTGGATTGAGGCACAGCCTCAGTCTCAAGTTTGGTTTCTAAAAGACAAAGAACATCAACTTTCTTTTTTTTTACAAAAGAGAGAATGTTTTTTTGTTTGATAGGGTTCTTAAAACCCCGAATATTCAAGAAACGACTATCATTTTGGACCAGTGCGTTTTCTAGTGTTATTACCAGAAGCATTTATAAGAATATCTTTATTTCCATTGCCAAGAGAAATATATTTACTACCAGCATTAAGCTGAGAGGAAGTCATACCTGAGCCTGAGGGTAGTTTGTCACACCCATCAGGATTACCTGATTTAGCAACCGAGGAGGATACAACTCGGTGTCATCTTTTTTGTTCATTTTTTTCACTTTTTTTGCACTTTTAGATAGAATCGAGAAAATTCGGTTTCCTCTTCACGGAGTTTTGAACAGAGACAGCTACCAAGGAGGAAGGGCCGAGGGGCACTTCACCAATTTATCCAAGGCTTTGACCTCGGAAGAAGCGGGGAACAAAGGGTTTAATCATCTCTCGAATCTGCAAAATAGCGGGTAAAACTAAAAGAGAAGATGTATTAGTAAGTTCATTGAAGGGGTTCGGCCTCAAAAGTCTCACCACACAAAGTGGTCACTAACAAAGATCTTTAGAAGCTACAACACTTCTTTAGAAACAACAATATTCAAATTAGCATAATCGGGTCTAAAATAACTCTGATTCCACGACTTTTTTCCTTTATCAAGATGGGACGGATATTTTTTTCAAAATGAGCCTTAGGAGCTGTTTTCTTTTTAGACTACACTCCTCGAAAAATGCCCAAAGTTTTTACAATTTTTGCAAAATTGAGGAAAAAAATCAATAACAACCCTTTGTTCAAAGGGAACACCATTGGGCGGTTTGAGTAAAACGATTTTGGAGGAGGTTTTGAAGGGTCAACATCAACCAAAATACGAGCAAAAGCAGTGTCTGGATTTTTCAAAAGTTGGCCTATCACTACAAATAGGCTTTCCAATTTTTAGGCGAGAGCTTACCGAAGAGGTGCCGGGTTCAAATTACAGGTAAAAATGGAAACTTCACCCAAACAGTGCAGTGAGAACAATCAACACCTCTCTGGGACTTTCAAAGTCAAAAATTTTAAGCAAAAGTGGTCTACCAAGACAATGGAAAGGCCACCTTGTAAAATCTTTTCCATATCGGCAAGTCTATCAAATCGAAAAATAACACAACCATTAACGTAAGGAAGGACTTCATAGCCAACATTCCAAAATTGAACCGTTTTTAATGTTAATCATGCCAGGCCATTTTCCCATAAAACAACCGAGCAAATAAAACCCCATTCATTGGAGATATCACATAACTCATCCTCATCAAATTCTAGAATCTCAGAGTCTAAAGATTCACAGTTGAGAGGGGAAATTTTAAGTTCATCACTTTGTTTGACAGTTATTAAATCAGCAAACGGCTTATGCTTAAACTTACTTGGGACATTCGAAGTTGAATGCCGAGAGACATTACCAACTGGGCTTGTGCCCTTGTTAGTTCTCGAGTGGTCGACTTAGAACCTAAATAAAGACCACCATTTGTACCTACAGGTGTTCATTTCCAAATGGAGGAAGCACCATCTGGGTCCAACAGGAGATCTTCTTCTTCAGGAAGGTTCTCAGCACCTGAGAACGAAACAGATAGAAGGTCATCTTTAGAGTGCTGGGTATTGGAAGAATCCGAATCACCAAGAGTAACTGAATCTACAGGGTCAGGGGACCTCGAGTAAGATTCAGAGTGCTCAGGGATTGGAGATTCAAAGTAGACATGTTTTGCACTCCTTTTTGCTTGGAAAGAGATGTATGTGATTGTTTAGCCATTGGAGTTGGGGATAAAAAAAAGCCCAAACCGGGCAAAAACCGTAACCGTGGGCTGAACAAAGGGCCCAAGCTTCGAAAACCCCAAGCAGCAAATTTCTAGGCGGTGGATGCACTCCGGTGACAACAATTGCGAAAACGAAACCGGTAGATCTACCCACGATGTACGATGTCGTGGAAAACCACAAAAGGATCGACACCCCAGTGGTGGACCGTTGATGGATGCCCTCCGATGAGTTTTGAAAAAAACTCTGGTGGATGTGACGAACCAACTCCTATCTCCGGTTGTCCAATCTGCAGATGAAAAATCGACCACGGGATTCGCACAGAGAGTTCGGTGCGGGCGAGGGATGAACTCCGATATAGATACCGTCAAGGTTGATGTGGCCTTGTGCGCGCGAACTTACCGTGTAGGTTTAATGGCGCCGCTCGGGGATATACCCTAGCGGCCATGCGGGCGAACGAAATAAAATGAAAACCCTAGAAGGAGGGTGTTCGGTGGGTGATGGACCAAAAATAAAAAAAAACTAAGTAAATGGTATAAACACAACAACAACCGGACAAAATTCTTGAGCAGTGAACGGAATTAATGACGGGATTATTAAGAACACTCACTACAACATAAATGACATTAGGTAACACAAATTTTGTAGACTTTTTACATAAGGTATATATGTAACACATGTTGTAACACTTTTTTACATTACAATATTTATTTAACACTTTTGTAGCACTTTATCAATATGTAACACTTTTATATAAGTAACACTTTTTAAGTATCACTTTTTTGTTATTTTTTTTTAACGGAAATAGGTAACACTTTTATCAATATGTAACGCTTATATTTAACACTTTTATATAAGTATCACTTTTAAGTATCACTTTGTTTTTGTTATTTCTTTTGTAACGCAAATATGTATCACTTTATTTAAGAAACACTCTTGGCAACACTATATTTTATTGATTGTAACACTTTTTAAGCTATATTTTAGTAACACAAAATTATATAACTATCATTAAATCATGTCAAAGATTTATTTAATTAATTAATGTCACCAAACCTAAAAATTGTAGACATCATGTACTATGTTTTTTAACTGGATTTTTGTTTTCTTTTTACAAAGTATTTTAGTTTTGCTTTTATTTTTTTATTTTTATGAAGGTAATTAATTCCGTTTTATACCAGACGGAAAATGCGCATGTATATATTTTATTATTATTATTATTTATTTATTTTTTATTTTTACTAACAAAGACCAATTTCATCGTTAACATTTTTTGTTTTTTTACCTTTTTTAAAAAATTACCAATGAAAATTGATATTGTCATAATTACTTAGGAATTTTTTTCCGTTGTTAGATTATTTTTCGTTATTTTCTTTATTATTTAATTTTTTACATTAGAACTTTTTTATCGTCGGTAAATTAATTTGATATTTTTATATATTTTATATTTTTACCTATTGAATATTTATCAATCGATAAATTTATTTTATATATTTTTGATATTTTTAATTTGTTGTGTCCTTTAATATATAATATAATATGATTTTCAAACTATATACTATACAATATAAAATTTGATATATACAGTGTATAATATAATTTAATACATATATTATAAAATATAATCTTTATTATATAAAATATATTATATATACATATAATATATGTGTGTGTGTGTGTATATATATATAAAACAAAGCAAAAGTTGTAATAAGAATCAACTTAGCTTAGTGGCAAATTGCCACTTCCATACATAACAGGTCGTGGGTTCGAATCTACTTGGTGGCAAAAAATAGTATTTCTATGAAGTCTTTCAAAAAGTGTTACATAAGATTCATATGTAACACTTTAGAAGTATTTTTTAAAGTGTTACAAATATAAAAAGTGTTACATAAGATTCATATGTATATGTAACACTTTAGAAATATTGTTTCAAAGTGTTACCAATAGAAAACATAATGTAACACTTAGAAAAAGTGTTACTAAAAACTAATAAAAGTGATACCTTAGACTATAGGTAAGCGACGGTAAGTCATGTCGCCATAAAAGTCTACCTATTGTCTATAGTAACATTTTATGGCCATTAGGTAACATTTTTTGAGTGTTCCTAATGTCATTTATGTTGTAAGAAAAAAACGGACAAAAGAGAATCTTAGATGAAATTAATCAAAAATTCTCAAAAAAAAAGAAAGCGAAAAAGGCGTCTACAGAAAATTTTAGAGAGAAAAATTCTCAAACCTACAATTACTATAGTATATATTGTTGATTGAATACTTAATTATCCATAAGTGTTTAATTTCTTACTAAATTAAATGCTTATTAATCATCCTTACACTTACTAAACAAATAAAATTCATTACACCTCTATATATTTTATATTCTTTTTCTTTTTAAAAACGAGGAAGATAAAATATACGTGAGACGTGATTCCACTTTGCTGGATAAGAGGATAAGTACATCAAAATCCACACGTGTTCCAGTAGTCAAATATGGTTGTGGTGGACAAGAGTACCCTAAAGTACGGTTCCCACACGTACTCAAATTTTCTAGTTCAATTTGAAAAGGGTGTTCTCACTTATCTCATTATTATATTTATTATTATTATTATTTGTATCCCTTCTTTTTTAATTTACTTTTCTGCCGTAAGTAATATTAGGTCGGCGCCCCTTCATTTCTATTAAAAAAAATATGAAAAAACGAATCAAGTTATTTGATACTTGATCGATATTGAGGATTAGAAACTCATTTAAACAGTTAAGGTTGGTTTGTTATGTTGGCATCGATCACTGAAAATTTTGTTAGCTCGAACCAAGCTTACATCATTCTTTGTTCGATAAATATGTTGGAATTGGTCTTTGATAAATGGGATATTGACCGATTTTGACCAATTAATTAAGTGGATTCCATTTGTGAAAAATGGAATTAAATTATTTGTAAAAATTCTACTAAGAGAGTAGATGAGAATAGCATTTGGAATTTCTCAAACCGATTCCGGTGAATGAGAAATTAATGGTAGAAGTTAGCCACTTAATACAAATAAATGGTATGGAAAATGGGAAATGTGGGGGAGGAGAGATGCTCCATCCCACATAGGAAAAAAAGGAGGTAAAGTTGCACACTTTATTTATCCTAAGTTGGACAAATGGGTTTGGGCCCTTGGGGCACCCAAGTTTTTAAAGGGAGAGGACCTCATCTTTAGTGGGTTTGGTCAAAAAACACACGCCCACTGCGCGCCTGGCCGGCTCGGCCCGGTCCGGTCGTGGGCCGGGCACGGGCTTGGGCTTCAAGGCCCTTATTCTCTTTGGACCAAAAACCTTTAAATATTAAAGTTAAATAGATTTAATTAATTTTTCGTAATTAATTAAAAAGAGTTCAACTGGAAAATGGTTCGGCCCAGCACGGCAGAGCCCCTGATGAAATAAAACACGAAAATTAATCGAAAAACATAAAATCGAGCATTGCATTTTGCATCTTGCCATTTTCCTCCTTGAAAGCTTGAAAGTAATCAAACACTTGTCTTGTTGTTGTTCGGTTTCTTTGTCTTGCTAGCTTAGGAACCTGAATCAAAAGTCGTTGTATCTTAGAGGCGGCGCGAACAATAAGCACTAGTATACGGGCGTTTTTCGTCTTGCGGAGACAGAATCTACTGGCCTCGACTTAAACTATAAACAATCCCAACCATTTTCTAAAAATGAAAACATTTCACCAAAATTTACCCAACAAAATATATATAAAGCTTGATTTGAGCGTGATTTGTTACTTAAAAAAATATCAAATTACTCGAGTTCAATTTGCATTTAATTTGAGTAAAGTTTGTTCATGATTGCTTTTTGGATGGAAGAATTTGGAGCTAAGGAATTTAAATCCACAATAACAAAAATATTGACTTGTTTGTGTAATATCATAATTCAACAGATTTCAAATCAGTAACTCCTGCTTTTATCGTTTTTTGAGTCATTGTAGAGGATTTTCAATCCATCTTATCTGAAGTCATATAAAATCCTTTCAACAAATCATTCTATATCCTTCAATACAACTGCAATTAATCATTTTTGTGGTGTCACCCTCTCAGATGATCATGAGTAACAACTTGAATACATTCACGAGTTAAAGCTTTATCATGGTTAAATAATAATCCTTCACTTAATATATAATTGTGATAACTATTTTTTTTATTTAAATTGGGAAGACTGGTTGAAATGGAGAGAATAAATCTCAAAAAATATAAAACATTCAGGTTCCATCCCTAGTAAACACTCCTAAAGGGTAATTGATAAGATAGTGATAACTGTTTCTATTCTTACTAAAACTATTGTCATTTGTCACCATTTCTTTCTTTTTTTTCTAGGGAGTCTCATTTCCAACAGCTTGAAGGTTTAGTCAAATATATATTATGATGTAACAAACATAGGAATTACTACTTGTCTAGACCATTTAAAGTTCCTCAAGATTGTTAACATGCATGATGGGCCAGGCCCATAACTTGGCTTTGGCCCATTCATTTGTTGGGGCTACCTTGTGAATTGTATCTCAAGCCTGTTTACTTTATCACTGAACTGGATCCATTAATAATAATCCCAGCTAAAGCTTTGTTTACTTTATTGGACACGGCCCAGTGAACACTAAAAACATATTAATTTAATGAAATATTTGATAATCAATAAATTAATAGTCTATTATTTATAGAAATATAGATTGTAATTTTTTTGCTTGTGCCTGATTGACGTGATCATCTAAAAGCTATTCAAGGATTATAAAATATTGAATTATGTTCTTGCCACCAACAAGACATCAATATATTCAACCTTACAATGCATGTACTACACAAATCAAGAGATGTTGAAATCTGCAGAGTTATTGTTTGATGAACAGTTAATCAATAGTGACTTGTGAATTCTGAAGTTGAAAATAACAATTTCATTGTAGATACATCTTCTCAAAAGGAAGTTCAACAATAGTAATATTAAATAACATTTTGTTGAGGTGCGAAAACCACATTAAAAGTTCTTACTACCCTAACAAAAGTCAGAGATGAAACATATTAACAACTTAGTCATTTTTATAAAGTCTTCAAGAACAATCATAAATCATTATATATTGAGGAATTATTAATTGATATATTGCACGAGACATAAATAAATTCTAGTATATATGCATTATCTTATAAATTTAGAACTTATTACTTTAGCATGTTGTCCTCGAATTGGGACTAAAAATATTATTTAAAGATGTTATTAATTAATCGAGTATTAATTAAATATAATATCAAGAATGCACTATGATAATTTACCTCAAACATTTACTATAATCGCGCGTTTGATTAGTTATATATTAATGTTCACATACAAACCAAAACATTCAAAACCGCAAAACATAAAGAAAAATCGTCGCATTCCTAATTCAGATTTCTTACAAAATCTGAAAGTTATAGTATTAGATTAGGGAGTAGTAAACTATTTAACATTAATCAGATCCCAATCAAAGTGACATTCATTGCCAAACAAACAGCTTTCGTCAGTTTCGTGTAATAATTTTCGATTCCCAAATCCTTTTTATTCAAGGCAATGAACTTTAAAAATGTCTAAAAATATGAAACTATATATGAGTTGATCTTATTTTCTCGAATTGATACCAATCAAATATAGAGTAGGTTTCGAAATTGGTCTAATCCACTTAAATATGAATGAGATTCTTTAGAAAATATTATCAAATTATGACATTAATTTTGACTTTTAAAATTAGGACATGCACACAATATTTTCTTTTTTCTTTCATTCTTTTTTTTTGGGCTTTTGGATGATCTTATTTTTGGTAAGTATCATACCATTATTATATACCAGTATAAATAGGTGTAGCCATGGAGATTACTAGTTTCCACCTTAATAATACTCACAAAGGTTTTGTATATCGCATTTATTTCAAAGCACCATGTTCATTTATCCCAACTATTGTTGTTTCTTCATTTTAGCGATTTTCGTGGTCTTAAACGACTATTGCCTTTGCATCAACGTCAAATCATTTAATGCGTCTCTTAATGGTGCTTTCTTACCGGCTGTAGCAACATGGTACGGGGAGCCCACCGGAGCTGGAAGTGGTAATATTTGCTTACAACTTTTTGGCACATTAATAAAAGGGGTAATTACAAAAGAACCCCTGAGGTTTGGGCTAATTACAAAAATACTTGGAGATGTTATAAAATTACAAAAATCCCATCAAGTTTGATTTTGTCTTAAATTTAAGGGGTAATCTTAATATTTCTAGAAATATCAGACGGTTTTTGAAATGTTTTTTCTTACAAAGGAGGAAAATATATGACGAATCAAACTTCAAACTTTTTTTTTGGGCAAAATTTTAAAAATCTGTTTTTATTTTGTAATTAGTGCTAACCTCAAGATTATTTTTGTAATTATTCCTTATTAAAATTAAAATATACGTAAAAACTAATATAGATTCCCCACAGGAAAAAAGAGAATAATTATATGCTTAATTACAAAATTAGTCTTGTAAAAAAAATTTGCACATTGAGGATAAATTTGGCCAGAAATCGCTATTTCTGCCGAAAATAGCACATTATTTGCGCAAGACCTTTTTAATTTGGTATATATAATTTGCAGGAGGAGCTTGTGGTTTTGCAGATGATGTAGCAAATCCTCCATACTATGGCTTGATATCTGCGGGAAATAACAATCTATTTAAATCTGGAAAGGGTTGCGGCTCTTGTTATCAGGTGTAATATAGATTGTCCTCTATTAAAATTCATGTATACTTTGTCACATTGTTTTAATTTAAATTATAAGACATAGATAGATGTATGGCGCGACTACTGTTCAATTTTTCTTTTTTCATAAAATTTTGTGAATCTCAATCTATTTATAGCCACTAAAATTTAACTATTTACAATTACATTTTTACATTTTTCGCGTGTAAAACAAATACAAACTCAAGGGATATTTGTAATTTTAAAAGATATTTTTTAATTAAGCTAAACCTCAAAGATGGTTACGTACTTATCCCTAAAATATTAACGTATTTGAAGATATAACCAAGAGCGTTACATTTGTATGGCCTTGAGGGGCTAAAAGCCCCCCCCTATTTTTTGAAAATTCAATTTTTTTATGTACATTTATTTAAAATATTATATTTTTAATATTCAAATATTTATTTTTTATTGAGTTAACCCCCATTTTAAGTCTAGCTCCGCCTGGATATAACAATTATTTATTTAATATATTTGGTTAGGTGAAATGCACAGAACATCCATCATGCTCAGGAGATCCAATAATTGTAACAATCACAGATGAATGTCCTGGTACATGTAACAATGATCTTGTTCACTTCGATTTTAGTGGAAAAGCTTTTGGATCTTTAGCAAAGTCAGGGCAAGCTAACACACTAAGGCAAGCGGGAAGAATCAACATTCAATATCAAAGGTAAGTCGCATATAAATGTAAGAGTTAATTACACTAAACACCTTAAACTATGCAAAATTTTCTTTCAAAATTACGAATATCTTGTATTATCTTAACAAATACCCCATATTGACCAGTGTGTAATCTATAAAATAAAAAATACCAAGAGGATATTTGTAATATTGAAAAATAGCATTTGTTGTGCAATTAGACTAAATACCAAAGGTATCCTTTTATAATTAAACCTTTAACAACCAAGGGATCAAAAAATTATTTTTATATTTAATGAATTAATATATATACCATTATATTTGATTTTGCAGGGTACAATGTCACTACAAGAGTACGAGTTTAACGTTTAAGATCGACTCAGGTTCGAACCCCAACTATCTAGCTTTCTCAATTGAGGATATGAATGGAGATGGTGACCTTGGCCTTGTTGAGATATTGCCTTCAAATTCAAGGGGATCATGGCTGGCTATGGAGCAATCTTGGGGTGCTACATGGAAAGTTGGACTGCCAACAGGAACAAAAGGTCCTTATTCAGTGAGGCTAACTACTATTGAATCTAAGACATCAATTGTAGCATACAAAGCCATTCCAACTGACTGGGCTTCGGGCAAATACTATCATTCTAATATTAACTTGCCTTAATCTTAACCTTTAATTATCAGGCCATTGTTCAGTACCTAACATAGTTTTTTCCCCCTCTTTTTTTTTGCTTTGGGACGTTGGTAGAACCATAAGGAGGTAGAAATGTAACCTTTTGGATTGTTCAATAATGTGAGGTGAGTCTAGTATTTCGTAATAAATTATTGCTTTGTCTATTTTGCTTTGGTGGGCATTTTTCATTCTCGTAGAGTAAAAAAACCAAAAATAATTTAATATAGAGCAAGTCTCTTGTGAGACGGTCTCACAGATCTAAATCCGTGAGACGGACCTCCTAAGGGCTCCGTCTTGAGAACATGAAACATGAAAATAAATTTGAAAATAATAATGAAACATGAAAAAACAAAAATAAACCCTAAAAACATGAACCATTAAGAATAAACGCGAAAAACAAAAATAAACTCAAAAAATAAAAAATAAACCCTAAAAAAACTAAAAATCCTAAAAACCCAAATCAATTAAAAATAAACCCAAGAAACAAAATAAACCCTAAAAAAACAAATATAAACTCTAAGAAAAATAAAATCTGAAAAAAAACCTTTAAAACTTTGTGTAAGAAGAAAAATCACGCAAGTTTTTGCCTTTAATATATAATCTTTTCTCTAAAATAGTTTTCTTTTGCAAATATGTTTCTATAACATCCTAATGATTACATAATTACACTTTCCAATGATCACAATATCATCACAACTATATTTTCTCATTTATATACATTTATTAAACAACATAAAGTTGTATAAAATGGTGATGTAACATATTATAACATTTTTCCAAATTATAATTCCTTACAAAATTATACATAATCAATTATTTCAAAATAAAATCAAATAAACTTAGCCAAACACCCTCTAAAATCTAATATGTTATAAGCTCCTAAAACATATTATAACATTTTTTAAATAAGCTTAGGCAAACTCCTATAAGTAGCTAAACTGAATTTATATATTAAACCACGCGTGCGATTAATTTGAAATCTTCCCAAACTGTCACCAAACCACTTGCAGAATGTGAATTTAATTTAAAGCTTTAATCAAAATTTATATAACAAATTAATTACAATGCAACACAATAATATGTTTCAAGAGGAACCATTTTCAAAATTTCATGACAAATACTAGTTAACCAAGTTTGGAAAAGCAGCAAACTAAGTGAACAAATAAAATATGTTTAATTAAAGGAATAATTACAAAAACACCCCTAAGGTTTGGACTAATTACAAAAAAAACCAGAGTTCTTTCAATATTACAAAAACCCCTGTAGGTTTGATTCCGCCTTACATTTTTTCCTATGATTTTCGAAAATATTTCAGAAAAACCCCTGATATTTACAAAAATACTACAATTATCCACCCTTAAATTTAAGACAAAACGAGAAATCTAAAGGTTTTTTTATAATTTTGAAACATGTCTGAGTTTTTTTATAATTAACTCAAACTTCAAGGGTGTTTTTGTAATAATCCCTTAATAAAACCCCACAGGCCCACACAACTTGATCAAATTCCACTGGAAAACGGAAGCCCTCTTTCAAGATTCAAAATTTTCACAGAAAATTCCAAAACAAGAAATGCCGGGAAAAATGGTATTGACTCAACGTCAGGTGGGGCCCACAGCTGTCTCTCCTTCAGCCGGCGCGTGTACAATCTGATATACAACCGTCTCAATGAAAAAGGGACATTTGTCACTAGTGCCCATGATTCAAGAAAAACCTCAAAGAAACAATTTGTCTGCCAACTCCTCACCAACCTTTCTCTGAAAACTGTGAGTTATCGTTTTCTTGTTTTGAAAGATAGTTTAATGGGGATGAACGAATGAATTGAATGATGGGTTCAAAAAAGGATGGGTTAGGCAGTAACTACGATTACTCTTTCAAGGTTTTGTTGATTGGTGACTCGGGTGTGGGAAAGAGCAGTCTTTTGCTCAGTTTCTTATCTAACTGTCATCACTTTCCTCAGGACCTCTCCCCAACTATTGGTATGTTTATTGGTGGCTAAAGCTTTTGTGTGTGTGTGTGCGCGTGTTTATTTATTCTTAGTATTTTTATTTTTATTTTATTTAATTCTTTGAATTTTGGTGAGGAAAAATAAAGTTCAAGTTGTTATTTTGTTGTGTGTATTTGTGTTGGTTATATAAATGGGTTCTGGCTGTGGGTTTCTCTAGTCCTTTCTAGCTTTTTAATACTTGATTCTTAATTTTGATGAAGAAATAAAAAATAAAATCCAGGGTCCTATGTTGTGTGTGTGTTTTGTGATATGTGGCCTGTTTGTAGTCTATCTTTTGGTCCTCTTAAGGCGGTATATATATTTATGAACCAGAGAGGAAGAATGAAGGAGAAAACCTCATAGGGGCTGTTTTTAAATGTCAACTTTTGTTTTTGATTATATAATCAGAATCTAAAAGTAGGAATCTACAAAGTAAGGGTGGGATGCTTTAGATTTCTAACTTTTGGCTTTTACACACAAATAAATCACTTTTATAACTTATTCACCAAACAATCCCAAAAAACTTATCCAACTTTTTGTTCCTATCTGCAAACATTCCCATAGGATTGTTGATAAGTTGTTTGATTTTTTTGAGCTGATTCACAGCTCTGTTTTTACTTTGTTGATATGATTCCAGTGTAGATTGATGTTTCAGTTTAATCTGACCATGTTCAGGAGTGGACTTCAAGATAAAGCTGCTAACTACAGGTGGAAAAAGACTGAAACTAACAATTTGGGATACAGGTAACTGAAGTATAACTCCCTCCTAAATAAGTAGAACCTGAAATACCTATTTACAGTACATAAATTAATTGAATTTATTAAATGTGCTATTGGCAATCAAAGCTTTTGCTGTCACAGATATTGTTCTTACTTTGAGCAGTTATGGATAAACTTTGAATGGCTTTTAAAAGAGTTACAAATAAGAACAGAGTTGATCAGTTAATGTTCTTACTTTGTATGATAGTTATCATTTTAATTCAGCTTATTCATTACAGTTTCATTTAGTTCCTATCGAACTTTTTCTTTCTTTCTTTCCTTTTTTACCCCCTTTTCTCCTCTACTTAAGGACATGGTTTTTCATAGTGATTTACGTAAGTTCTATTATGATGCAGCTGGACAAGAAAGGTTCGGAACATTGACAAGTTCGTATTACAGAGGAGCACATGGAATCATCCTCGGTATGGTTTTTGGAACTCCTTGATCTTTTACTTAGTTTTGGAGATTATTATTCTTGATTCAAACTCTACATATGTCAAAAGAGCCATATGATTCAACTTCAATTATGTTATCTAATTGTTCTACTATTCCTAGTTGTTTCACTTCCCAGATTTTTCTCATTTTCCTCTTTGTAGCAGTTTCTATATATTTCAGTATCTGATGATAAAAATGTTAAAACTATTAAGATCACCAAAATTCTACCGCTTGCTTTATGTGCCAATCTATTACTCTTTCAAAGAAAAAATCTCATAAATTAGACTGCTTACTTCAACTTAATACTTGTATAAGGTATCATACGCTTTGGTAATCTGTTGATTCTGAAGAATTTAGAAATTCCCGTGCATTTATGACTTCGTCATTGTTTTTCGGCTTTGCTATTGTAGTAACTTGTGCATCATACGAACTTTTTTAGTTTATGACGTGACGAGACGAGAGACGTTTACAAATTTATCCAAGACGTGGGCAAAGGAACTAGAGCGTTACTGCACTAATCCTGATTGCATCAAGATACTTGTCGGCAACAAAGTTGATAGGGTACGTTTCACGACAAACTATATTTTATTAATCAAACATATTAATCCATACATGCACTGGTTTAAAGCATTCAGTCCAATGTTATTGGTCTTTGTTGTATTCTTTATCTGGTTTTTAGTTTTTTCATTCATAAATAACGGTATGACTTGCTACGATTTTCAGGATAGTGAGAGGGCTGTTACCAGGGAGGAGGGCATGGCTCTTGCACAAGAGCACAAGTGTTTATTTTTCGAGTGTAGTGCTAAGACTCAAGCAAATGTGAAGCAATGTTTTAAAGAGCTCACTGTTAAGGTATGCTTTCATATATGCCGTGATAGTTTCAATATCGTTTGAGAAGACTTTTGGTATAGAAAATGATAATATTATGACGATTATGCATCATTCTATTATTTTGTTCACACAGTATGCAACTTTAAATGTGAAGTAACTTTAAATTTCTTGTTTATGAAGTAGAGAACTAAGCATACCGAAGGGTATAGCTACATGGAGAATAATGGGGTCCACGGCCTTGTAGAATTGAGCATATACCATGTTCATGTGTATTGGTTTTTATTATACAATGTTAAATACTTTTTCATTGAAATAGTGTGATGTGATCTCCCTTTTTGCAATTTTGGAGATACAAATTGTATTTTTATTGGTCTGACAGGATAGAAAATAATATAGGTACTTTGTGAACATATTGATGTAATAGGACGAGTAAAGGTCCTCTAGTAAGTTCTATCCTCCCGGCCACCCTTATTTGTAGCAATTGTCTTCGTTTGCTTCAAGTAGCATTTGACCATCTCCCACACTTCATCTTTTGGAATAAATTACAGAAACTACCATTGAGATTTAATCTAATTACAAAAAACTTCAGTTATCCTTAAGGTATTACAAACACCTCATTGAGGTTTGTATTTTTCGCTTAACAATTGCCCCCTCTTGAGGGTGCAATTTCAAATTTGTAAGGGTATTTGTCATTTTGAAAGATAGCTGAGTTTTTTTTGTAATTAGATTAAACCTCAAGGGTATTTTTTGTAATTATCTCTTATATTTAATGTGTTTATAGCGGGCAAAAGCAACTTGATAATCATTAAAATGTAGCTGCTGTTTCTTGCGAGTAAATCCATGTATATCACGTGCACAATTTCCAAGGTGGTGAACTATGTGCCACGAGCATCAATAGAGTGCTGGCCTGATCTCTAATTGATATCGACAAAGTTCTTGCTCAAAATCCTAACAGATTTATCGTTCTTTAAGACCATCACTAATGCTTTATAAGCCAAGTTTGCTAACTAACACTTGCTGCATTGCAGATACTGGAGGTACCTAGTCTGCTTGAAAAAGGATCTATGCCCGTAAAGAACCAAATTTTAAAGCAAAAACAAGTTTGCCAGGAACACCGTAATGACAATTGCTGTTCCTAGTAAAAAAACAGAGCTCTTAATGACGATTACATGCCCAAGTACGTGTTTTTATCCGGCTTCTTGCAGGTCTTTCAAGGTCAAGCATGGTGAAAATGCTTTTGATAGAGGGAAACAACAATTGTTGTACTGTTATTTCCTTCTTAAAATATGTAAATTTAATTTCTTTTGTTTGATTTTGAATGCATTCTTTTAATCTTTTTACACTTTTAATCATGTAGTGATATGGTCATGTAAACTGGCAGTTTTGTACACACACTTAAGAGAGAGATCATGTTATATATGTATACAAGAGGTAAATGATATTGATGGTAGATTTAGTGTTGGACCACCTTTTGTTTTCACCATTCAGTACTGAAACTTGGCTTTTGATTCTGTTTTCGAAACAACCTAAGAACAAAGTAAGGAGAGTGATTTACATTAGAACAGGTTCAGAAAACATTGTTGTCGTTTACTTTTCGAGATGCTGTGATATCTTCAGGACTTGGAACACATGGATTGTTTTGTTTTATTCTCTGTTTCGTGTTATATTTCCAATATATTGAATAAACACTTTATATGTATAAGATGATATATTATTGTTGATAATGTACATGTGATATTTGACTACAGTCTACAGGTTTACCAATTGTTTGAGATCTTTGACTACAGTCGATACAAATCACGACTTGTTTTTTGTCCTATTTTTGATTGATAACTCCTCCTAGGCTCCTAGCCATGGGGTTGCAATTTTATAATCCAATCCAACTTCAATCCTCCTGTGAACAGTCATTGACGAATTGACAAATATGTCCCTATCATTACATTTCCATTTACCATTTGGGGTAATCTGGTCATTTCGGAAATTTATCTTACTAACATTTATTTTGTTATCATACTAAAATAATCAAGCATCACAACCATATTTCCCAAACACGTTATTGAATTCAATTATATTTATCTCATCCTAACTTATCCAAATTATTTTATGAATCCAATCAACAATCACAAACATGATATATTAATAATGTTTCATTTAATGGACTATATATTTATATATGAACCAAAGAATGGAACAGAAAATTATATGTCCTAAAGTCGGCTATTACTCTGCATAATGAGCCATGAACCAATTAATGGAGTTGGGCTACCTTTCTCTGAGTAACTTGACATCTAAACATCATCAATTTATACTCGTAATTGCAAAACAAATTGTTCAAGAGTTTATTGCATTAGAGGTAACAATTGCAATGCACATTGTTAAACGGTTGGTTGCTTTAGAATTACAACTGATTGCATCGTTCTTGTCTGAAAACTGTCATGTACAATGTGTAAGAGTTTCCAACACAAGTATGTGCACAATATTGCTGGACAAGAAAGTGGAAAAAAAGTCTATTCGATTATTGTATCATTTTGAGATACTGACATAGCTCACAAGTTGACTTGGTCATATAATAGTACGGTGAAATTAATTGTATCTTAATGTACTTAGGTGCGTTATGAGTTCATTCTTTTTTGTGCTTCAACTTAACTTTTAGCCCTTAACCTGTCTAGATTTCTTGGTTTTGACATTGAACCAGTCGATCAATTAATACAGAGTTTACATGACAGAAAAAACAGCTTAGATTTCCTCGGAGCAAACTAGGGGTCAGTCACGTTGTTGAATGGGCAAACAATGAAACAAGCACAAACATTGTTCTTTTCATTTTCATACGCCGGCCACGGCACAATATTGTATTATAGTTTATTTGCAAATAGGAGTAATTACCAAAATACCCTTAAGGTTGGGCTATTTACAAAAAAGCCCAAAGATTTTCGAAAATTACAAAATTCCTCTTGGTTTGGTCCGTCTTACATTCTTTTCCCTTCAAAAACATTTTTTTTTTCAAAAACCCCTCTCAAATTTATAAAAATACTACAGCTACCTCCTTCAATTTAATACAAAATCAAACCTTAAAGGCATTTTCGTAAACTTCAAAAACCTCTGTTTTTTTTTTATCCATTACAAATATACACAATGTACCGTGATTATCATTTTCTCTTTGGATTTTTCCCACTTCATTATTGGACAATCCATCTGGATATTTAATATCTGGGCATAACATATAAGGCCAGCTTTTAGTATATATAGTATTAATATGGTCTTTATGAAACATTTCGACCTTGTGATCTGAGACTGTGTGCAAGGTTTTCAAGCTCGACCATGGCCTTTTCGTGGCTAAGTATTGTGCCAATACTCTCAGTGTTGCTTGTTCTTCCTCTTTTTGCCGGAGTTAATTGCGCCGATATTTATCATGAATGGATTGTTACTTCTGACGAAACTGCCGTTTATCCCAGGGGGAATGATCATCAGCCTGTACGTATACAAAAATCGCACTCATTTATAACTTTTACGATAGCGTTTGCAGACACTAATTTTGTCTTTCGATCCAAAAATTAATTTTGAAATCTAGTTTGATTCTCGACTATTTTTGCTTTTGCTACCATAAATCTGTTCTTAAAAAAGTAGAAGTGTTTGTAAACACTACCTATATATCATTAATTTGATTAATTTGTGTTCACATATATGACACTACAGGTGATTAAAATCAATGGAATGTTCCCAGGGCCACTCATAAACGCGACGACCAATGATATTGTTCATGTTAATGTCTTCAACAATATGGATGAACCTTTACTCTTTACATGGTATGATATTTTAGTCTAGTTGTTCCATTTATGTACCTTTTCCTCGAGCAAAAAAACTTGAGAGATTACAACTTTTTGTTATGGGATAATTACAAAAATTGCTCCAGAGGCTTAGTTTAATTAGAGAAAAAATTTAATTATATTTCAGAATTACAAATAGCCCATTGAGGTATTACAAACACCCTTGAGGTTTGTAAATGTTTAACAAGATGCTCAACGTTGATGGTGCAATTTGTAAAATAAAAAAAAGTATCAAGGGTAGATGTAATTTTTAAAGATAGTTGAGTATTTTTTTAACTGAACCTTAAGTGTATCCTTTGTAATTAACAATTATTTTTAGGGACAATATAAAAAGCCCATGAGGCTTGACTTATACACAAAAACCCAATAGAAGTTTCAATGTTATAAAAATCTTATTAATATTTGATTCAATCTTACATTTTAGGAAATACATATTTATAAATATAATACTTTTTGCTTATGAAATGGGTAACATGTACCACAGAATCAAACTTCATGTTTTGCCTTTTTAATTATCCCTTGTTTTTATGTGCAAACTGGTAAGGAAAAATCAGTTTGGATCTTGTATTCAATTATTTGTTTCATATGGTGTTCCAATACACTAGATAAACACATTATAACATCATCTTATATATATGTGTGCGATTTAATTTATCTAATAATATGTGTGAAATGCAATATGAAACAGAGAATGAAATAGAAAATCCCGTGTGGATGAAAATGAACTTGATATTTCAACATTTCCTTCCCTGTTTTCTTTTGTTTTTTTTAAGGAATGGAATCCAACAGAGGCTAAACTCATGGCAAGACGGAGTATCTGGCACAAACTGTCCGATCGAGCCCGGAAAGAATTGGACCTATGTTTTTCAGACAAAGGACCAAATTGGCACTTTCACTTATTTCCCCTCTATTAACTTTCAAAAGGCTGGTGGAGGATATGGACCAATTCGAGTCAACAATCGAAATGTTATTCTCATACCTTTCCTGAAACCAGAAGCTGAATTTGATCTTCTTATTGGTGACTGGCTAGAGAACTATTACCAGGTAACAAATATATACGTGTTTTGTCATGTTTTAATTTGCACGAGTTTTGTGGAGCTTCAGTCTTAAACGACGTCGTTGTTCTTTTTTTTTTTTTATTTTTATTTTTGGATTATAAACAGGATGTTAGGGAATCGTTGCTAATATATTTGTTACCTGGTAATATAGTCCCGAATGGGTAATTAACGTTTCACCGTTTTGGGGCCTTAATTGCACATAATTAGAAATTATGGGACTAAAACTGTATAAGAATCAAAATTTAGGAGACCAAAATTGCTACACAAAATATTTACCGGACCTAATATGTCACACCGTCATACTTACTAGACCAAAGTTGCAATGAAACCTTTAAATATTTACATAACAATGAACTACTTATTCTCACTTGTATAATTTTGTTGTGCAAAAGTAGATGGAACATGACTGCTGGTGCAGCAAGGCCTAATCCACAAGGCACGTTCAACGTCTCCAACGTAACGCTATCGCAGAGCGTTCGTTCTCCCACGGATCGAACGGTGTAATTAATGGTGCACCCAGCAGGTATATGGTGAACAATGTGTCGTATCTTACTCCGGGTACGCCATTAAAACTTGCTGATTACTTCATGAATGGCTCTGGCGTGTACCAACTTGATGCATTCCCGACCCATTCGGTTAACGGTGCTGCATCGTACGGAGTTTCTGTCGTAACGGGACTGCATAAGGGGTGGTTAGAGATTGTGTTCAAGAATGATTTTGATTATGGGATGGATTCTTGGCATTTGGATGGCTTCGGATTTTATGTTGTCGGGTAAGATTACTCGCCATTATGCTCGTTCATAATAGTTAGGGATAATTACAAAAAGCCCCTAAGGTTTGCAGTGGTGGACGCAGGATTCCGACTTTGAGGGCGGAAAACGGACCGAGTTTATAAATTTAAACTATGCGATACTTTTTCTCATATACTAACCATAATTAATAGCTTTTTATATTGTAAAAGACAACCATTTGAAGTTTTTATCAAATTTTAGAGGGAAAATTGTAAATTAATTCATTTATTTTACCTTTTATAAAATAATTTGGAAAACTTTTGGGGGGAGAATTTTTTCCTTGAAACTTTTGTGGGGGGATTTTTTTGGAAAATTTTGGGGGGCAGTGGCCCCCCTTGGGTCCGTTGAAGGTTTGGGCTAATTACAAAAAAACCAGGATATTTTTAAAAATTAAAAGAACCCTGAGATTTGTGTTTTAAATTTAAGGGGGTATATGCAATATTTTAATAAATGTAAGGAGAGCTTTTGAAATATTTTTTTTTCATATGAAGAGAGAAAATGTTAGACGACGGACAAACGTAATTTTTTTTTTGTAATTTACGAAAATATCTGGGTTTTCTTGTAATTAGCCCGAACTCAGGGGCTTACTGTAATTATACCTAATAGTTAATTATGAATACTTAAAAAAAATGTTTATTCTTCAAAATTACAAAATACTATCTATCTTTCCATTTTTGCAAATTGCACCTATTGAGTGGTAATTTGTAAAACAATACATACAAACCTAAGGGCGCATTGTAATTCTTAAGTAGATTATTCCTAACGATTATTAACTACGGCAAAAATAGTTCTTTTGGTCCTTGGAGATTTAGCCATTTAAGTAGTCCATTTTAAATTTTGTCCTAGGTCTTTTGAAAATTTAGATATTTAATTTGATTTTGATTGACATTGAGTAATTTTATCAGAAATTATTGACTATGACCGGTGAGGTATAGTACAAACATGTAAAAATTTGGGGAAATTGCCACCTAAGCACTGAAATCTCTAATTTTTTTATGTGTCAATTTCGGTGATTTGACATATCAATTTTTGCACCAAATTATCAAAATTCTTAGACACATCATCGCCCACTCGCCCAAGTCAACAATTCTGATAAAATTATTTTTTGTCAAAATCGGACTAAATATCTGAATTTTTAAAAGAAATTGGATCAAAAATCAAAGGAGAATACTCAGAAGGCTTAAATCTCCAAATAATCCAAATTGCATGACCAAAAAGTCTATTTTCACTTAACTGCGCATACTAACCAAGCGTGGTTGGATTCAGATTTGGTGAGGGAGAATGGACACCTGAATCGCGCAATACGTACAATCTTTATGATCCGGTTGTTCGTTCGACAGTGCAAGTGTATACTGGATGGTGGACTGCTGTTTATGTGTTTCTTGACAATCCTGGAATGTGGAATTTGAGATCACAGCATTTGGTGAATTGGTACATGGGCCAAGAGCTCTACATAAGGGTTCACAACGATGATCCTAACCCCGCCAAGGAGCGGCCACCTCCCCAGAACCTCCTCTTATGTGGTGAGTACCATTTGATCAGTTCCATGCACACAGACATACACACACTTAAATTTGTATTTGTTACTGTTAAAGGTTAAAAGTCTCATAGTTAATTAATGGGGAGTAGAAAATAGTCATATTCGAATTCAAAAATTTAATTGAGTCATGTAACTAATAAAAATGCTTGAATTGAGTGCGAAAATTTTTAGTCCTGGCTGGATATTAGTACATGAAACCCACATGACTTGAGAATATCGGGTGTTTTTGGGTGTTTTTTGTTACCTATTTGGACTTCCGCATATGAATTAATGCGGAGACGAGGAGAGAAAATATCGACAAAAATAGATTTAAAATAACATTCTCTTATATGCCAATCACATGGAAAGTTAAAATAAGCATTTGACCAAAAAATATCCATAAAATTCGATATATTCAAATCATGTGGGTTTCCCACCAAATTTAAAAGTTTCATACAAATTTGGATCAATTATTCGAGCTTTTTTTAACAGTTACAACCAAATTGAACTTTTGAATTTGAACAGAATATCATTGATACCCTCAATAATTAAAGGACTAATTCTGCATTTCTCCCTTTTGTTAATGTGCTTTGAGTTGAGTTTTTGATTGGACTGATTAAACAGGACTTCTTGATGCTGCTCCTGCTCCAGTATCTATTGCACCAGCTCCACAGGCAGGGTGGTGAACCTTCAACATATATATATCGAGCTGATATTCTTTTCGACTCAAATGTTTATTTATAAAGTCGTATTAATTAATTTCCAGAAACGAGTTCGATTGATTTGTATCTTGATAATGGAAAATGATTCTTTCTTCCGGTGAATAAAATTGTGTTTTTCCTGTTTCTCAGGGACGGATCCATGAGTTTCTCATAAGAGACATATTATTATACTACATTATTTCTCAAATAAAAAGTAGAAACCACTTCACAAGAGAAAAAATATAGTGGTATTTTTATATTAACAGTGAAATGGACATATTATATTCTCAATATTATTTATTTTCTCGCCACAAAACAACAATGAGCTAATAATAAATATAAAAAAGCTACAAATGATAGATAACATTTCAGTTTCATAGTTGATTATGACACTTAGGGGTGACAAATCGTTCGTGTCGGACCCTTAAACATACATGTGATTTTTTGATATATTTGATGCTAATTAGTATACATATTCTAATTAATAAATTACCAATATAAATAATTAATTACAATTTTAAAAAATGTAGTAATGATAAATTAAGGACCACAAAGATAGTATGTACTATGTAGAGATCTAAAAAAATATTATTTATAGCATCGATATCACGAACACAAAAGTTTTAATTCCTTCATTATTGATTTTTAAAATGAATTTAAATTTTGGGGTGAACTTGAGTTTTGGATTAAATTTTTAGGGTGGGCTAATTATAAATAATATAAAAATTATAGTACTAAAAAAGATTTCTAGACAAAAAATTTCTTAATATGTTAACTGAATACAAGATTTGATGTATGACAATCAATTTTGCGAATACGATTTTGTATTTTACCATTTGAGCCAATTCTGTTTGACCAGTGATGATCATATATACAAGATTATATTTCATTTTTCTCATAGTCTTTATATTCTTCTGGAATATTGTCAAACTAGATTATATAATTATCTGATACTAAATTTGGTAAGTTTAATTAATCTGTAAATATTTATTTTCTGATTCCCCTACAATTGTAGTATTGATATGTGCAATCATTTAGAAGATTTTGATGACTACTATATATTAATTCTCACTAACTGTATATCTATATCTGACTTCAACTTTCAGTATATATACATTTATTACTTTTTTTTTCAATCTTTATCCACAAAATAGATTATGTAACTGCCACCTGATTGCTATAATTTAATTACTTGAATTTTCCTGATTGATTTCGGATTACAACAATTGTTTATAACTTTTTACTTAATTAAGGATTTTATGTAAACTCTAGCTTGCTCTTGTTTATTATAAATATGTAATGCTTATAGAAGCTGAAAATTAACACCTTCAACCATCACATTTCAGAAAATGGCATATCCCATGATAAAAGTTCTCTTACTAATTCTCTTCATGGAATTCAACATTTTGCAACCATTTGCAGCACGCAGTTGTTTTTTGACACATTACGAGGAGGTTCACATCACCAATAATCTTCCTCCAAACTCTGCACCATTGCAACTGCGTTGTAAATCTAAAGATAATAATCTTGGAGATCATACCCTTTACACTAATCAAGACTTTACCTGGAACTTTTGCGATAATGTTTTTGGAAAGACTCTGTACTTTTGTGACCTTTACTGGGAAGCAAAGAAAGTATCTTTTGATGCTTACAACGGAAGCTTCCACCCAAGCACCGTACATAATTGGGTGGCGAAACCTAACGGCATTTATTATTATAGTGATCGTCAAACATCCCAGGTTTTGAGATATGCTTGGTAAAATCGAAACTAGCATATGACTGTATCCAATAATAAGCAAATGCTTTTATGATAAATAAATTTATTTAGAATACATGGATCTTCATTTGATTTTCTTCAGTGGTTTTTTATTTGTATTAATCAGCTCTTATCTCTATATTTAATTTCAATATTTGTGGTTGAGCACATAAGATAGTATAGAACTCTATTTCAAATCAGGAAAAATTGCAATTTTGGTCCCATAACTTTGGGGGTGTCAAAACTAGTCCCACTCGATTTTTATTTTTCAAAAACACCACTGTAATTTACAAATTGTATCAAAACTAGTCCCACTCGATTTTAGTTTTTCAAAAATACCCGCAATTTACAAATTGTATCAATTTGAGGACAAATCCCACCGATTTGAATTTCCGCCGAATTCGTCACGTGATAAGCACGTGACCTGAAATTTGGGGATTTCCCACCCTCTTTGACACAATGGAAATAAAATACTAGCATGGAAAGAGATTTGGAGGAAAAAAAACTCGTCACCACCATTTCCCCCAAAAACATGCCCAATTACAGGTGTTGACGAGTTTTTTCCCTCCAAATCTCTGTGACGAGTTTTTTTCCCCCAAATCTCTTTCCATGCCGACATTTTATTTCCACCGTGTCAAAGAGGGTGAGAAATCCCTAAAATTCAGTCACATGCTTATCATGTGATGGACGAATTCAGCGAAAAATTCCAATCGGCGGTGGGATTTGTCCTCAAATTGATACAATTTGTAAATTACAAGTGTTTGTGAAAAAGTAAAATCGAATGGGACTAGTTTTGATACAATTTGTAAATTACAGGGTGTTTTTGAAAAAAAAATCGAGTGGGACTAGTTTTGACACCCCCAAAGTTATGGGACCAAAATTGCAATTTTCCTTCAAATCATGCATAATTTTCCAAATTTCACCATTACACGTCAAATGTATTGATGACATCATTATAGTATACTTGGCGTGTATATTGAATATCCTTGGAATACGAGAAGAAACACAATTTGGAATAGGGGATCTGGTCTGGTCTAGAACTAATGTTGGACTATGACGCGCGATTATTATAGTTAAACAATAATATCATGGTATATTATTATAATTAAGTTTGTATTGTAACGTTATTCATATTTGTCTAGATTCGCTCCATTAATTAAGAGTAAGGTGATGACATGTATAGCTCTTTGGAGGACTCCATGTGGAATAAGCCGTAAAACATTTAATTCATCCATTTAATTTTCTTTTAAAATACATCTTAAGTTTATTAAAGCAACGTCCTTCAAATATCAAATGTGACATCTTCAAAACCATTACATAACAAAAATTGGATATACCATGTAATTCTATCGCAATTTTAGTTTGTAGTAGTTAAAATCGTCTAAGCATTTTCACGTAAAAATGAGGTGCATGTCATTGATTAACTGTTGTCCATATCTGTATACGAGGATCAAGATTTTGGATACCATACATTTTGTGTAATCAAAATTTTCTCTTGAATTTTTGAGAGAATTTTATTTCAAAATTCTTTATTGGATACCATAGTGTCTATTTTTTTCCCGTAAATCAAACATTTTGTCAATACAATTTATTATAATCTAAAAGGTAAATAATAATTCAAAACTCAAATCTTCTATCTATACAATCTAAACAATGTATCAATATAATCTAAAAACGTAAACTACGTACTCTAAATATTGGAAGACATATTTATTGGATACTTTTGATTAATAAAATTAGAACAATTAACTAAGTATTTTTAAATACCAAGAAATTAAATATCAGTTATCGCAATATATAATTAATTATTTCTGGAAAATAATATTGTAAAAATGGTTGTAACAATATAATCAAAAATTAAAAGTTTACGTTATTTTGACAAGCCAAAATACAAAAAAAAAAAAATCAAATTTAATAAAATTAGCACAAATTTCGTGTAAAATACGGGTATTTTTATAGTGTTTTTCTAGTGTTTTTTATTTATTTTACCATTTGAGTCAATTCTGTTTGACCAGCGATTATCATGATATATGCTAGATTTTATTTTTCTCTTAGTCTTTATAATCTTCTGGATTGTCAAACTTGAAATTATATTAGATGATTAGATCAGATATGAAATTTGGGATGTTTAATTAATCTGTAAATATTTATTTTTTGATTCCCCTACAATTGTAGTATTAATATATGTGCAATCATTTAGAAGATTTATAGATGACTACTATATATTGGTTCTTACTAACAATGGAGTTGAGTGCCAATTTCTTCCTGTATAAATTTGACTTCAACTTTCAGTTTTAGGGTGAATTATAATGATCTATCCTTATAATAATCGATTATATATGTTAGTATGTAGTTTACCAATTCTATTATGAGAGATCATTATAAGCTTCTATTTATTGATTTTTATTTATGATATTATTGCCCAAATCCCATGATGTTATTCTATTCCTATAGATTTATGCACAAATTTTGTGACTTCTATTTTATTACTTATTCTAAATGTCCTTTTCTTTATCGGGGTTCCAATACAATATTCATATGGTGGTAATAAGTAATTCATATAAAAGGAACTTCAAAGATGAAAACGAACATCTTGAATAATACATAAAATGAAATTCACCATGATAAAAATCCTTTTGCTATTTCTCTTTATGGAAGTAAACATTCTGCAAATATTTGTTGGCGGATGTTTCATCACACAAAAACACGAAGTTCGTGTTGTTAGTCGCGCGTCTCCCTCAAATTCTGCACCATTAAAATTGCATTGTGCATCTAAAGATGACGATCTCGGATATCATACACTCCGTAACAATCAAGATTTCCATTGGAGCTTTTGTGAGAATGTTTTTCCGACTACTTTATTTTTTTGTAGTCTTTGGTGGGGATCGAAGAGCGGATCTTTCGATGCTTTTGATCGATCGGGTGAACCACCCAAATATATCTATTTGGGTTGCAAAGAGTGATGGTATTTGTTTTTCAATAACATTCCAAATTACCCGGTGGGAAAGATTGAATGGAAAAACTAGAAATAGGACATTTTATTCATCACGAATGCAATTATGAGAAATAAATATGAATTGCTTTTTTTTTTTAGGGTAATATGAATTGCTTTTAATTTATATATATGTCGTTTTTCAGTGTCTATGTGTCCAATCACATATGTAACGTAAAATGATATATGCCATCTAAAAACCCTCTCTGAATTTTGGTTTATATATAGTAGTCAATTAATTCCTCCATTAAACTTTGGTTGTTAATGTGTCTACAAGAAAAAAAGTAGAAAGGCATCGGTTCTTACTCGATGTCTATTAAGGAGAAAAAATGATGTTAACTTCACATATGAAAATTAACACCTTCAACCATCACATTTCAGAAAATGAGATATCCAATGATAAAAGTTTTCCCACTACTTCTCTTCATGGAACTCAACACTAATTGTGCAACCATTTGTATGCAATTGTGTTTGGACACATTAGATTCACGTCATCAATAATCTTCCTCCAAACTCTGCACCATCACAACTGCGTTGTGCGTCTAAAGATAATGATCTTGGATATCATACCTTTTGGGAAAATTGCAATTTTGGTCCCATAACTTTGGGTGGGTGTCAAAACTAGTCCCAATCGATTTTACTTTTTCAAAAACACCTGTAATTTACAAATTGTATCAAAACTAGTCTCACTCGATTTTAATTTTTCAAAAACACCCTGTAATTTACAAATTGTATCAATTTGAAGACAAGTCCACACGCCGATTGAAATTTTCTCCGAAATTAAGTCACGTGATAAGCACGTGGCCTGAAATTTTGGGGATTTCTCACCCTCTTTGACACGGTGGAAATAAAATGCTAACATGGAAAGAGATTTGGAGGAAAAAACTCGTTACCGATTTTCCCCCAAAAATATGCCCAATTACGAGTGTTGACGAGTTTTTTTCCTCCAAATCTCGGTGACGAGTTTTTTCCCCCTCAAATCTCTTTCCACGCCCCGGCATTTTATTCCCACCGTGTCAAGGAGGGTGAGAAATCCCTAAAATTTCAGTCACGTGCTTATCACGTGATGAATCCTAAAAAAATTCCAATCGGCGGTGGGATTTGTCCTCAAATTGATACAATTTGTAAATTAGAGGGTATTTTTGAAAAAGTAAAATCGAGTGGGACTAGTTTTGATCAATTTGTAAATTACAAGGTGTTTTTGAAAAAGTAAAATCGAGTGGGGTTTAGTTTTGACACCCCAAAGTTATGGGACCAAAATTGCAATTTTCCTAATAACATTAATCAAGACTTTCACTGGAGCTTTTGCGATAATATTCTTCCAAATACTTTGTTAGATCTTTTATCATCTTTACGGGAATCAAAGCAAATATCTTTTGATGCTTTTAACGAAAACGACTACAAGAAACCAAACACCATATATTATTGGGTGGCAAAAAAGATAACGCGTTAAGAAATAAATAAATTTATTTAAAGTACTATATAGATCTTCATTTAATTTTTTTCAGAGGTTTTTCATTTGTATTAATGAGCCCACGTTGTATCACTATATTTAATTTCAATATTTGTAGTTGAGCACATATATTAGATAGGTTAAAACTAATGTACTGTTACTTTTTTGGGTATAGTTAAACGATCATATATCATGGGTATGTATATATATTACTATAATTAAAAGTTTGTATTGTAATGTTATTCATATTTGACTAGATTCGCTCCGTTGCTAGGAGGGTGGTGACATATGATAATTATTTAGACCAAAAAATAAAATAAAAAGAAAAAAATTCCCATGTGCCCTCCTAAACCACATCCACATATATGTACAAAGGAGGCAGATAATTAACTTACTTTTTTCATTTTCCTTTCTTTTTTGTCTAAGAACACATTAATTATTGACTTTCCCTGCAAGTCTAAAAAAAACCACATACACATATTTATTTTCAAGCATAAATTATGGGGTTTTAATATGGTAAGTTTAATACACGCGTGTCGATCATCCACATGGTTGGAATAGGAGATGAAACACGGTTTTGAAATAGAAGATCCCATCCGTAAAAAAACACCCCAAATTCATTAGTCACGTAAGCATTTTCCAGTTCCAAGTCAGCAATTTCTGAGGGAATGTAAACGTTTCGGTTCAATTAGGGCTAAATAATTTTTGAAATTTTGTTGCATGTAAATTATTTAAAAAAAGGACCAAAAACGCTAATTATGGCAACATAAGGGACGGCTATTGCAATTTTGCCGTCAGTCATGTGCCACTTTCTGGCAGAAATAAAATTCCGATCAAACATGTCCTTATTATGTGCAAATTTTCTTGGTGTCTTAATTAAGAAACTTAGAGTACTTATATCACTATCCCATTTTTTTCAAAATTTTAAGCCTTTATTTTTCTAACGAAATCCAGAATTCATAGCATAAAATTTCCACGAATAATAGATTTATCCATATTAAAAAGAGAGAAACCAAAAACAGAAAGAGTATGTAGAAAGCTTCATTTCAGTAGGAACTTCAAGATATAAATTTAAAAATATATAATCTTAGATTAAAGGCAAAGATTCACACTATACTTCAGTGAAGCAAACTCCTGTTTGGACACGAAGAAAAGAATACACGGTTATAGGATTAGTTAGATCTGTATACCAACCATAAATAAAATTAACAAAGTAAATATACGGTTGGTTTTAATTGTATTTTAGTAGTTGTTGCAGTAAGAGTGGAGAACCAAACAGCACTCAAATATGGAATATAGTAACAAAGTGAACAAAGAGTGGTGGAGTACCATATCAACTATCAAGGAAAGAACAAACACAGCCAAGTTTGCAAATACTTCAAATTAAAATATATTAATTTTGATTAGGAAATATATATATATATATATATATATATGAGTACTCAAAAGGAACTACAAATATATAAAGATTAAAATTTGGTACAATCATTAATTTTTTTCATTTAATTTGAGTATAATTACAATGTTCTCAATGTCTTTTTAACTCTCTCAACAGTACAAATAATATTTTATTTTATACTATAGCAATTGTTGACAAAATTACCCATGTCTAAAGTATATGATGATAATGATACTTTATTCTCTATACTTGCTGATTTAGACAGTAAAGTATAACCACTATATACTCTAAGTTAGTGTGTGTGCGTAATAGTACTCTAAGATTTAGTAGAATAAACTTTTTTCTTAATTACTATTTTTCATTAAATTAACGCCTAGGTTTTTTCACCTTGATCTAAATCAGTTTTTCGATTAATTTATTATTGCAATCTTGATTAATTCTTTTGAACAAATTAATCAAACAAAAGTTAAGATAAAGTCATTAAAGCTTTTGATGATGTTGACAATCTTAAACCTATTATTCTTCTCCATTCTCTCTTTATATATACGTAATCGTAAACACTCATTAACTCAACCAAGATCAATTTTAATGACTAATTTTTTATCTCAAATGAGGATAAGTCAAAAACTTTTGAAATTGACAAAATTTAAAGTTATATATAATTTACATATATACAATATATGACATTATCAACACAATGCCAGGGAATGAGATAGCACGAGTTCTACCATATAACTCAAATCGAAATAATAAATAAATTAGAACTCATCGATATAAATGTTTAATTAGTAGTATAAAAACCCAAAATGAACAAGAATGTACATCAATAAATACAAACTAAATTAACAAATTAAAGAATTCAAAGAAACTCCAAGTTATGCACCAAGTTATCAACATTGAACATACTTGTTCAAATTAAGAATGTACAAATTGATCATGGTAATAATTGTTCAAATAAAAAAAAAATAGTTGTATATAGTTATGGTCAATAAAAGAATTAGAACCTTCTCAATTAACAATATCAGTCAATCAATGGTGGAGTAGTAGTGGTGGTGGACAAAACCAGCGGGCCTGAATCTCTGATTCGGGCTTTTCTCCTTCTCATCTTCAGGGGCCGGAAGATTGAGATCCAAAGAGAGCCCATTTGCAGGCTTCTTCGAATCTTCGGGCTCGAGCTCTTCAATCGAGGCCTGATCAGGCGGAACAACGTCGGGCGATGATCGGATGATGGGCCCGGCCCGGTGCTTCCTCATGTGTCCACCGAGTGCCTGGCCCGACGTGAACTCGGCCCCACAATACGAGCACTCGTGGATTCTGGGAGACGGCGACGACTTCAGGGTGGCGGCGGCGGAGAAGGTGGTGGTGGAGGCGTTGCTCAGCTGTAGAGACAGAGAGTTTAATGACATTCTGTGCTTTGACGACGACAGCGACGGCGGCGACGGGAAATCCTCCTCGTCGGAGAAAAATGCGGTTTTTTTCTCGTTCTTGGGCTTCTTGTGGCTGGCCCGGTGGCCGCCGAGGGCCTGGAACGAAGGGAAGGAGCGGTTGCACGTCTTGCATGTGTAGACGCACGCGCCGCCGCCGGCCGCCGCCTTGGCGGCGGCGGAGGCGGCGCCGGAGTTGTGCTTGGGGGTGGGGGGTGGGTTTGTGGAGAAATAGCCTCGGGACAGGAGGATGAGGCATCGGGCGGTGTCGACTTCCTCGGTGGTGGTGCTCTCCTCCGAGGAGGCAGCGGAGACGTTAGGGCTACAGTGGTTATTGTTGTCGTTGTTGTTGTTGTTGTTGGGGGTTATGGTGAAGGGAATAGGGGATTGAGGCCGGTGTCGTTTGGTGCGTTTGCCTTTGGCAATTGGAGAAAGGTCTTTATTATGGGGCGGCGCCGCCCCGGCAACCTCGACGGCCTCCATGTCCCGCCTTCGCCACCACCACCACCACCGCCACCATATAGGATGCGCTGGGGAGTGATTTGATTTTTCACTTTTTTTCTTTTTTTTAGAGAGAGATGAAAAGAATATAGGGGAGAGAGGAGGAGAGAGAAAGTAGGGAGAGTGGTGGGAGTTTATAGGAGGAAAGAGGTAAAGTGTGGGGTGGTGATTATAATTTAACATAAATTAGTGAATGTGAGAGACTACTGCCTAGCAAGTCAATAAGTGTATAGGAGTATTTTGTGGTAGTGAGATTAAATACTTTTAAGTGTGTCGTATGATTCTAAAATTTAATAATGTTAGTAGCAATTTTGTTGTAGTTAGGGATAATTATAAAAAGCCCCCTACAGTTTGTGCTAAGTACAAAAAAATAGAAAAGATTTTTGAAAATTAAAAGAAAACCCTTGAAGTTTGATTGTGAAATTTGATTGTGCCTTAAATTTAAGAAGAAAACAACAATTTTTTGATAAATGTAAGGAGAGCTATTCAAATATTTTTGCATATGAAGAGAAAAATGTAAGAAGCGTAAAACGTAAAGGGTTTTTTTTTGTGATTAGCCCGTACCTCAGGGGTGTTTTTGTAATTATACCAAAATATTATTAACTCTATTGTACGTGATATAATTCTCACCATTTATTATAGGTACCGACTTTTTTTTTTTTCCAGAGGTAGAGCTTGATGAATTGGTCCATTTTTAACCATCCTTTCTCAAATATTTCTCCCCACTAAACTTTTATAATTGGATATGAATCATACAATTTTTTTTGTATTTAATTTGCTACTTTCATAATTTTTTAACCATCCTAAGGTTACATTACAAGAAACTTGGATCACATGATTAGGATTTAGGAGGGAATATTGGTTTATATTTGTTAGGATATGAATATGAAAAACCACCTTCATATTAACTCTCACATTTGCGATTAACTTCCATCAAGACTCAAAACAAATATTAGAAGGAAATGTTTTGTCGTGGTAACTGGTGTGGGCGCTAGGACCAGTCCGCCTATGGCATGACATCTACCAATAAAGTCGCAAATCGCTTGCTTGTAGTCGGGCGGTGGCGTACCGATCCGAATTTTGGCCGTCTAGCCCGATTTTTGGTCGGAACGATTTTTAGGGCGATTTTAGCAAAATCAGATTGGCCGGGGCCGCCTAGCGCCTAGTCAATATTAGCATTAATACTGAAGTTGTCATTCTACTGCTTTTAAAAATTGAAGTCACAATTTAAATTCTTAAGTTGTTAATTTCTTACATCCCACGTCCAACAAATTGTTGTCGGTTAGCAAAATTTGCTTATATATTTATTAATTAATCCACATGTCTCCTTCAGAGGTTGCAATTTGTCCTTCTTTACCCCTAAAACTAATACTTTATAATATTAAACAAGAACATATCTTCTACGTTTGGATTAGCCATTGGTTGTGTGCCATTGCAATTTATCCATATAAGAAAATGGGAAACAAAAAAGAAGAAATGGCACAAGTGTAAGAGTGCAATGTTAGTTGTGTGTACATAAAGTACCATCTATTGGAGGCAATGTTTTGGGTAGGGATGGCAATGGGGGGTCAAAACCCGCCCCGCATTAAACTCGCCCGATGGGGTGGGTCTAGACTGGATAAATGGGTCCCGGGCGGGTCTCGGGTCTAAGGTTGCAAAACCCGCCCAGGTCCGGGCGGGTCCCGGTCCTATAGGACCCGCCCCGGACCCGCCCCCCATGTTAATTTTTATTAAATTTTTAAATATATATTAAAATATTTTTGCATTATTTACTTTTAAATTTGAGTGTTATATGTTTAAAAATATTAGTTGAGTACTATTATAATATTATTTACTTTTAAAGTTTAATTTACTAATATAATTCTTGTAATATTCTACTTTGAATATTTATTTTAAGTATTAGTTGAGTACTATGTAGTATACTAATAGTATTTGTTTTTAAAAAAATCTTAATAGTAGCCAATTCTAAAAAAAATAGTTATAATAAGTTGCATAATTATATTTATTTATTTTTTAATCTATTGGCATTTGATTACTTTTGAAAATTTGGCCACAAATAGAAAAATATAAATTATTATAATTTAAAAAATATATTTGGCGGGTCTAGACCCGCCCCGGCGGGTTTTGAGGCGGGGCGGGGCGGGTCCCGGTCTTACTTCTTGGCGAGGCGGGTCCCGGTTTGGCCAAACCCGCCTTGCCATCCCTATTTTTGGGGAGTATTGAAAGGTTGAAATATCATAACAATACTACATAAACGTATAGTTGTTAAAACAAACCATGCCCGGCAGGTTGGGTTACAATTTCATAGGTCCAAAATAGATCGGACCTTTCGACCCAACCCATTTGGACCGTAAATCTAGAAAGGGATGTGTTCTAAAAATAACGGGCCAATAAAACTTCGCCTCATCCAACCTGGTTTTTCTTTATAAGTCCGACCCATTGATAGCTCTAGGCTCTACATAAGCATGATTTGGTTTTTCACAAAACAAGAAAGTTTTATTTGAAATCGAGTAATTACACTAATTTCATACAAGGCTAATAATCAATCTCTTGGTTGTGGAATATACGTGCATGAACTTCCAAATGGCACCAAAATGTGTGTTTGCACGTAAGGAATGTTTGTGTTTCTGGGGGCAATAAATAATGAAACTATATATGCAATTTGGGGTGGTGCATGGCTTACTTCTCGTCTTTCCACAAACATAATCTAATTGTTTATTTCGACATATCTCTCACCACATATACACACACCTCAATGATTAGTCCAACCAGCTGTATGTCCTATTATGAATTATCATGATGTTTTAGATATAATGCAAAAACTATTGTATATAAAACAAACCCTGTTTGTGCCGCTAAAAGATACAAATAATAATGAAAAAATAAAATCTTGTGATTTTGGAATCAAGCTAGGCCCAAATTCAACATGATAATGTCACCAAAGTAGATGTACGAAATATTACCTATTAGACATCCAGCTTTGGTCCCTAACAAAGAGACAACCATATTCAGTGATAACATTTACAGTTTCTTGAATACTGCATGTAGTCATTCAGGAGACTCGAGGTTCAACAAAAACGGACGTCGTCCTTGAAGGTATTCTGAACGAACCGGAGGACGAGTCATAAGTCGAGTTCTTGACAATGTGATCAGTTGAATTCATCTGGATACAAGGTCAGACAAAGAAAACGAACGTATGAAATAACAAAAAGACCATTTTTCATAGGATTATTTCAACTGTTCTTGTGAACTTAATATGAAATAAAGTGGTTTATTAAGTCAAGACACAAATGGTAGTGTAAAGGAAACACCCCTCGTCCGTCTCAGTTTGAGATATGATCTATTACTGTTAAGGTCTTTGCTTAGATAATTTCGTATAGCACTATTTGGATTAAAGAACTGTTGGCCAAGTGAAAGTAATATTAAGGGATAAATAAAGAAACCACCCCTAAAGTTTAGTCTAATTACAAAAACTTCCAGTTATCTTTCAAAATTACAAATACACCGTTAAGGTATTACAAACAACCAACCCTCCTCTTGAGGGTGCAATTTATAAAGTAGAAACAAAAATATATCAATGGGGTATTTGTAAATTTGAAAGATAGCTGTTTTTCTCTCTTTTTTTTTTGTAATCAAAATGAAACTCAAGGGTATTTTTGTAATTATCCGTAATATTAGTTTCACTAATGAGGGTTCTATCCAAGAGTCCGGAATACACACTTCATCACAATGAATTAATCAATTTGTTCAGCTAAACAATTTGGAAAATAAGAAATGCGCGGGTTAAACTAAAATTTATGTCAGAACATTGCTAAAAGAGGGATATATAAGAACCTGTATTGGGTGCAATTGTAGACCTTTTTCCTTGAGAGATGGGCTAGTAAATGTGATATCAGTTGGGCAAACATTGATTATAACAACAATGTACGAGTAGCTGTGAGCACAAAAAACGTACTAGTATTAATTCACATAATTGGCGTCTGGTCAAAATTGTACACAAACTTATTGTTACTAACATGGGATCCAGCTGAGAAAGTCCTGGAACTCCTTCATGGCCATCTTCGATGCTCATGACGATCACACCAGGAACCCACGATGGACCAGTGTTGTGAAATCGTACCCTTTCCTGGATGAAGTTGTGAAATTTAATTAGAGTGCATAGCAGAGAGGAAAAATCAAGTATTCTGCTATAAGAACTAAATGCATCATCCCATTCTTTCCTTTTGGTAAATATTGGCTTCAATCCTGCCAAAAGAACCTAACCAAGGTATACAAATTTTTCAAAAGATGATAAAATACATTTTAGGGTTAATTACAAATAAACCCTTGAGGTAAATCAACTCTCTCTCAAAGTTACAAATACTTCCTAGATATTTGTTTCTATTTTTACAAATTGCACTACCAATAGGGGTTATTTATTAATCAAATACACAGCTCAACGAGTTGTTTGTAATACCTTAAGGATGTATTTGCAATTTCAAAATATAACTGAGGTAATTAGAATAAAATCTCAGGGGTAGCTTTTGTAATCTACCCTACATTTTATGCAAAGATGATTAACATAAGACTTTTCCTGTGGAGATATACTTGCGTTCTTATATTTTCGAAAGAAATGCAGCATGCAACTCTTCTAACCTGAATAGCATTTGCTGTAGGCAAACGGAAAAGTGGGGAGGAGTATCTGATACTAATGAAGCTAGAAAAGTTTTCAAGTGCTGCAAGGATGTGACTCCGTTGAGGCTTAAAGGCAGGATTTGCCAATCTGGTTTTGATTCTGAAGAAAAAAAAGGAAAGAAACAAGATAATAAAGTTATACAGAAATATATAGGAAAAGTTTTCTGCATAGTGATGACATTTTAATACTAGTAAATACCTTGATCCAATGAACATAGTTAGCACGCAATAGATAAAACGGAAATGATGCTTACAGTGGCCAATGTTGCTCATTCTTTTCTTTCGGAGGAAGACCAACACCCCAATTATTAGAGCTGTAGCTGAAGTCTAATCTGAACGATAAATTTGGAGTCTTATAAGTATAGAATCATAAAGATACATGCAGTTTTAAAGAATTATTTGCGTGATAACTTTGGAGAAACGAATATTGCACCAAAAATTAAAATCCAGCAATCCTGAGTAAAGGCTAGTTCCATCACTTTTCTTTTTTAGTTGTATCGAAAGTAAGGTATGGAGTGGAAGCTAACAGAATTCCCTCCCATCTTTTGAATATGCAATGGGAAGTAAGCAGCAAAGGATAATGCCAAAAAATGAATTTAAATTTACATCAGTATCAATGAGTTACCTGTTGAACCAGTCACCAGAATTGTATGAGTCACGATCTAATGATTTTGAGCGTAGAATCTCATCACCAGCATGAAAGAAAGGTATTCCCTATTAATAATCAGATTAATCGTGAAAAATGTCACTTTGCAAGTGATGGTGAAGCATATCTTACTAACAAAAAATCCAGCTATCTGTCACAATAATCTGTCAAGCTTGGTTATAGATTCTTTTTAACTACGCTAGGTTAATATTGCGATCATAAATAGTTGTTATTTGAAGTTTTATATGCATGTATTGACTCGTTTATATATTTTGTAAAGATCTTCGTCAGTCAGCCCAGAATTCATAACATGGCAAAGAAGATGAATGCTTGATGGTATATTGTGATTGGTTTCTGGATACTTATAGAAATACAGGAAGCATAGTGGCATTTTAGCCAACTTTTGGATGTTTCCATAAGAGTAAAAGTGGAACAAATAAGTGTCAACACTACGTTTGTGTTATCCCACATTGGTTAAGTGGGGATTTGGGATGCCGGATGGTTTATAAGTAGGTATAGTGGACTCCACTAGCAACTTTGTTAACTTCTTTCGCAAATCGAGGACAATCAAAAAGTAGTTGCTAGCGGAGCCTATTGTGCTGGGATCTCACTTCTGAGACCCCACCCCTTGCAGACTTGCAGTTTTGGATTATGACGGAAGGATGTCGCGTACTCCACAGATTGTGAGAGGGTATTTGGAGTAGCTAATAAGTTGGTAAAATGGACTCGTCTAAGGACTTGGATTAATCATTTTCACAAAGTGAGGACGAATGTGAAGTAGTTGTTGGCGCAGCCCGTCGTGTAGGGATCTCTCTTCTAGGTCCATCCCTTGGGCCGGAGGCATGACAAAGTACTAGTTACATATTTTAGTAAGGGATAATAACAAAAACACAACTGAGGTTTGGGCTAATTAAAAAAAAAACAGAATTGTTTCAAAATAACAAAAAAAAATCGGGGAAAATGTCATTGGGATTTTTGAAATGTTTTTTGCTTATGAAGGGAAAAAGTCATACGAACTCAAGGTTTTTTTTTTGCAATTTTAAAAAATCTATGGTTTTTTTTTTGTAATTAGCCCGAACCACAGTTTTTTTGTTTTTTTTTTTTTGTAATATCCCTTTTATTATTTATAGTTATCTATTAATCTATACATTCCCCCATTCTCAACCAATCCAATCCAAACCCAGCCAAGTTATCCACTGGCCACCCCTAATGGAAAATTCATGTTGTGCTAGTAAGTTTATTGTTTCAGAATTGTCTTGACTATAGGGAGGGATACAGGCATAAAACTAAGAGGGGCTTGTCTCGTTTTCAGTAACCACATGGCAATATGTAATAGATATTTTCAATATAAAAATAGAAAGTCAAACCTGGGAAAGCGATTAGGCTGGTTGCCAAATGGTTAATCCTACATCTCGCATCCACAGAGATATTTACTGGAGTCTATACACATGAACAGTAGCGTTAAATACTGTGTCAGGCATAAACTTATGTGCAATCAATATAAGAACATAGTTACCTTTAAACTCACGATGTCGAACAAGGTCTCATTATCATGAGCAGACACATAATTCACCTAATTCCATGAGATTAAACAATAATTGAAGATGTGAAAGATATGGAATCCAATACAAAGCATAGTCGTGCACAGATAGAAAAAGTTAAGAACTGGTGAAGGCTTGTGTATTGAGAGTTACCATTTAAGAATAAATTACGAACATAATATGATCAAGATAGAACGTAAGTCCTTACTGTTTCTGTGGGGCATGAAGCATATGCAACAGGTGTCCCATCATGCCTTGAAACTTCACATCCTTTAACCTATTTGTAGGCAAATGATTAAAAAAAAGCCAGAAGTTTATGAGAGAGAATAAAAAATGTTGGCAAGTGTTAAAATGCTTTCAATAATATGAAAAACAAAGAAGATAAATCACACTAGCTTGAAAATAGAGCGCGAGTCAAACACAAAGCATTCCCTATTTGCAAAATGAACAATTATAAGGCCACATATCTGTATATGACACATGGCACCCCAGGTCTTTTATGTGTATGTTATGTAAACAGATTTGTCTTGCTAAATGCTTCTTATCAATTGGAACTACTGGAAACTCTACTTCATATTAGGAAAAACAAAAACAGAAGGATGCTGTTGTAATTAGAAAATTACATTTCATTTAACTCTCTCGAGAATTTCATTTTGGATTGTTGAAAGCACTGTTATTTAGCAATAGGATAAATCCTTGAATGTAGATTAAAGTTGAAAGATGGAGTAAACAGAAGTATTTCTGTACCATTTGATGAGAAAAAAACTTGATCGTAACGTTTTATTTTCAGGAGTGACACTTTTAAAGATAAGAATTGAGGTCTATGATGCTGTTATAATTCGACGTAATTGATTACTTAAAATCAATGGTAAGTCAATCACCAAATTGGAGTTTTTATGATTGCAATAGATATTTTGGATCTAATACAAGATAAATGGATTATCTTTTTTGAGTTTTCTTTAATAAATATTTTCTATCTTTATTCATAGCCATGCAGGCTGGCAAAAGCCTAAAACAGGGGGTCTAAGTATATTTGATCGAATTCACACCATATATGAAAGCCTGGAGATTTTTAGAAAATTTCATGAAGGTCTACCTATACTTAAATCAACAAAAAAGATCATGAATGGCATCACAATTCATGAAATCAACATGTTAATATTACCTCATGGCCCTCATGGTTAGTTAGAACGAAGTCCTTCAGGTTTGCAGCCATTCCAACCTGCCTTACACAAAAAATGGTGCTAGAGAATCACAAAGTTCACGAAGCAAGGCTTGGGAAATAATCCGAGGCAGAATACAAGTGATAAGATTATCATGCCCCATGACAGAAAACTCATTTGACACAAGAATTAGATCCAAGCCAGTGAGCCACAACATGCAACCTATGCAATTGAGCTCAAAACAACTTGTCTAAATGGATACCAAAACGAGTGGAGGACATTGATTCTTTGCCCATACTTAGAAATTGGTCACTCTTTCCATTTTTAATATAAGATATTACACTAACATTTCTATCAACTAATTTGTGATATACTAATTTTAAAATGATTTCAAAATACTTTTTGTTTATATATTAATTTATATGTCCATTTGATTATCGGATATGTGGCATATCTCCTTACTTTCTTTAATTAATATATTTTGATTTTTCATGGACACAATCAGCCAACAAATAGAATTAGCCTCCATTATTTCGACATTTGATGTGAAAAAATAAATTATGGCACATTAATTTTCGGTAGAGGTTGGGCACACAAATCATTTCCTTGTGATAAAATACCTTTAAAAATAAACAAAGGATTATAACAAACATTATGTAGAAAAAAAATCATTATATTAGATAAAAGAGCTTCATAAGAACTACAACTTATAACTAAATCTATCCTTCAAACATTTGAAAGGAAGAAAACAAGCTTCCCAACTACATTTTGCCAGTCGTCTTAACATGAAACATTACGACTTATGTTAAAACCACTTGCAATGCCTACTCTACATCCTTTAAATTTTCCCATAAGTGGTTCCATTATCTCATCTTCTCATTAAATCATTTGACTCAGCTTCTCAATACTGCCGCACTTTATTTCAGTTGCACGCAAATAATGAACCAAAATAGTTGAAATGTGGCGGTATAAGTATCTTTAACTCCTTTAGCCTTGTTTAGGTGTTGAACAAGTATCGTACAGTTATATTGTTCCATATTAATCATTTTAATTTTAGTTACCGATAGAAACTGCTTCAAGAGTATCAAAACTAAATAACTGAAACATCTACAGTAGTTTTCACATTGAGGATGATTATAAAAGTACCTGAATGTGATCTTTTGATACAGCAAGCATATGCTCTGTAGCAGAAGTGCTTCCATGGTCATGATCATTGGGCTGAAGAAGTAACAGTGAAATCGATATTAAAACATAAATATTATTAAACTAAACCAAAAAAAAAAAATTCAATCTCCATTATTAGATTTTCACTCTAGTGAAAGAGCCATTGTTGATGAAAAACGAGGGAAGGGAATAAATTTCGGAAAATAAACTGCTAGATAAATGAACATAAAAAAACCTGCAAAATACGGATTACCTCCAAAAATAAACCTGTTATGAAACCTTGTTGCAGTGGATGTCCAAATGGAGATCCGCCAAGCACTGCATCTCGGATCCGGTCATTGAAGCTGAATTCAAATCTCATAATTATTTACTAGACTCAAACACAGTTCACTATCCAAATTAAAGACTATTTAAGCTGGTCACATTTTTTATCGACAACATTTGCATAGGATAGTGATGTAACTCTTGGCTGTGATTTTTATCTAATGAATTTCATGGTAAACCTAAAGAATATCTACCTAAAATTATTAATAGTTAAGTAAATAAAACTGTTTGGATAATTATTGTGTTTAATACGAAAATTGACGGTTATAGAGCGAAAGGAAAGAATATGATCAATATGTCTTCACTATATGCACATGAAATCTTCTGAAGCTATTATATTACTTTCTTAATATTTGGAGTTGCTTGTCTATATGATTATAGCAAAATGGCAGCACTTGTTGTCTGTTTCTATAAACTTCACGTGCGGCTGGTTTTACCTTGGAAGGAGCTTATGTAAATTGTGAGAAACACTAAATATGGTCATAGTGATATACTGATATTTTTTCAGTTTTAACAATGAAAAAACACTTAAATGATATATAGGAAGTAATTTCTTTATATAATTCACAAGCTTAGTTGTTTGCAACAGGCTGCTAGTTGAGAACAAGTACCTGCCAATTCCAGTTCCACAAAGGTTGAACTGTGAGGCATTTACACCACGCCCATTATTAGCCACTTCTCCGAAGTCCCATCCTTCACCATATCTGAAAATAAATAAAAATTGTTAAAAACTAGTCACTAAAACATAAAGAGGAAAATCGATGAACAGCCTATTGTAATAAGACATAGTAGAAAGGAGTGAAGGAATAGAAAACAATTCAATCCTCCTTACATATAAATACTAGAGCCATCTACTCGATCATTTTGTTTCGTTAAACTCTGGAGCGCACTTCTAGCCTTTACCTGCACATTTACATGCAATGCAAGCTAAAAATTCATATCAAAGCACAAAAGAAAGAAAGACGTGTTTCGTTTTCTTTTCCTTTTCTGTTTTGCTTTATAATTAATTAATAACTTGCAATAATCTCAATCAAGATTATTAGAAAATGTTTTGCTCCTTAGCTTGTTTGACGAATTAGAAGCTAATTTCCTAGCCTTGCACCTTGCAAAGAACTGTGTTTTAGTTTCATGGAAACCAAGTACAGCTCATAATCCTAGAATATCATTTGGAAATTTATTGGCATGGAATCAATATTAAAACACAATTCTGTAACAGAAAAGTGTGTGATAGAATGTAAGTCATACCATTGTACGCTTCATTATATGACCCATAAGGTCAAAACGAAATCCATCAACCTGCAAAACCTCCAAATGTTTAATATATAATAATCATAAGAAATCAAATTAAACGAAATTCTCATAGCAATGAGCTACCGTGTTTATTGTGATTTGACCATATTAATGCCCTTTAGGATGCCATTGGGTGAAAGCATTTTCTAGACTGGAAGGAGAATCTAATGTACAGGTGTGGTAATTATAATTGAAATGAATGTTCAAAAGAAAATGGTAACCTTATAATTGACAGCCCAGTGCAACAGATCATCGACAATCAACCTTTCAACCATGAAATGCTCACTGGCCGTATTGTTTGTACATGTACTCTGCTCGATAAAGCCATCAAGATTCCTTCTAAGGTAGTAACCTGGAACAATCTGCAATTAAATTTGGTGTTATGAGCATAGTTGAAGCACCAATCACGTGACAGTGATTTTTTTTGTGAAGTTAGATACCTTTTTGTATGCACAACCATCAAATGTAAATCTTGTCATTTAAAAGTGATAGGTTAAACTCATGTCTATGATGGACTCATCCTGATAATACAGAGTACGTGGACACGCATGCTCATACGCATGCCACATTCCATCTGTCCCTTACTTTATCTTTTTCCAATATTATTTTGATTGGATAGTTGATAAAGAAGGTTCAACTTCAGATTTTGGCATAAGATCACTACTCAAAACATATTAGGGATATTACAAAAACAAACCTGAGGTTTGGGCTAATTACAAAAACACCCCTGAGGTTTGGGCTAATTACAAAAAAAAACCTCAGGTTTGATCATGTCTTAAATTTAAAAGGGTAATTGTAAATTTTTTATAAATGTCAGGGATTTTTTTTTTGGAAAACCTCAAGGGGGCTTTTGCATTTTTCAAAAACCTTTGAATTTTTTTGTAATTAGCTCGAACCTTAGGGGTTTTTTGTAATTATCCAAACAGATTACGCAAAAAAATCAGGAATACAAGAACTGTTATATTCAGTACACATAACGACATAATTATATGATTAAGTTTAGAAACATTAGAATGTAAAGGTAAGTCGCACTAAATCAAGAAAAGCTCTCCGCCAAAGAAATTTGTCATAATATGTAACTTAAAAACAATTTCCACATGACCTTGTCGAGACAGAGTAGTCATCATAGGGACCGCTTGCATGTAAATGATTGTAAACAACATCCAGTACAACACGAAGACCAATTCGGTTTAGCGCCTGCCATCAAATGCATAATTCTTAATACTTAATAGACCACAATAAGGATCATAAGCAAGATCGACCCTGTGTGTCAGTGTTTGAAAATGAAGAAACACTGAATCACCTAATCAAGAAAACAATACCTGCACCATCTTGCGAAACTCTATTATGCGGCAAGAACCATTAGGATTACTTGCATAGCTTCCTTTTGGGGCACCCCAGAGAACAGGATTATAGCTTTTGCCAAACAAATAAAATTAGTCAAAAACACAAATAAAAAACCACAAAAAAGGCCAAACAGGCATAACATTACTCGGATTGCAATTATGAGACAGTATCTTACCCCAGTTATATCCATCTGCATTCTGGATAGCTGTGATGCGAGCTTGTTGTTCATCAGAGTCAGGTGGAAATGATTCAAGCATTTGAAAATCTGTTTAAGGTTTCATATCATTTACAGAAGACAAAGAAACATGCTAAGAAACAGCCAACACCAAAATAGTGGTATGGAAGATAACGTAAAATATGACCACTAAACTGATCATACAAAATCCAAGGAGTTAATTAAGTTCATAATTCATTCCAATCATATTTTGCATTCTGCACAACTCAGCAACATACAGAACATGAATTAAGAGCGTTCTGCAAATATGACCTTCAGAGCGCTTCAAACATGGTGAAATTCAAGCTTTCTTTTGGCCAAAATTTTACGAGCATATAATGTGCGTAGAACTAAAATCAGCCTTGCTTTTCTAAATTATTTATTGAATATAAAATAAAAGTTCACACAGATTAACTTGGGAAATGAAAGTATAACTTGATCTCATCTGCTAAGTGCTAAAGACAATACTGGAGTACCATGTCCAGAAAAATGAAGACGAATTGAAATTTATGCCTAACTAAATGAAGCTTCAAATTAAGCAGTGTTCACACTCAGTTAAAACAGAAGTCTGCGTGCAACATCTCAGCCCTAACCATCAAAACCTTAACAAATTCTTAAAGAAGCATCCAAATTTCATTGCCACAAGAAAGATCCACGAACGCCTAGTTTTAAGATGTAATCCGTTGGATGAAAAAAAAACAAAATCGTTTATTTCGTTTTTTTTAAGAAACATAAATATAATTTCTTTTAATTGTTTAACAGATTTTCCCAGAAACCATCAAACAACTTATTGTAGAATAGACGGAAGATAAACAAAAGTGACGTATTCCACTTGAATTCAGTGGAAAAATATAGAGATAGAAAATAAGCATAAAGAGCAATAATTCCGTACCTACATTCTGCCATTTATCCTTCTCGTCATGAACACCAGCAAACTGGAAGGTTGGCAGCAGATGAACATGTGTGATACCAGCACTGGATAACTTTTTAAGGTGAAGCATTCCAGCTGAGTCCTTCAAGAAAAAGGAAGATATAATTGTAACAACTTAAGTTCTGATATATTATGTAAATAAATCACATTCGTACTACATATATCATTTATTAAATCCAGTGGCTAGGATAGTCAGATTAGCAGTTTACTTTTCCTTTGGTAAAGATTTTTGCCTCTATATAATTGAACACATAGTGTAACAAGCCAACCAATGTTAATAAGACGTAAGCTGTTGCTTAACAGATAAACTGAAAAGAACTAATAAATTGAAAAGAACTAGATGAAATGATGCAAAAATATGGGTCGACAATACAAGGAACTGGTCACAAAGATTTACCTCGGAAGTAAAGGCAAGGTAGCCACCACGAAAGTCAGATGGAACAGTGTTATCACTAGCACTACAACAGAAAATGAATAACAGAAGGCATAAGTACCAGAAAAGTGCTTAATGAGATCAAAACTTGATCTTGATGTTACATTTTACAATTTCAGACAAAAATAAGTTGAAAATAAATCCGCAAGACAGTTGAATACAACTTGCTGGAGAAAATGGCAAAGGCACAATATTTCCTCATTGTTAAAACATTTCCTGGTTACCAAATTAGCAAGCTCATACTTTTTACGGAGACCAAGAACTCTTCAAGAACAAACTATAAATCCTTGCAGACCCTAGACTTGTATGACCTAATATCTCAACGGACTTGAAAGTATTTCATAACACAAGCTTGGATCATTATTTACCTGAAGTCTCTTACATGCAACTCATAAATACTGATATCAGAAAACGAAAGAAGATTTGGTTTCTCATCTACCAAATGATCCCATGCTTCAGGTTTCAAGGTCTCAGAATCAACATCGACTAACAGGGTTCGTGTGCCATCAGCTGACAACCTAAAGAAACGACAAATGTGGACATGTTAAACTTAAAGTCCACTATTTTCTCCGGTCAGTTATGTGAATAGATAACCAGTGTACCCTCTTGCATATGGATCATTCGCAATACATTTTTCAATTCGCAAGGTGCTAGGATGGTAGACACTAACTTCATAGACATAGTAACAGCCCTGCCAAGTCACTGGCCCTTTAGCACACCAAACTCCATTTGACTCCTCAAGCTGGACAACCTCTAAGGGATCCCCACCTTCAGGTTCGCCATAAATAAGTGCACATACTTTCTGTTTATATCGATATTGCAAAGAAAAAGCCCAAGTGAGTTTCAATGGGAGTCCATAAATGAATAATAGAAGCATAAGAGGAAAAAAAATCAAAATGGGGATAATGCACTCACCTGTGCAGTGGGTGCCCAAAGGTAAAAATAAATTGCTTCAGATGAAAAAATTGTGCCAAGAGGACCATTGTAAGAGAATAGTTCATCTAGGACACCTGGTAACTGTAGACCAGTAATATTGGTGCATTCTCCACCAGCTGGATATATGGAGTCAATTAGGCGAGTTTGGAACTACTCTATATTTATGAAAGAAAGAGATAAGAGGAATTATTAGTACAGAAAAAACTAATGTAAATTTAAGCAGCTAATACTCCATTCCAATTTGCTTCATTCTTTCTAAGTCATATCATTTTCAATTCAAGTTGCAAAATTTTATGTGAGATCAACAAATTCCATGACAACTTCATAAGTTGACAAAAATTTACAATAGGATAAGTTACAACGCTTAAGCAGATCAACAATGCAGCGAAGGATATAACAATGAACTTTCAAAATGACAAATTACAGTATTCAAGAATTCTTGAGCTAATTTCAGATGTATGCGCGCACATGTATAGACCACTAACAAGTCCCATTATGGAGATGATAATATGGAAAGCGGAAAAATTGCACTTACAACTTAAAACAGCAACAGCCAATTGGTATTTCAATAAACTTTTGACATCCAGAGCTGGAGGAACTTGGAGGGGCTTATAATTTTTGATATGAGGAAATTTTTCACTTACCTGAAACAATAGAGAAGTCATGAAAAATCAGACTTTGGATTAAACTTGATAGGGAGATCCTATAAATAATGTCTTTTCAGACGAAACAAATACAATAAGTTTGCTAAGCCAACATCACAAGGAAGGAAGAAATTAACATTCCATAAAATAAGTATCTCACATGATCTGGAAGCATTTCATTACTTTTTTCAAGCTTAAATTTTACATCATAGCCTGTTTGCACAAGGGGAGAAGATTAGATTTCTTGCTCAAAACCGAAGAAATATTAATCAGGAGGCATTATTAGTAAAGCAAAAACCTTGAATTTCCCCATTTGCTACAGACAGGGTAGCATTTTTACTGCAGTACAAACAATATGAACCATCTCCAGCATCCACATCCCAAGCAATTGTTGCTTTACTGACCCAAAATGCCCGAGAGTACAACATGTTGTCCTGCAATGACATTAAAAAGCAAGATCACTTATTGAGTAGAAATAAACAGAGTTAACTCTTTATAGAGACCAAAAAAGAAACAAGGAACGAAAATATATCTTTGAGATAAGAACGATGATAAATGGATTTTCTGAAAGCACAAAGGCATGTTCAAGCTATTGCTTTAACCTTGCCCTTATTTTAGATTAAGAAAGAAATAGCTCGTTTAAAATTGTGTTACAAGATCGCTGTCAACAAACCAATAATTCATGACTCCATTGTTCTTTTTCCTATTGGAAAAGGCCATTCTATGTGAATTTGCCTCAGTCCTCAGATACTACGGACGAATGAAAAAAGGTCTCCACTAACTCTACAACCATTGTTAGAAAAAACAATCATGCATTAATTGTCAATCCAATCTACTAAACCTTAAACTCAAGAATAAGAGAAGTCAACCACTCAAGATAATATAAAGCTCATCGTACTTTATATTAACTCGTTTCTCCCACCATATATTCTAATAGTATCTTTCTAAATAGGAAAAGCTCAAACAATAAAAAAATTGAAAAAACGAAGAATATCAACCAAATATAAGAAGACAATAACCAAACATTCGTAATTCGTTCGGCTCAAGAGGATAATGAATTTCACTAAAACAAGGAATCAATATGCTCTATTTCATAAGCTCCTCGGTACGCCCAAATTCTCTGTGGAAAATAGCAGGATTGTACACCACTATAGCTCCACTTAGCCAATCTGAAGCCCATTATTTCTCTTTCCCAAAACCATGGGAACACAAAATCAGTTTGGCTATAATTCGGCAGAAAGTATGAATTTTTTGATTTTACATTTAGAGAACAAGTTGAATATATTGTACTTTAAGCTTCTTCAACTCCATATTTCTCTCTCAAGTACGTACATTGCCAGAAGCAAAAATAAAAAATTGAACCCCTTTCGCATTTCCCATATGTACATCACAATTTATTTAGATCTTTTTACTCGTATTAACTTATTTCATCTCAGTCAAGTTTTCCAACCCATTTAGATGAATTAATGGGAAAAGGCACCATAAAAGGCAAAATAAAATAAAATAAAATTAAAGAATAGAGAGACCTGAAGAAAAGAAGAGGACGAAGTGGGGCCCTCTTCAATGGACATGGCGGAGGAACAACGGAGCTTAGAAGAAGCGCCGAGCTTGAGATTGCGGCGGCGGCGGCCACCGAGTCGGCTCCGAGTCAGACTCGTCGACAGTGAGCCAGCCCGCAGAGGAAGAATTGGGGACCTGGAATTACTGGGAGTGGACAAAAATGGAAGGGGTGAACGTAAAAGAGACATTTTCAAATTATAGTTGAAATTCGTCGTGGGGGTTTGGCTGAGAACTGAGACTGGAATATCAAAATATAAATATATACCATTTGCACAGTTCGTTACTTCGTTTTGGACTTGCTGAGATTGGATTTGTCTTTTATATTGAGATTTTTATAAGCCAAAATTGCAAAATTAATCCGGTAATTTGCAGAATATTCTTATAACTGAGAATTCTCGATTGTGACCCTAATTCGCTGGAAATTGAGAAATTGCCCGAATAACTAGTAAAAGTCATGGTTTCTGAAAAATTTCTCAATTTCCGACGAAATTAGAACCAAAACTGCAAGTTTTCTTTAACTATAGGTCTATATTGCAAATCGTGATTTTTGAAAGACTTTTTTGCCATCACCCTAAAGTTACCAGAGTAATTTCTTTAACTATAAGGTGCAGTTGATGATGATGATTATATTTGTTGAGATTAGAGGTGTTAATCAAATGTCTTATGTTTGTTGGTAGTGTTATGACACGGGTATTACGTGTTTTACATGAATCTGAATATGACATGTTTAATTATTTGTAACAAGACACGCAACTCAAACATGACATGTTTCATTACACGGCAACCCAACACGACATAAAATACTTATATAATATAAAAGGTATGCAATTAGTGCGGAAAACTTGCTTAACACGAAATATTCACACAAAAAAAAAGAACCTAAAAATTTACATATTTTCCCGTTCCTATTAAATTATATCCAAATTGTACATATATACATAAATTACTTTTTTTCTTTTTATAAGGGCTCTTTTTTTTTTCACGGGCCCTAGAAAGTTAGGACCGGCCTAGACGTAATTAGAAGACGAAAAAAATAATTTTGTCCTAATGAAATACTTGCAAACATACTTTTGAACATAAATATTTCCTAGAACAATGAAAATGTGATATCATGCATTAATAAAAGCAATAATACTCAATCTCTTTTCGCCTATATTTCTCTTAATTCACATGTTCAAAGTTGAGATCTTCCTAGCTATAATGTTCCAATTTCCCAATCGTACTTCTTCTCAAAGGCATTTAGGGGCTGACCACTAGAAAAATAGATACCGTCCTTTCTTGCTTCCCAATAGCATATACTTTGAACACAGTCGTGACTATGTTTGGAAGTAAATACATCAAACGCAACATTTTTATTTTGCCACCAAAGATGACAAAAGAAGAGAGTGTTGTCGAGATAACTCTCACAAAAACTCCAGTGAAAATCGTAATTTGGAATAACTCTATGATATCCGAGTTCATTGTCTCCAGATGCACAATGCAATGTCAATCTTGGATATGGAAGCCTGTTGACCACATGAACCTGAAATTCATCAGTAATAGGACATTTAACTTTAGTATTATTAAAGACGATGCCGTGGCTTTGGAAAATGCTCGCAAATAAAATGAGACAAACTATGATATTTTCCATTGTCACGTAAGTCATTAGCATTGTTCTGTTACAATGTGAAATGTAAAACTTAAGAACTGAGAATATACTAGGTTGCCCTCTTGCGTAAAAACAATTTATATATAGGTACACCAAGTTTACGACATTTTAATTAGTTTATTTATTATTTATTTAAAAATATTTGATAATATAACAATAACGAAGTATATATCAATTTAAAAGCTGTATTAAATTATGATAACGTTACAGAATTAAATTTTTTCTCTTTGCATAATAACATAAACTTAAATGACATTCCGTTAGACACACACATGGGGTACAATTTAGAGAATTTAAATACACTACGGTCATCTAATTCAATTCTTTGTTTTTTCCGTATGTAACTTCTTTTTTTTTCCCCAGGAAGAACATATATAACTTCTTCATGTTTTAATATTTTGCTCTTCTCAATTTTTTTCATATGATGAAGTTGGAAATATTTCCAACATTTTTCATCCTCTCCGGTCCCAAATTTCCTCCATTAACCAAAACAAAAGATCAAATCACTATACTCTTTATCTAGCGATTCGTGGGGGAGTCACGGTCGGACCGAGATTTTTAGAACTCTGGTTTAAACCAGATGAAAAATAAAATCACTGTATTAATTCTTTATCTATACTCCATTTTCTGATCATTATTACTCGATCCCTACAAAACTTAAAAAAAATCAACCAAAAAATAATCCCACCAAAATTACCAAAAATTAAAAAATTAAAAACCGGCCCTCAAATCACATTGTTATGACATTACTCATAGATATCTCAGTATAATCAACAACATCACTACTATTATCCCCTCCAGTCATTTCCGCAAGCTTCAAAAGACTCCCCGTCGCAAGAATCGCCTTGGGATTAATATCTTTCAACGCCCTGGCGTGCAAACATTTACACGCAGAAAACGCGGCCTTAAAAGCTCTTCATTTTTCCCAGGCCCCATCAAACAGTGCCCAACAATCCTCAAAACCGGCTGCAAAACCTCCCACGGCAGATTTATTCTCCCTTTTTGTCTCTCACCCTCATTTTCGCTTTCTCGCCCGGACCAAATCTCGCAAAATTCACAAAACTCGATTTTGGACCCGACCGGGATTTCCGAGATCTTGCTGTAGTACAATTCCAAAGCGACGCCTACGATCCTCGCCCTCCGCGTCGATCGGACGGTCCCGAACGGCTCCAGGCTGGGGGAGATCACGGCGAGATGGAGCTCGGTGGACCCGTTTTTGGAAGTTTGTTTTGTTTCGTGGTAGATGCTGGAGTGGGCCAGGTCGGGGATGCTGACGGTGACGGCCTGGCCGCCGCGGGAGGCGGTCTCGTGGGCGTAGATGGCGAGGAGGACGGACTCGAAACCGGCGAGGGGTTTGTTGAGGGCGGCGCGTGTCAGGTAGACGCCGGCGAGTGCGGGGAGGAATCGGAGGACGACGAGGTGGAGGTCGGGCTCGCACGTGTGGAACGTGTCGTAGAGCCAGGCGCAGAGGGTGTCGCTGACGGCGCCGGAGTCGGGGCGGCGGAGGAGGGAGGAGATGCCGGAGGCGACGTGGGAGTCGTGGAGGAGGGCGGAGGCGGGGCGCTCGGAGGAGGAGAGGGAGGGGGAGGGAGCCGGGGAAGATGGAGGAGAGGGATTCGATGGCTTGGATGGCTTTGGTGTAGGAATCGGACCATGTGATGCGGGGTTTGTGGTTTGGGGTTGTTTTTGGTGGGGATGATGATGGGAGTTCTTCGTCTTCGTCGTCCATGGTTATGGAGAGAGGGAATGGAAATGGTGGAGATTGGGATTTGGAAGAGGAATGGTGGAAATGTGAGATATGATTTTTGTTAAAAGGAGAATAATGTGGAGGAAAATGTGGATCTATTTTCTAAGGGGATGTTCATAGGTGTGCATGGTTTGATTGGATTTCATCCATGGGTGTGTATATATGTACGTTACAATTTCTAGTGTTTAAAAACGAGTTTTGAAACTTTATTGGTTTTTATGTAAAAAATTAGATTTTTTTTAAAGCAGAAAATTGGAATTATGTTTGGTCTAGAATGAATGAAATTGGATTTTCTGTGAGTTTGAAAATAAGAATATGAAAGCTAATCTGGTACGATCGTATAAGTCCTAGTCTCCTAGACCAGCAAACTTGGATTGTAATATGGCAATCTTGGGGCCTCAATATATGTAAATTTCCCAATGAATGCAAATTGAAGATCCGTGGGAAGTCCAAAACTTTCTCCCTTCCACATCATGAGCCTCCGCGAAGGAGCGGTGGGCCTCTCGCCGGAGCCGGTCCTAGGATTCGGGGCGCCTGGAGCAAAAATAATAATGGGACCCTTGTGTTTACATAAAAAAATAAAACAAAAATAACGTTACAAATGCAATTTCATTGATTTAACATATAAATACCTATTTTAATAATAAAAACAATGCAAAGTTATTGGTTTGTTTTGCCAAAAACAAAAAAAAAAAACCAAAAGTTAGATATAGAAAATGGAAAAATAATTCAAATTTGCTTCTACCAAGCCTTGAACCCATTGCCTCAGAAATATAAAGCAAAGCCACAGCCAATTCGCCTATCTTATATCTGTCATTTTTGCCAACTTCTACAAATATATAAGTAAAACTATATATATATATATATAAGAAAGACTCCCCTCGCCGAAGGGGCCCTATCTTGGCGCACCATTTGCGCGCGCCCCAAGGCCGCCCGCCTCTCGCAGCACAAGAATATTAGATGAAACAGAAGATGTAATCGGGGCTCCGGCACACTACAACAAAACTACAAAAGGTTCCAAAAGTGGCTAGACGATGCTTTTGCTGATTAGCGTTGCAGTAGTGGCATTCATATTTTAATCTTATAATACTTAATGGAAATATATTTTTTTAATAATAAATATCAACGGAAACTACCATATCTAATCTATGTACAATTACAGTTTGGCTAGCGGAATAGCTGATGTATTAATAACGTGTTATTTGAATTAATTACATTACGAGTGATTGTTGTTAATAATTTTGGTTGTTGTTTTTTTTTTTTGAGGAAATTTTGGTTGTTATTTAAGTGAAATTACAAAAGTAGTCTTATAACTTTGGGGTGACAACATTGTTCATGCTTGAAAACTTAGTCCGACAAGTACTAAAATCGTCAAATTTCAGTCTTATTTCCGCTCAATTTTAAAAATTGGGCCGACGTGTACCATATGTGATGGACAATTTGCTGCCAATTTCTAAAGTTACGGCGAAAATAAATCTAAAATTGGGCAATTTTATTACTTACAGGACTAAATCAAAATTTTGAGCTTGACTAGGACCGATTTTATTGCCCCTAAGTTACATGACTAATTTTTCAACTTTACTCACAAATCCTTATATTTACCACCCACCCCAGCAACTCCAGCGACCACCGCTCGACATGGAAGAAACCCACTGCCGCTCGACATGGAAGAGAACTTGAAATTTATAAATTAAGTTTTTATTACAAAAGTAATTATATTTTTTTTTCATTTTAAATTAACTAATGTTAATTTTAACTTTATTTTAAGTTCGAGCGGGACTACTGACAAAATTGCAAAATTAGTCTTGTAACAAATAAGGGGTAACAAAATTGGTCCTGCACAAACTCGGAATTTTGATTTAGTCCTGTGAGTAATAAATTTACACAATTTTAGTCAAATTTTCGCGAATTTCAAAACACGGCCAGAAATTGTTCTTCACGTATTGTGCACATGACATTTTCGAGCAATTTTTAAAATTTCGGCTAAAATATGACTGAAATTGAGTGATTTTATTACTTAGACTAAATCGAAAATTTTGAGTATAATAAGTAGGACCAATTTTCTCACTCCTAATAAGTTACATGACGAATTTTGCAATTTTGCCTTTTTTCCTATTACTGTTGTGGAAAAAACAACAATGATAATGATAATCAAATATATGCTTAAGTTTTAGTTACCATTTTCTTAAATAAATAGCATATATTTCATACAGTCAATTTTAATATATGTTTGTGTGTATATATCTCTTAAGATATGCAACTCAACTTCTTGTGCTCTAGTGATTCCTTGTTGCCTGTACTTTTAAGAGAAGTGGATATATTCCACCATGCATTAGATTCTGTTAGGATTTATTTGATTTTTGATATGTCAGATTTTCGTTGACTTTATTATATATAGAATTTATCATCAACTCACATATATATATATATATATATATATGGAGACTGACATTTTTATCTAAATACTAAAATGCAAATCCTATTCATGTGTATTGCGTACATAAACACCAAAATTGAAACTTGTACTCCTTAACATTCAAAATTTTATCCTTTTGTAACATCAGATTAATCTATTATATACCTGATATTGCTAATTAGTCTGGCCGGCTACCAAATAAAAGATTCCCAAATTAGTTTCCAAATGAAAATTCAAATTGCGTGGTACTTTCGGAAATGCAATTCCAATTTGTTAGGTTACAGTAATGTGATGGGTACGTGTAGTCCTATAAATTGAGTAATGCAAGAGGTGAACCAAGTATCTCAATTCTTTAACTTTTACATTTCACTTTGTAGAAAAACAATGCTAATGACTTACATCACAATGAAAAATATCATAGTTTGTCTCATTTTGTTTGCAAACATTTTCCAAAGCAACGGCATCATTAATAATACTAAAACTAGATGTCCTATTACTGACGAATTTCAGGTTCATGTGGTCAACAGGCTTCCATATCCAAGATTGAAATTGCATTGTGCATCTGGAGACGATGAGCTCGGATATCATAGAGTTATCCCAAATTACGATTTTCACTGGAGTTTTTGTGAGAGTTATCTCGACAACACTCTCTTCTTTTGTCATCTCTGGTGGAATAATACAAATATTGCTTGGGATGTATTTACTTCCAAACATAGTCACGACTGTGTTCAAAATATATGCTACTGGGAAGCAAGAAAGGACGGTATTTATTTTTCTAGTGGCAAGCCCCTAAAACCCTTTATTAAGAAGTTCGATTGGAAAAAAGGAAATAAAACAATATAGGAAGATCTCAACTTTGAAGTACATGTGAATTAAGATGAATAAAGGCGAATAAATATTGAGTATTATTGCTCTTATCAATGATATCACATTTTTATTGTTCTGGGAAATACTTTTGTTCAAATACAATGTAGCTTAGTTGTACTTGAATATATGGTGTTGTACTGTTGTACTCCGGTGGATCTTTATTGATGTGGTTATTTGGTTTCAAATATTGCAACATGACATATTTTGATAATACTAGTGATGACGCCACGCCAACCAGACCAAATAGCTTATGTACACTATAATTAGCGTCAACATGTCATCACTGATGTGAATCAGACAAAACAAAATATAGTTAAACCTTTATAAATTAATAGCAATGAAATTGTAAAAAATTATTAATTAATTTAGTCAGATATTAAATAATCAGTAAACTAATAATCAAATAATTTATAGATTAATACACTGTAGATATGTTGATTAAGCTGGTGGAGTTGTTCTATTGTAGAGCCCACTTACAGAAAGTAAGCTCTTAAAACTTGAATAAGTTTTCGTTGAGCTATGAAAAAACAACATCCGAATTTTTAATGTGTTACGAAAAGTTAGTGATAATACACAAAGTGACATCAATTTTTCAGCAAGAAACAAATAACAATTGAATATTTTTTATGAAATTTCCATAGTTAATCATAAATATATGTATTAGGAGTTATTAACTTATATATTACATGGGTTCTATACAAATTTCCGTAGATGTATTATCTTACAACGACTTAATAATTAATTTAAGCAATGTTATTTAAGCAATGTTTAATTAATCAAACATTGAATTATTGCACTACAAAAAAAAATCAGTTTACTGTAGAGAAAAATCAGATGTAAGTATTAAGATAATTGTAAAGTGTAGGTAAAATCATTGTAGGTAATTTTTACTTACATAATCTAAGGTCATTGTAAATACCTACAATATTTCTATCGGTAAATTTAAAAATTGTTGGTGATCTATCAATAATTTGTCCGTATAATTTGGGGAAAAATAGTATTTTTGGTTACGTAAGTTTTCTCAGTAGGTAATTATAAAATTTAGTGACAGACAAAAATTATTCTCATCGTTAATTCTTTGGTAAACCGGATTTTTTTAAGGAGTAACTTGAAATTTTCTTATAGTGTCATATATTACTATATTTGACGAAAATTCATCAAATCCTTTTTCTAGTAGTGAACACACCACAGACTGGTTTCGCACAATTCATATGCATATCCCAATAATATATTTAAACGAATCCAAGAAATTAAAGTGGCGAAATTGGTTTACCAATATAATACATTGAGAAAAAAACCTAGGACAAGAAAGACACACTAGGGGCTCTTAGGGATGAAATTTATTCTATATGATACATTGATGATTTCAAGTCTCTGGCGGCTGCTCTGCTCGTATAATCTCCTCTTTCTATGAATGTGCATATGTTACTTAGTAAGGTTGCAATCCAACCGAATCGAGTCGAACTTTTGAGAGTTTGAATTTAGTTTGTTTATTATTTAATCGAAATTGAGCTTAATTTATCGAATATGTTGATGGCCCACTTAACTTCTTTGAACTTAATTGAGCCTAACTTCGTAAATATCAATTATAAACTAAATTATTCTTCACTTTAATATTAAAAAATTTATATATTATTAAGACGCATAATATATATTAAAACCTATAATTTTATTCAAACAAATAAGTTTACTAAAATATTTTTATATCATAAGTAAACATATATAAATTAAAATTAATGTCAAAACTATTAGTTTAAGTTATATGAGCTTACTAAAGAGCTTGATCAACGAACCTCGCTCACGAGCCGAATATCCCTATGTTTGAGTTTGGTCCATTTAGTTTAACGAGCCTCGTTAATCGAACTTGAACGAGCTTATATCAACACTACAAGAAAAATCCGGTTCTGGCGGAATTTACCGACGTAAATGATTTTGTCACTAAATTTTATAATTACCTACGGATACCTACGAATAAAGAATATCATTTTCCCCAAATTATACCAACACATTACCGACAATTTTTCAATTAATGATTTTTTTTTGTAGGTATTTACCAACAGATTTTAGATTCTCAGAGGTAAATATTTTACCTACAATGGTTTTACCTACAATGATTTTACCTACACTTTACAATTTTCTTAACATTTACTTACGATTTTTTTGTAGGTAAACCGATTTTTTTTTCTTGTAGTGCAAGTTGAACTTGAGCAGTGATCGCGAGCGGTTTGGTTTATTTGCGATCCTACATATTAGGTTAATAGGGTTATATATAGATATCTGTATTTCTTGTAATTATATATTTATAAGGTCCTATATTTCCCTCTCTAATTATTAACCACTAACTCTAATATTCTATAATTTTTAAATAATGGCCTACTCCACCAGTTTTTTAATTACTAAATTATAATTAAGTAGATGTGATAGTGATAGTGAGAGTGATAATTATAATTTTCGCAATTATTTTAAATATTCCACCATTTCTTGATCAAATCAAATTGAAAATCAATTGCGAATATTTTCTGAATTTGCATTTTCAATTTTGGATGTGATAGTGAGATGTTGATACTGTATCCCTATAAATAATTTTCGCAATTATCAAAAGAGCTCAACCAAATATCTCAAATATTACTAAATATATAGAGTCAAATATAATAATTGAAAAATATTTTGGAATACTCACATATAAATTATATTAATTCTCAGAATATTTGATAGATCTAGTCAAATAATATTTAAATATTTGACTCTATTTAAAATATTTAGTAATAATATTATTTGACTCTATTTAGTCAAATATTATAATAATTTTCAGAATATTTAATAATATCGAAAATATCACAAAATTATAATTGAGTACTGTAGCCCTATAAATTGAGTCACAAGAGCTCAACCAAATATCTCAAATTTCAAGTTTTGCATTTCACTTTGTGGAAAACAATGCTCACATCTTATGTTACAATGAAAAATATAATACTTTGTCTCATTTTGTTTGCCAACATTTTCCAAAGCAATGGCGCCCTCAACGAAACCAAGGGTGGGTGTCAAATTACTGATAAATATGAGGTTCATGTTGTCAATAGGCTTCCATGGCCAAGACTGAGATTGCATTGTGCATCTGGAGATGACGAACTCGGATATCATAATACTATTACAAACTATGATTTCCACTGGAGTTTTTGTGAGAGTTATCTCGGAAACACTTTATTCTTTTGCCATCTCTGGTGGAAAAATAAGCAAATTTCTTTCGATGTATTTACCTCCAAACACAGGGAACAATGTCTTCGTGGTAAATGCAACTGGGAGGCAAGGCGTGATGGTATCTATTTTGCTGGTGGTGTAAATGAGTTTAAGAAGGTGTTTGATTGGAAAAAACGCACGATATAGGAAAAATATCTCAATTCTGAACATGTCATTTGGAAAAAATATATTCGAATAAAATGTTGAGTATTAATTATTCTTGGAAACATGTTTGTGATTAAAGCATATTGCCTAATAGTTAATTAGTAATATTTTTCACGGTGTTGCTACTTGATTTGCAATAAAAAAAATTATAATGTGTGAATAAAAATAAAAATACACTTAAATAGATGAGAGACAAGAAGTTGTTGTAAATAAAAGGCTAAATTGCAAACGGAGGACACTAACTATACTCCACTAGCAAAAAGAGGACACTAATTTTGCGAGCTTTATATTTAGGACAATAAATTTAGGACTAATTTAGGTTATTTCAGAAAAAAAAAACGAAAGAAAAGAAAAATAGAGTTTTAGTTGGGCATTGTAAAAATGAAAAGAATATCGATTGTGTTATATCACCTTATTACTTGAAGTGAGAGGGCTTTTTTGAAAGAAAAAAATTCATTATAAGAAATGGATTTTTATTTCGGGACTTCCTAAAATGGAAATAAGAGTAATAAACTTGAGACAACTAATTAGTATATCAAATTATATAAACTATTTAATGTGAATATTCATTATAACACATGTTGACGACTCTACAAATATGAAGAGAAGTCGCGTATATATAGGCTACAGATGAACTACTTGTACTTCTATAAATTACTAGAAGATAATTTGAGTTATTGAAGTTTGAAAGTTTTATGGAAAAATTATCAAACAATCACTATACGTACTTAGAGCTAACATTTTTTTCAGACTGCCCGCGGCCGATCTGTAGGATAAGGCCAAATTGGGCTGCAATTTTATAAATTTGAAATGGACCAGGCCTACTTTGGCCCGACTTAAGAGGCCCAAATTCGATACAATTTATGCTCGAGCGAATGTCAACAAGACCCGATCCAGTTTTATGTGTTGACCCAATGGGCTAGGGCCGGTTGGCCCGGTCCGATCATTTGCCATCTAAATACGTATTCGTCAAAAGAAAGATTTTATTTTCATCAATTAGACATTCAAATGTGACAAAGGTTCAAAGTTGATATATAATTATTAATTGTGGAAAAAATCATTGGATTTTTTTATTATATAAGTTGGTACAATAAACATTTTTAACAACTTGGGTTAATCATTTTCAAGGATGAATGCCAGCAGTTGCCACCGGATCTTATAGTGTCGCTTGCTGGGCCCATTCGATGGGCTTGGGATATGACAAAGTAAAAAATATGAAATAAATTTATTTAATATTGACTATCTTCATATATAATTGTAAATGTAAAAAAATTATTGTTTGACTAGATATAGTAGTGTAACTAACAAGAGTTTCACGATGGTTGTGAATAATGATGACAACTAAAGCATGTAGTTAAATGTAAATATCTCATACTTTTCCCAGAAAAATTAAAGCCATCTGGCAAAATATCCATAATACAAATGATCATTTGGACTCTCTGTCTACATTATCATTTTTCATAATAAATACCATATATTATCATGTTGTTACGCGTTGTATGCATGTCACTTTTAGAGTAACATCATCATATTCAGATTTTCAATGGACTTAATCGACAAAATTTATTGTGTTCTCAGTTCTCTCCCAGATGGAGATTAGCGTTTTATATATAGATTAGTCTAATAATGTATTGTATACATAACAAAAAAATGAATTTTGCATCATTAACCTACCATAATCTTTTACCAATTCAAACACCATAAATAAAATTATTAGTACCAGACACTTGAAATCTGAACAACCAAAATTGAGATTTCAAATTTAGTTCAATTACCTGACAAAGAAATTAAACAAGGCAATTTCATCAAATTCAAATTGCCAAAATATTTAATTAGAATGTCCTATTCCAATGTGATAGGCAATGCTGAAGTGTTGAGTACATGTAGCGCCATAAATACTAGATTTATTATATTCAAGCTCAACCAAATATCTTGAATCTTACATTTTGAATTTCACTTTGTAGAAAGTGATGCTCATGACTAATTATGTCACGATGAAAAATATTATTATCATACCTTGTCTCATTCTGTTCGTTACCATTTTCCAAAGCAATGGCGCCATTAGCAATGTCAAACGTTGGTGTCCTATTACTGATGAATTTCAGGTTCATGTGGTCAATAGGCTGCCATCTCCAACGTTAAAATTGCACTGTGCATCTGGAGATAACGAACTTGGATATCACAACACCACTCAACGATGATTTTACCTGGAGATTTTGTGAGAGTTATCTTGGCAATACTTTGTTTTTTTGCCATCTTTGGTGGGGTAATAAGAACATTGCTTTCGATGCATTTACATCCAAACAGAAGACCAATGTCTTCGTCTTTATATCTTATTGGGAAAGAAGGACTGATGGTATCTATTTCTCCGGCCAGCCTTCAAGAATCTTTAAGAAGATTTATGATTGGAAAAATAAAAAAATGTATGAAGATCTCAGGCTCTCAGCTCTGAATTTGTCAATTAAGAGAAATGTAAACAAATAAAGTTTAAGTGTTACTGCATATTTATTCAAAAATGTTTTTCGCAAGGTGTTAATTAGTACTATGTAGCACGGAGAGTTGCACTTTTTGCACAAAATATACAAAATTAAGCAAAATATGAGAAACAAGACAAAATCATTAAGCAAAACTGGTCCTTTAACTTGGCTTGTAGCATTTTAGGACTTTTATTAAAAAATGTGGGCACATAGAGGACAATTTTGATCGAAAAATTCAAAAATGGCAAAATTGATGGGCTGGCAACCACCTCACCACCCTAATTAATTGGGAATTTTGAATTTTCCATCAAAATTGCTGGTTTTTTATGTTGACTGAGACACATATATCATGCATTTTTCATATATATGTTAATCGATTTTATTAATAAGTTATAAATTACTTAATAAGTAATTTCATATGAAAATAGAAAATACCCAATTTGGATTGGTGACCTATAGCCACGTCATCAATCCGACCAATTTCTTAAATTCTCGGCCAAAATTTTCCTCAATATGCCATTTTTTCTAAATTTTATACGCCTAATTTGCAAATTGAAAAAATAAAAGTTCTAAAGTATAACCATCACATTAAAGTTACAAGACCCCATTGGCAATTAACCCAACCATTATATGTGATTTCATTAAGGTAAATAAACTCAGTTAAATAAATTCTATTGGAGGATGTTCACATAAGTGAAATCGATTTCCACACGAAATGCGGGTTTGGCCATAAATATGAACATTATGTGATTTTTCCGACAAATTTTCCAATTTTGGGCAACCAAAGGGCTAAAATCACGCGAGACTTTTTTTTTTTTTTTTTTTTTTTTTGAAGAAAATTACAGAACTCTTTGTAGATCACAATCTTCGCAAGGATTATAAATGCCTACCAGATAGCTATACATGACTAAAATTGCAATTTATCCTATCTATTAGATATATTAATATATTTTCATAATAAAACAACAGTTATGAAACTTAAAATCATAATGTATTTCATTTCTCTGACTACAAATTTTCCTTGAAATAAATTTCTCCAATTAATGAATATCAATAATAAATAAATGTAAATAAAAAAATTATTCTAGTAGTTCACTAGACTTTCGAGTGATTATTATTGTCAATCAACGATTAAGACAACAAACGTATATGGGGTTAGAGCCGCCAAAACGGGCCGGACAGTCGGACCGCCCGCCCGCTTTAAGGTAGGAGGGTGGGTTAAGTATTTAGTAGCCCGCCAAGGGTGGCGTAACGGGCTAGCCCGCGGCATGCCGTGGCTAGCCCGAGAAATTAAAAAAAAAAAAGAAACAAAAAAGAAAAATTAGATAAAATAGACAAAAAATTAGTATAATTGATATTTTATATTTTTATCTCTTATAAAAGTGTATACAATATTTTGTAAAATATGTACTTGTTATCCATTAGTATATTTAATTCATTAAAATTAATAATATAAATAAAAAAATTCAATTTTTTTATTTTTTTAATTTTTGGCGGGTCGCCCGCCAACCCGCAGCCCAAGGCGGGTGGGTTGGGCGAGGTTTTCTCGGCCACACGCCCGCCAAGTGGCGGGTTTTGGCGGGGCGCGGACCCCCGGCCCAAGCTTCGACACTCATATGGGGTGGACTCTGCATGAGATCAACTTCTTGTGCTCGGGATGGCAATTTCGGCTCGGTCCATTGAGCCACCCCACTAGCCCAACAATAAGGCCGATCGGCCCTGGTCGAGACAAAATACACTACACGGTCTAAGCCATGAAAATATTGGCCTAATCTAGCCCAATTTTCTCTCTGCGGCGGGCCATCACGCCTAGCCTGCTGGCCCAACCTAATTGCCAGCTCTAGCTCTAACTCTAGCTAGCGGTTGCCCATTAACCACACTATACGTCAAGTGTATATTATTGTAGTATACATGGATTCTAATAATGTCTTTGTATATATAAAAACAAAAATGAAATTTGCTTCGTTTACCTACCACAATCTTTTACCAGTTCAAACACCATAAATAAAATTATTATACACTAGACACCGAAATCTGACTACCATAAATAAAATTATTATCCAATGTGATAGGAAATATTAATAATGAAAAGCTGAGTACATATTTGCACTATAAATAGAGTTGTGTGAGCTTAACCAAATATCTTATTTTATTTTCCTCAAAAAAAAAAAAATCTTATTTTATGTTCTCACTGTGCAGGAAGTGAAGCTCATGACTTATGTCAGGAATGAAAAAATATATCATACCTTACCTCATTCTTTTCGCTAATATTTTTCAAAGCAACTGCATAAACAATATCAAGTTTGGGTGTGGAATTACTTATGAAGTTCAGGTCCATGTCGTCAATAAGCTTCCATCTCCAAACCTAAAATTGCATTGTGCATCTGGAGATAATGAACTTGGGTATCACAATATCACCAAAAATTATGATTTTACTTGGAAATTTTGTGAGAGTATTCTCGGGAATACTTTATTCTTTTGCCATCTTTGGTGGGACCAGAAGAATGCCGCTTTTGATGCATTTAAATCCAAATAGAATGATTATCAATGTCCACATGGTGTATGCTATTGGGAAGCAAGGACTGGTGGTATTTATTTTTCTAGCAACCAGCCTCCACAAGTCTTTAAGAAGATGTATGATTGGAAAAACCACAAAATGTATGAAGATCTCAATTCTGAAAATGTCAACTAATAAAAATTATAGACAAAAGGTTAAGTATATTGCTTTTATTATTATATGAGTTTTTTTTTAATTACCTTCTTGTAGGACTAGGAAATTCAAATGTGTACTTACAACTAGTCAATTAGTAAATTAACATGGAGTTGCACTTTGTGTGCCAAAAAGAGAGGGGGTGTGGGAAACAAGCATTAGAATTTTAAATGGATAAGAAATAGATTGTATGTATTAAACAAAATACAATGCAAATTATCCCCTACATATAAACAATATATGTTGTTGTCGTGCTAATTTGTATTTTTTTAATAAGTTTGGGTCTACTAGTTGGAGAGGTGGAGATAAATTTCAAAGAATCGAAATACAAGTTCGAACCCTGGTTAACAAGCTCTAATTTGTATGTCTTACATGTCAAATCAAAAATATTCGCCACGGTACTCATCATGATCAGGCAATCGAAATTACATCATGATGATGCCGAGGAGATGCGAAATATGATCTCCTCTAGTGTCACAAAAGTTTAGAAAAAGAATAATGAAGGTCAGGCACCTCTTCCAAATCAAAAGGGATGATGAATGATACAATAGAAGAGACAAACAACCAATAAATTTGGATAATAAAAGTCAATGTGCAGTGGATATTAGAAATAATACGAGGGGGAGTCGACGCTATTATATCCTGTCATTTCACGAAAAAGTGGTGCGGAGATGGAGATTAGAGAGCTACATAAGAAAACAATCGATAGTTGACAATATATAATAGTTACTGCTAAAATCACGATTTCCAAATATGCCCCATAACTTTCAAAAGACTTTTATTTCATCATTTGGTCGCTAAAAGTGGAAAATTTGTCGAAAAAATCACTTATTTACATTTTCGACCAAATCCACTTTGATATGAGAACCAATATTGCTTATACGTATGAACATCTTCCAAGTGAATATTTTTTCATGAGTTCTTGAATCAAGTGACATCTATATATATATACATATATATATTTGAAATAAACCGTAGCCAGAAATTATTACGGGGTGGGCCGATACATGAAATTGAGGTGAGTCAGATAAAAAAATTAAAAAAATACACATAAATATTAACTAAAAAAATTTTTAAAAAAATTTTACTTAGTAAAAAAAAATTCGAAAAGGGTATGATGTTGCTATATAAATTGAATATCAATTAAATATAATATATATATATATATATAATGTAACAGAATGCAAAAAAGCAAATTACATTTGTATAAAAATAAATTTATAAATTTTGAATTATTTCTTTGTACACAACATTAGTTGTTTGACACACCGTCATTTCCAAACTAATATTTTCAGTCTCTTATAATTGATAACTTGAGAAATCGCAACATATAATAGATCATGACCAAAACCGGATTCTTTAGTTATAGATCGATATTATAGAGAGATTATCCTTGCTTTTGTTTATCGTCATGACATATGACACGATCAAAGAAAATTGCCTTCCCCGCTGAACTTGAAGGGAATCCCGAGGTCAAATAGGGTAAAGAGTCATTCGCGGAATCAATACTTTATGACCGCATTGCTCCAAGAATTTTGGATTCAAGCACCTATTTTTCCAAGCCTTGTAATCACCAATCTTGTACCATTACACAAACCAATTGAATGGTCTATATTTCTCAAGAAAGCATAACAAAGTCCCAACCTTCAAATGAATTCCATGATTACGAACTCGAACATCTTATCCCATTTAAGAATTTCGATGTGTCGATCATGTAAGAAATTAACATTGGCGACCAATTTGCAAGTACTATCGAACTCAAATAAGTATGACCTTCGATGTGTTCAAGGAGGTCATATATTGATTTATCGATTCAACAACATCGAGTAGGTGTCAAAATAGCTCTTTCCTTCGATATGTCGGATCCTCAATTGCATATTTAAACATTAATAAGAATTTATTATATATTTGTATATTTAAAATATTTATTTTAGAAAATGAAAAACATAATGATATACATAATAAACATTATTTTCGATTTAGTTTAGAAAAAATGGCATTCTTTGAAAATGCGTGTGTCATATATTTAAGCTTATACAAATATTAAATAAAGGCCCATTTTCAATATAATATAATAGAGGCCCAAAATTTAAATATCAAATAAAGGCCCATTTAAAAAAAAAAAATCAAATAAATGCCCATTTAGAGCTCAAAAGACGGCAACATCATTTTTTAGAAGACAGCTGTCAGCATGTTAACATGCATGATTTTGATGGATAGGATTCAATAGGTATATGATAATCAATGGTTCAGATAAAGTGAAAAATGAAATAAATATAAACCTGAAAATGAAAAATATTTACCTTTAGGGTTTGTGTTTTACTGGCGTCGCTGGGAACATTTCTTAGGTTCTTTTCATCTCGAGTCAGTTATATATTTTTATTTCTCTAAAAAATTTGCTCAGTCATCTCTCGACTTCATCTTTGGCAAATATATCATATCTTGATCGAAAAATGGTCATTAAAAAAAAATAAGGCTTTCGGCTCATTATCTTCAAGTTATAGTAATTACACATTTTATGTTTTCTACTTTTTTATATATTAATCGAAATCTTGTTTTCTTATAGGAATCAGACTCAGATTTTCAAGGCGGCTCTGGAAATATTACGACAAAATAATGTTAGTTTATTCGAAAAATTTCACTCTGTTAACGGCATAATTACCAATTTTGTTAGTTCATTTGTGAAATTTAAAAGGCTTTCTAACGCCGAAGAAATCATGACCTTTTTTGTACACAGGTAATACAATTTTTTTAATATTTCATTTCGATTTTTTTTTATTTACACATATATCTGAACGTAGATCGTATTTTTGTTTGTGCATATCGATATTCGAGTGAACAAAATACAGATCTCAGTATAGATCGTATATCCGATGGGTTTTCAGATCCAAGTATATTGTTTAAATGGATCCCAAAATCGCTAGAATCCGATGGATATTACCCATATATGTACACATGTTAGTTTTTTTATTATTTATTTTATGGTTTTTTATGTTATAAAATTATTTTAACAATACTTTTAATTTTTATTTGTATGTATCGATAATCTGGCCTTTGAGCTCCGAAGATCTGGATTTATCTTTTATCCGGCTCATGGATGTCCAAATCTGAAAGAAAACCCATTTCTAGTAAGTTTTTATTTTTAATAATCTTAGAAAATATAAATTTTATATTGAAAATTCTGCCTACATGGTTATTTTATTTTTTTAAAGGAGAATTATTTTTAACATGTGTACTAAGATTATTTTGAGTTAAACTCTTTATATGTATTTACAACTGATTGTCCAAAGATATGGTTTCAGATCCATTAAAACCCATTTTTCAGGTCTGTTATTTTGATTATTCTGTTGGTTATAGTGTTTTTGAAATATATATTTATGTATTTTGATTTTTTTACATATTTTTACAAATATCTGTTTTGTTTAAATATTTTCATTGTGTTCCAAATGATACTATTCTTGATTAGTCTGGCCATAAAAACATTATCACATAAATAGGTTTGTTTATCACAATGTATTTTTAATCAAATATTACATTTTGGAAATGTTTGTATTTGTAGATGAGGTTCTTGTCTTTTCAATTAATTCGAGTATAATATTCTAACTCATCAAGTTGCTAATTTTTTAATAAAGTTTTGCTAAAATAATTTTTGCTTTCATTGTTTTGATTTTGATTATATTTAGACATGCTAAACTATGAAAAATATTGAAATGATAAGCTCATAGCACTTGTATATTTAGCACCCTCAGTTTGAGTGTGGTTTATATAATAGTCTAATTACATAGTTAAAGAAAATCTGTTTAAGACACATTTGTCTGTGACGTTACATGTATTGAAGAAACAAATCAAACGACAGAGTCATACAATATACATATAAGTGTAAACAATACAAATATATAATCGTATATCTCATGTGCCATTTACTTACAATATTTTCTTGTTGCGTCTTCAGGGTCAAGCTGCAATGTTACAACAACAACAACAACAACAAACTAAGCCTTTAATCCACTACGTGGGGTCGGCTATACGGATCATATCGCGCCATCGTTTACGGTCATAAGCCATATTTTCGTTTATTTCTAGGTATAACATGTCATGTTTAATAGCTTCTTTCCAAGTCTTTTTAGGCCTACCTCTCCCTTTTTGATTTGTGTGAGTGATTCTCTACCTCCTATGCAATGTTACAACAAAAACAAAAATATCACAAACATCCAATCAAATTCCCAACTATTGATAAGTTTATATCTATATTTTTAAACTACTAAACATAGGTGTCATCTCTAGCAAAAGGCAAAGGAGAAGAGCTGCACTTGGTTTGCTGGTAGAAATAAAAATTCCCAAAATCGAGAGAATATGTTGCTCGAGAGAATATGTTATCAATTGATGAATGTTGGATGTATTTATAGTGTCCCATTAGGCAATAAATGGAAAGATAAAATATGTATTTTAGTTAGGCAATTTTACAAAATTCAGTTTTCTTTTTCTGTTTTAGTTATTTTAGTAATTCTTGTAATTATTTCGCTATTTTCTTTAATTTATGTGGATTGGTATTTTTATTTTCAGCGAAATATGTACTCAGCAACTTACCAAATTCCTTGTTTCAATTAGGGATATTTTAAATTAGGGAATTATACACTAAATATTAGAATCAATTATAATTATCTAACATAATGGTATGCTTGATATGTAATTGTCACGTTCGCACAATCCTGGAGATATGCCATAATTGGTTCAAATTGTTGTTAAGTTGAATTTGCAAATTAGATACTCAGCATATCATAATATTAAAGGTAAATATAAAAACGTTTATGGAATAAATATGTCTAATATTATGCACATAATCCGAAATTATATATTCAGTCTATTAAATTTGGTAGGTTGAAATATTATTAATGTTGTAATTAAGTTTGGTAAGGTGAATTCCTAGTAATGAGCTACTTAAGTTTGGTAAGTTGAATTCCTAGTAATGAGCTACTTAAGTTTGGAAAGTTGAATTCTTAATAATGTTCTAATTAAGTTTGGTAAGTTATTATTTATTTATACAATTAAATACAATTAATTGCTGAAAAATAAATGAAATAAAAAAAAAAGGGTAAAACGTTTTTAGAAAGCAAAAAATGGGCGGGAAAAATTGAGCTACTATTTTGAGAATAGTCTGTTATTATATATATATATATATATATAGATTTTTATATCTTATTTTTAGAATGTTATATATACAATTAATGTATTTTTAAATATCTCGACAGGATAAAATTTTTGAAACAGAATTAATAATGGATTGTTTATCACAATAGGTTTGATTACAATCAATCAATAGTCAAACATACTTAATTAAACATAAAATATATTCATCTCTTATTTTAGGAATGTTTATATATACAAATAATATAATTTAAAAATTCTCGGCAGAAAACAATCTTCAACAGAGCTATTTTGGGATTGTGCATCACATTTAGCTTGATTTGCAATCAATTAATAGTCAAACATTCCTAAATAGTTTTACCATACTTAATAAAATAGTTACCTAATTTAATATTGTACCAGAAATCAGCCATAAATCGGCCCAAAATATACCCGAAATTTTTTAAAGATAGCGTTTAGGCGTGAAAAACAATTATAAAACCATTTTGCTTTTATATATATATATATATATAGACAATTGACCCTAATTGTCGTAAAGCTAGCTCTCCAGAGTCCAGCCTCTCCTCCACCATTTTTTATTAAGATCGAAGATCATGACATATATTGGGCCCATTGGTTAGGGCCTCATAAGCGATACCTGAAACCTGGTCCAACAAACTTGTGGCTTTGTCCTTTGCAAAAATTATTTAACCAAGTTGCTAGAAGAGCCTTTTGACTCTAACCTTCCACAACCTAGGTAAAATATCATAATACATACATTTTTTTTTTTGAGGAAGATCATAATACATACATTAAATATATACTCAGGGGCGTTTTCTCATGTATCCACCACAAATTAAGACTCAATTAATTCTAGGGATAATTACAAAAAAACCCTAAGGTTTGGACTAGTTACAGAAAAACCCAGAAATATTTCAAAATTATAAAAAGCCCCCTCATGTTTTGATTATGCCTTGAATTTAAGGGGTTAACTGTAATATTTCTAGAAATATCACGGGGGTTTTGAAATATTTGTTGTTTACGAAGGGAGAAAATGTAAGATAAAATCAAATCTCAAGGTTTTTTTTTGTAATTTTAAAACATCTCTGGGTTTTTTTGTAATTAGTCTAAACCTCAGTCTATGTATAATTTATTTTAAAATATTACTTTTTAGTATCAAATATTTATTTTTTTATTGATTTAGTCCACCAAAATTAATTAGCCCCCCTCAAAACTATATATCAAGCTCCATATTTAACTGATCGAGCATTACATTTATTGTTGTCATACTAAAGGTAAATATTTGTAACTATATTATAATAATCTTGACCATATTATTGCAACAAAGGAATACTTGTAATAATAGTAGTATGTCAGATTTCATAATTGATTACAAATTATACATGAATTATACATCAATCATATTATGAAAATCACGATACTATTATCACAATGTAGACAAAGACAGCCAGAGAAATGCATAAAATTATGGGATAATTACAAAAACACCCCTAAGGTTTGGGCTAATTACAAAAAAACCCAGAGTTCTTTGAAAATTACAAAAAACCCTTGAAGTTTGATTCAATATTACATTTTTCCCGGTAATTTTTGAAAATATTTCAAAAACCCCGACATTTGCGAAAATATTATAGTTACCCCCCTTAAATTTTAGATAAAATGAAACCTGGTGGGGTTTTTTGTAATTTTGAAACATGTCTGAGTTTTTTGTAATTAACCCAAACCTCAAAGGTGTTTTTAATTATCCCTAAAATTATTTTATATTTATCCATTAAATTGTTGTATTCATATGTCATTGTGTCAACGTTATCTGTAAGACCCCGCACTTTATAACCGTTCCATGGGTTGCTGTTGAGACACTTTAGTGCGAAATTTTGTAATGTTTTGGACTCCATATTCAAGTAGGCCATTTTGCCTAATTATTTTTGAGTTGACTATAACTAGGTGACATGAGTTGTTTTATTCGGTTAGAATAATATTACTTCATTTTAACCTTTGTGAAGAGTTTTTTTTTTTTCTTAAGGCCTTGAACAACATTTTCTTTCTTCTTGAATAACGTTTTCTTTGTTTTTAAGGCCTTGAACACATGTACATTTAGTGACTTCCATTTTGTCACTAATTTATGCCTTTAGGTAAAATTGCAAATGTAACTAACAGGCGGTTGCAAACTGTAAAATGTTCTGATGACAAAATAGTCATGTAACTATATATGTACGATTTTGCAAAACAATCCTACAAAATGCACGATTTGTAGAATAATATTAATGTAACTTATACAGAGTCTCAATTTTGGTCATAATTTCACCACAATTGGGAATTACACGTGTCGCTATCCAATTAAATTTCTAATTTTCGGTGAAATTAGGGCCAAAATTGAGACTAGTCAAGTATAGTTTACATGAGTGTTTAACAAGCCATGCATTTTGAAGGATTATTTTGCAAAATCATACATAGGTTCATGACATTTTGCAAACAACGCATTTTGTTGGACCTTTTGCAACCGCCTTTTAGTTACATGGCTAATTTTGTAAGTTTGCCTTTTGTGTCTTATATTGCACGCCTTGAAAACTTCCTCCTTGATCACACTAATCTTATAGTGTTAGATTTACTGTTGAATTAAGTACATTTGGGCAATCAAATTTCATCAATTTCTTTCAGATTGTGATAATTTTATTTGAAATCCCAACTTCATTTTGTTACACTCCGCCCCTTTTGTTACCTATAAAAGACCAACTTCATGAAAAAAAAATTGAAAAATCAAGCAATGCTAATTTAAGTGATACACACCATATTGTACTAATTAAGCAATGAGCTACCCCATTACTATCATCTCCTTGTTATTTTTTTCATATGCCCTGCCCATCTCCAAGTATTAGCAATAGAGAAAGGCAGATGCACATTCACTCATGACTATGTGGTCCATGTAATTAGTAAGCTCCCCAAAATTCTCCTGGACTCGACTTGCATTGTGCGTCTAAGAATGACGATTTAGGATATCACACACTTTCTCCTAATCAAGATTTCAATTGGAGGTTTCGCGACAACGTTTTTTTTAACACTTTGTTCTTTTGCCATCTATGGTGGGGTTCAAAAGAAAAAGGCTTTTGTTTTTTTTCTTCAACATCGACAGATTGCAAAGGAACAAATTGCTATTGGGTAGCAAAGATGATGGTATTTATTTTGCAACTGACAAATCCTTGCAACCCTTGACCAAAAAATATAGTTGGGATATTTCACATTAATAGGTTGAGAGGTCAAAATTTATACAATATACACAACAAGTGTATTATAGTATGATTCACAAAAAGTGAATGAAGTATATATATTCTTAGATACCTGTTTTCAGTCATATAATTCAATTGATGTACCTATATATGGCAAACATTAATGAACAAATATTGAATTATCTCTTTCTTATGTATTTCTTTTAAGTTCAGTATACCTATAGCTTTAATTAATTAATTTGTTTATGTTGGTAGTGTTCAGTGAATAAGACTTTACAATTACACATTGATCTCAAAGTTTTTTTTTTTTTCTGTTCACCGAAATGTGTTTTTGAGCAAAATATAGTTTTGCCAACATTGTGAAACCAGGGCGTCGTTTACATATTTAGAATACTTTGAGGTAATAATTTTCTTAACTAGAATATATTTTTATATTTTAAGAAAGTATGTACAAAAATTCTTTAAGAACGTTAACTAACAGTGGAAAAATTAATATATGGCGTGAAATTTAGCTTAAAACCGTAGATATATAATTATATTTACTTAATGACATATATAGAAGTACGTACGTATAATACTAGACTTAATTATATTTACTTAATGATATACAATTTTGACTGTTATTTTCTAGAAGTTATATCCACATTCCCAATTTCCCCATAATGGTTTCAATTCAAGAGATCATTTGTAGAATAGGACTAATTGTTCGTAATTTTCCTATGACTTGAGTAGTTTATTTCCATTTTTTAGGATAATAAATAGGGGCATAGATGCACTGGTGGAGGTAGGGGGCAACCGGGCCCGGCCCTCCCCCCCATTTTTAAAATAATTTTTTTAAAATTTTTTAATTAATATTATGTGTATCTTTTTAATATTTTAATCCTACCACCAATTTAGGTGAGACGACCAACCCAATAATTCATGGCTACGCTTATTGCATAGATGTAACCATTGAATAGTATATAAGTGTGAGTCATCTAGAAATATTGAAACAAGCAAGTGGTAAGTCCTCAAATAAAATTAGAGTTGTCTCTTATTAAAGTGAATTAATCTGACAGATCCGTTAGATGGATCCACATATTCCACCAACAATCCCACAAGGGCCACAACTACCAACACCAAAACAACCATATCCGTTGGTCGCTAATACATTTTAGCGGCTTAGCCACTGGATGGTTCCCCAGCCCAAATTTTTCACCCTACCAACTATTTTTTCCCTTAAAAGAATATATAAATAATTTTTTATTTTTTCCATAGAAATAATGGGGAAAAATTAGAATCTGTGAGCAGAGGCCCCCTAGCTACGCCCGCATTTTAGGCACTATACTTTTTAGGAGGACCACTAATACTTTTAGGAGGAAAAATTAATATTTTTAGGAGGCTTCAAATATTTTCGGGATGACTAACATACTTTGGGGATAACTAATACTTTTCTAGGGAACTACTAATACTTTTTATGAGAAAATAGTAGTTTCAAGATGAATACTTAAATACCTATAATCGAAAAATATAATACTTTTAATGAAACTATAATATGTTTTAGGGGGAATATTAATATTTTTGAGGGAAAAATCAATATTTTTAATGAGAAATACTAAAAATA